>JAJJWW010015546.1:0-347316 GCA_023531295.1 Papaver armeniacum
ATTAAAATGGAACGCCTGATCTCATCTCATCCCATGTTTTTGGCGATCCAAGTCCAGAATAGTTTGGTGTATATAGCAACAAAAAATCTAGATGAACCGGGGAAGTGAACTCCCTAAAAACCGGAGACACACATCCATCCCTTAAACGAGACCAGCTGTTTCTCCCCATCGGCGGGACCCACTCATTTGATGTGTCTGCCCGGTTTTTGTTTTGGTTTTTTTGCGGTTCGTATAGAATTATCGATATAGCAAATGGATTGGATTAGTGGTCTTTTTTTACTAGGTCTCCTGTTTGACCACACTTTGATGATGGCCACTTAAAATCATGCACATATTTAACTTCCAAGACTATCTTTTCTTAATTTCATTCATTTGTTTTCTCAGGAGGTTGCTGTAAAAAATAAGTAATGCTTCTGTATCTTGACTTTTGCAGTTAATATATAACTGCCAAATTGTTTTGACGAAGAAGAACTAGTCTTTGCGTTCAGGACAATCACTAGTTGCCAACTTTGGGGAATAAAATACATCCATTCGACGCCCATTACACAATTTTAATAGTATTTTATTTTAATCGTTAAGATTTTCTAGAAACAAAAAACTAAACAACCTTAATTTAATCGGTAGGTACAAGACAAGATATAAAGGTACAAGGCAAGACCAAGTTCCAACCACTCCTGATTCTGAATAGCCTCTTCCGGTGTCACGAACCAGATTCTTTTTAGTCATATTTGTCGAAACCACTAAATATCTCCACCTTTTGCTTGCCCCTCATTTGTTTATCCCATGATGAGGTTACCATCTAAACTCTCTGGCTGGGAATGATGAACTTTTAGGGACTTGCATTGGGATAAATTTTGGTATCCAACATTTTTGCATACGGAAATGTTATTTGACTCCCTCTTTTCCACTTCCCTACAATCTCAATCACACATTCAGATTTAGATTCACATTCAGGTACTGGTAGGGTTCACCATTCCGCAGATGTGGTGTTTAGATTGCAGGGAGGTGAAAAAGAGGGGCCAAATAGCACCGCCGTTTTGCATAATCATGTAACAATGGGAAAATGTTACACGGTAATATCCATGCATGAACTTTTAGGGGCTTATCCCCACCTCACCCACCCCCACCAATTTTATTTTCTTTTATAATCAATAAATAAATAGTCCTTATTCTTCTGTATATTTTGCGTTCAATCCTCCAAAAGTTAGTGGTTAGTCCCCTGTTTTATATTTCTATAAAATTAAGTCCACTCACATCTATAATTGTTAACTTTTAAAACTTCAACTTTTTATTTCCTTTTAGAGCATCTCCAATGCTAGAGGCCAAGGTCATCCTATGTGGATGTCTTATTTATACCTTTTGGTTGTGGGTCAATTACTATAGGACAAAAACTAATAAAGAGAAAGGCTCACTACCTAAAATCCATCTCCAATCCCCAATGTCATATCTTACACTTTTTGTCTAAATCTAGACACAAAAGATGATATGGACTTATGACCCAAGGTCATGAAGAAAGTCTTATTTAGACTTTCTCCTTTACCCCAACTTTAGCCATGTCATCTTACCTATGACCCTCACCTTTGCATTGGAGATGAAACTTTGGTGAAAAAAATATTAAATCCTATGTGTCATACTAATTTAAGACCTCTACCCCTTGCATTGGAGATGCTCTTAGAGCTTCTCTAATGGAATGTATGTGAAGATAAATGTCAAAGTCCACATAGGATAGACATCCATTTTCCCTAAAATTCTTCTCCAACACCAATTTCTTAATCAATGCGAAGATGACATGACTTAATTTTTGTTAGATATTGTCAATGTGAATGTCAAGTTTTAGACATTCATCTTGACAATGTCAAGCTATCCTAATAAGCTTTTGCTTCCTAAAATTAATTCCAATATATTAAATAACCCCTTTTAACTCTAATAAAATCTAAAAGTTTCTAAAATAAGAAATACATTTAATCCATAAAATATCACAAACAACACCATTAGAGATGAGCTATTTTTTTCCCCTAAATTAAAGGAAAAAATGGTACGAGGATGTCATGTTTGTGTTGCCACCTAGGAAACACACATAACCACCATTGGAGAAGCTCTTAGAGCTTCTCCGGTAAAATGTATGTGAAGATAAATGTCTAAATCCACATAGGATAAACATTCATTTTTCCTAAAATCCTTCTCCAACCCCAACTTCTTAAATCCATGTGAAGATGACATGGCTTAGTTTTTGTTAGACACTGTCAAGGTAAATGTCTAAAACTTGACATTCACCTTGAAAATGTCAAGCTATCCTAGTAAGCTTTTTGCTCACTAAAATTAATTCCAATATACAAAATAACCATTTTTAGTACTAATAAAATATTTAAATTACTGAAAATAAAATTCACATTTAATCAATAAAAGGATCACAAGCAACACCATTGGAGATGAATTATTTTTTTCCCCTAAATTTAAGGAAAAATTGGAATGAGAATGTCTAAATGTGCTGCCACCTAGGAATCACACACAACAACCATTGGAGAAGCTCTTAGCAAAATATTTTACTGGATTATTCTAAAACTTGAGCTACTCTTCCCTTTTTTACTATTTTCAATTTTTTTTGAATTCGCACTTATCCATGACCTTGGAACTGCCCTTGGGTGTTTGGGGTAGAGTCGTAAAGGTTTGCGAGCCTCTCGCGGTCCGCAAGTTATAACCCCAAAGGTGTCACTATCCATCCACAAAAAACCCATCAACAAAAAAAAAAAAAACATTAAAACAAAAGTAACACGAAACCCCAAAGAATTTGATGAAACCAATTTTGAAATTTGGGGTTTTTGTATCAATTTTTAAAATTTGGGGTTTTTGTATCAATTTTGTTTAAGATGGAGTTTTAATGTATCCTAACATTTGAATGGGGTTTTTGTACCACTTGGTCAACTTGGGTTTTTATGGCTAATTTTGTTCGCACATATCTTATCAACACCAGTTTTAGGTTTGGCTTCATTGAAAAGTGAATGTAATAGTTTTCTGAGACATTTCAGTTAAGGAATTTAAAATACTAGACTGACAATTCAAAGAGATTTTTCAGTAGTGAAAATACAAGAAAAGGTGAATTTTGATGTGAGTTGAGCATTTGAAATTGAGCGTAACGTATAATGGTAAAAGTATAGTTTTTTTTTTTTTTTTTACTGTAGCAAATTAGCCGTTAGCGTCTTTCCTTGGACCGCCCGCGGTTGTAGTTCCACCACCGGCTCCCAATTAAGACTGTGTGGTTTTCTTTTAGCCGGACACTTTTTCTCCCGTCGCCACATATTACCACATTAGAAAATCCACTTAGCTTATTGTCACAGGTTCGCACAACCCAAATGCAAAACCAACCTGACAATGGCAACTATGCTCCACAACACAATTTCAGCCAACTCGCACTTAATCAATACTTCAACTTCTTGACTAATTCTCTATTCAGCCCATACTAAATAGAGGTTCTGCTCACAAAGCTTTCAACCTAGTACACACACTCCGCTTGATGCATAAACAATAAGCAAAAACAAGGGATAAATGTACCAACAGAACTTAGCTTTAAACAAGGCCGTAGCCTTTTATTCATTGTACACTTAGGGTTACACACTCTTCTTGTTATGGATTCCCCAATCCCTTCACAAGATCAGGCTTATATAGCCTTACAAAAGCTATTTACAAGAAACTGTTAGGCAGTAACAGATTTGCTTTATGCCAGGAAGTGAGCCAACCTTGCCAACTGATCCAACTACATTCTATTGCTAAACAAACAAGTCCTAGCCTTTAGAAATGCATAAAGTAAAGCAACTTCCGTGTAACCAACTCGAAACCGTCAAGGCCATCTTCCCGGCACATGTCATCCATCCTTGTTGCACAATGATTGCATCTTCCAGCCAAAGTCGCGTAATCATTGTTGAGCATCATTCTCCCAATGATGCAAGTGTGCTAATGCAAGTCTTTCTTGCATGACAGCACGTCTCATGCATACAGTGTTAGAGCATAGCTCGGTTGAACCCACCAAGCGTTGATATGTCAAGTTTGGTTATCATATTTTAGTGAATCAAAACTCATTTAAGAGTCGCTTGGTTATGTACTAGAGTCAACTTCGTATAGGTTAGCTTGAAAGTATTAGGATATGAGACATTACAAGTATTGCAAAGTCTTGAAGAAGTGAAGAAGTAAGAAGCTACAATGACAACATCATCCTTCCACTTGAGGTTAGTGATATTTTACTTGAACTGTTTCATTCCCTAACGTATCTTACAAGTCGTGCATATTGAAAAAAAAAAACTGTGAAGCATGAACACTTTAGATAGACATAGTATTAAGGAATACAATATGAAGTTTATTGCTTAACCATTAAAATTTGTAGATAAGACATCGACATAATCGTTTAAATGCTATTGTGATTATGTATGGGTATGAGGTGAGGATTTCATCCTAGGAAACAATGTTTTACATGTGTTTTAAGGAAGTAAGTTCATAAACTTGTTTATGAATCAAAAAGGAAATCGCCAGGCGTTATTGGGATTGTTTTTCATTGCATATCTCGTGAACATCCAATATGTGTGATTTAGTATAACCGCTCACGACTTGTTTGTGTTCTTGGTAGAACTGTTCACAAAGGCCTGACTTATGTATTGGTATGACTTTTATTAGTGAAACCGATCTTAAGTAATCACATGTGAGGTATGATCGAGTTTGTGATTTATTGAACCAAATATGGGTAAAGGGGAACTGATCCTATGAAGAGGTGCAGTACATCATAAAGGGGAATCGATCCTTGTATGAGGTGCAGCAAGGTTTATAGCAGAAAGGGGAACCGATCCTATGAACACGTGCAACACGTTTTTAGGTAGATTGGATTGATTAGTTATGTAGATCGACATCAATACAATTCTTTGTGATTAAAAGTATTGGTTGAAAAATATTAACAATTACTTCGGTAATTGAACATAAGATAGATCTAATAACCTGACGAAGGAGTTTATGTTAAGATAAACAGAAGAGCCTTTGTCCAACTCATATCACTTGGTTGATTAGAGTTGATACCAAACAGATTTGTTGTTCCTTTACTGTTTGGAATACGAACCATAGGAATTGTTCCAAGTACGTGACTTATTTATACGTCGGAGCAAGGTAGTCAATATCGTACAGGCCGATATTACAGGTTTTTATCGGATATCAGAAAATACCTATACGATATCAAAAATATCGGCGATACAAATATGAAATGATATTATCGGTTGTACAGGCCGATATATCGGTTTTACTTGTACACCGATAATATCGGTTTCGTGAATAAATTTTTCATCAACATGCATCTAGTCTTTACAGACAAGTACAAATGTCAATTGGAGAAGGTAAAAAGCTCAAATATATTTATAATATAAAATCAATGACTATATGGTAAGATATAAAATAGAAACCATATTTCGATTGCAGGCCAGAGAAATATAAAAGATAAATACACTACACCATATCCTGTATTTTCCAACATATCAGTTTCGGAGGTGTGCAACGGATATTGGCGTTGCACCACTGAGCAACGTCAATATCCGTTGCACACCAAAAAATACGTTGGTAAAAATAAATAATTTTGGTTTGTTAAATAAAACTAATGGAGCAACGTTTGTGAAACGTGTAAAAACGTTGGGCACTGTCGGTAATTTTGTAATATCGGACATTTTCATGGGCTTTTAGTAGTCTTTTTTATATAATCTTAATATTTTTGTATTATTTTTTCTTTTTAGAAAAATCCTAAAATTGGTTCCCCAAAATATTTCCATCTCAAATTTTCACCAAAATCATCCTCCCTCCTAAACTTGAATCAACAAAAAATTTCCCCCTAATTTTTCCCTCTAATTTTTCACCAAAATCATCTTCCCTCTCATTTTTTTCATTAAAACTTTAATTTTCTCTCAAATTTTTCAGCCACAAATATTTTATTACTCTCCCTCTCTCTTATTTCACCGAATTATAGTTATTACTCTCGTTTTTTCACTCTCTTTCTCTCGTTTTTTTTTCCACTCTCTTTCTCTCGTTTTTTCTATCTTTCAGAGAACAAGGAAACCCTCGAGAGACCAAAACCCCCAGACGAAAACCTTTCTCTCAAATTAACAATCAAATCCAAAACTCTTGAGCTTTACTAACAAATCAAACCTGAGTTTTAGTAATCAATATCTAGAAATCTCGATTCGATCTATTCTCTAGAACCCCGAAAATTTTCTAACCTAGAATCGAAATCAAAATCAATTCATAAAATCCGAAATCAATTCATCTGATAGTTGATTATAATCAGGTATAAACCATTATACTATTGTTTAATTTTGATTTTGTTGGTTATCTTCTGATCTATTTCTTGACCTAACTTTGTGAAGTTGTGTCTTGTTGCATGTGCAATTCACATGTAATTTAAAGCATGGGTATATTTAGATTTCAGTTTAATTTGTTTATTGAAGTTGTTTTGATGTTTTGAAGTTAAGGGTTTTACTTTGATGTTTTGAAGCTAGGTATTCTACTCTGCATTTTTTTTTTTTGGTATTATGTAGAATTTCAAGGCATGGGTGTGTTATGCTTTGATGTTTTGAATGTTTATGATGATTTGTGAGCTATTTTTAGGGTTAAATTATTTTTTTAGTTATCAATCTCTTGCTGCTTGATTTCAAAAAGTCACTTGTTTGATTTGTTACTGCTGGATGTAGTATGAATTATGTTAGTCGAAGTTGATCAGTTGATTTTATCTTATAGTTTTATGGTTCAGAGATCCAAGATGTGAAAACTTTCATGTATGAATTTGTCATCAAAAAAGCCTCAAATCCATGTTCTGAGTGAACTGTTCCTGGTCATTTTTTGATGCTTCATTAGTACAATTTAACTGAATTAATTCATGTGGTGCTTAGTTCAGAAAAAAGATATTACCAGCCATCGAGTCATGGGCTATCTGATCAAGAGGGGAATATATGTATCTAATCACTGTTGGGGTGTTTTCTATGCGGAAGTTGTCAATTACTTATTTTTAGTAGAGCAGTATTGAGTCATTAACAACTTTGGCGAGCCTTTCCATTTTGTGTCTACTTCATGGTAAAGCAGTACTTTACATTTGAAATTTTCTCCAACCTGTGTTTGGTGAATCTATTTTGATTTCTTAAATATCGCATACATTCGGAATCGGGGTTGAAAGTCTCGCACCCCGAGATGTTGTAGACAGTTTCAAATGTATAGTGATTCTTATGATGGAGTAACACAAAAGGGAACTTTCGCCAAAGTTATGGTTGTTGATACAATGCATTTTCCCGCAGACTGTAACGAATGATATATGTCCATCTTTATTAGTATACGGGGCCACTCGCTTGTGTCGGACATATTATTTACTTAACATTTTAAGTCAATAATCCGTTAGACACGAGCGAGTGACCAACATTTTTTGTGCTTCCATATATATCTCATTTATAAAACATGCTAGCTTGTGGATTTTGTGAATTGAAACCGCAAAGTATAAAGTATTAACCATTTTTTCGTATCATATGCTTAACTGCAAAATCAGTATGGTTTCTGTCTCTCAGTTCACGTTTCAGGCTCTAGAGAGTTATTGTTTTTGTAAGTCATGAGTCATGAGCTAGCTGACCAAGAGGGGATCTAATCACTGTGTGTGTGTTTAGTTTTATGCGGAAGATGTCAATTACTTATTTCATTAAAGCAGTATTAAGTAGTTTGTAAAATTGGCTTGGAGACACTTAACCATTTGTTTCTGAAATTATTCCAAAGAATGATTCTTTGGAGCTAACAAACTAGAACTGTTGGTTATACTCATCTCACTTTCTAGTTCATCAATTCTATATTTTCCCTTTATGCTGCGACTGACCACTCATAGCCAAGAGAACACTAGAACACAAAATGTGAAATTTAGGCAATCGGGATCATTTGAGAAGTCTTTTACCTGCTACCAAAGACTTTTATCCTGTGACAGAATTAGAACCTGCTGGGGTGTATTTCAGGTTCCTTGATAGCATCTTGTTCGAGTATAAGGACTCTTTTTGTAAAGCTTGCATCTCATGTGGAGTATATTGAGGTTTTGCTTTGAACCTTCTCTTGATCTCTGCTTTCTGAATCGTATAGCAGGAGGTAAACTGAACATTTTGCTTTGTTATGCAGCAATCCGTAGTGGATAGATGGGACATCGTTAGGTTTTTCATCAAATTATGATTGCTAGTAGTCATATACAATCAAAAGAAAAGGCATATTCTCCCTTTTGTGCGTCGCTTTGCATCAAATTATGCATCAACGATATGTTGTCTATTGTGGTTGATGCTAGTACACTCATACAGTCATATACACAGTCATTACTAAAGAGAAATAGGAAGATATTTCCCTCTCACCGGCCATAAATATGAATACGTTCATTTCTCGTTTGGAGAATATGCCTTTTCTTTTGATTTTTATGTAAGTAAGCGAAGATTAGTTATGTCTGAACAGTTTTTGTATGGACCGGTTGGGGTCATATTAATTTTTAAGCCAAGTGTTAAAAGGGACTTAGAAAGCGACGCGCAAAATAATGGCTACAAAATATATGATTGCTAAATTAATTGAGTAGGTCCTTTACAGAGGGACGGTTACCTGTAAAATAAAAACTATGTCAGTGAGGTCACGTGATTTGATACTTGAGTTAATAGACCATGCTATCCAAATCCGAAGTTTGGTAATGCTCAGATATTTTTCGACATCTTTACTTGATTTTTTTTTTTGAGCAATTCTTTTATACCATTCATACTTTGCTTTCCTTCAAATGTTTTGAGGTGTTATCTAATTTACCATTTTCTTATTTTAGTTGTCATTTGTAACTGATAACGTTGATATGTAAATTCCCGCTGGGTGGTACTCATGTCGATGTCATTTTTGGTGCCAGGTGAATCTACCACAGCTGAGAACGGAACAGGGGAAGGCGAGTACTACGTCTGGCACGAGTGAGTAATTTCAAGTTGGTTCCTTGAAGTATCTTAGTAGTAATTTCCTTGCACCATTTTGGTACCAGTTCTTGACATTGATTTTCTATCATTCTTACTGGTAAGGGCTCTCTACTTTTCACTGTTTTTCCTTAGTAGTATTTCCTTAGCTGTATACGTGGGATGTCACTTGTTTAAACACAAGTTCTGTATTTTTTTTTCTCAATTCAAATAAGTAAGTGTCAAAGTTTTGGAACCGGTTGTGTGGTATTCGCCAAGAAAAATGGATAGGTGAGCTAAGTTCCTTATACTTGTTTATGTTACTGGAACATTTTATGGGGTTTAATGTTTTCTCTTGATCTTTATGGATGTAAGATTATCAAGGAAGTTGGTGATGGAACACTTGGAAGCGTTTATCGTGCTTTAAATAAGCAGACTGGGGAAGTTGTATGTCTATTTGATACTTGTTTTTTTCTTCTTCTGGTTGGGTCCATTTGATGTTTCATGACTGAAGTAACAATGCTAGAATTGGTCTTGATTGTGTCCTCTCATGTTGATTTATTTCGTTGAAGGTTGCAATAAAGAAGATGAAGAGAAAGTATTATTCTTGGGAAGAGTGCATTAACCTGCGGGAAGTTAAGGTAGTATCGGCTCTCTATATTCTAGTTCTTCTCTAATCTGAGGATCTGCACTTACTAATTTTTTTTTGCAGTCATTACGAAAGATGAACCACCCCAATATTGTGAAGCTCAAGGAAGTCATAAGAGAGAACGACATCTTGTATTTCGTGTTTGAGTACATGGTATGCTTTTTCAAGAATATTTATGTGTGTTTTGTGTCCTTAAGTCATGTTAGGGCATCTAATAACTGTCCGGCGTACTACGTTTATTTCAGGAATGAAACTTGTTTCAACTTATCAAGGATAAGGTGAAGCTCTTCCCAAAAGCTGAAGTACGCAACTGGCGTTTTCAAGTATTTCAAGCTCTTGCATATATGCACCTGCGTGGATACTTTCATCGCGACCTTAAGCCTGGTAATGAGGTTTATCTTTTGTTTTGTGGTTGTGAAACTACATTATATGAAATAGTAACTGTTTCATATGCAATCTGAACTTGTCTTGAACTTCGCAATATTTCTCTTATAGGTCTTGCTCATGTAAGTGGTTGTGTTTTTCCCTTTTTCTAAATGAACATTGTCTAATTTTATCGTACACTTGAATTTTGCAGAGAATTTGTCGGTTACAAAAGACCTGATTAAAGTTGCAGATTTTGGTCTTTCTCAAGAAGTTTGCTCCCAGCCGACTTACACAAAATATGTCTCCACTCGCTGGTTAGTTCTATTTGGTTTTCACGCTGATGTTAGCCTCCTGTGTCTTCAAATGCATCTTGTGATCCTAACAAATATGCATATGGCAGGTATCGAGCTCTGAAGTTACTCGCTCCGGTCACCATCATACAATTCAGCGATTGGTGCATATGATAGTCTCTTGTACCATGTTTTCATATAATGCCCGATCTGTTTGATTATAATTTAATAGGTCAAATATTCCTTCTCCATATATGTGGGATATGGGAGGTATCATGGCTGAACTGCTTTCACTCCGCCCTCTTTTTCCTTGTTCCAGGTGTGCATTCACATGAACTGATCAAAGTTGAACTCTTTTTTCTTAAAGATTTGTGAACATGCATCTGGTAATTATTGAAATTAGTTGATAGGTTTTCTCTTCTATAATTGCAGGTTGTGACTTGTGTGAATGGAACATATATCTATTGTTGTTGTAAACTTACACTAGGTTACGAAATGTGAATCTCACCAGCTGTTGCTTTTCTTTTGTTATGCATCAAGGCATTTAAATGTGGATCTAACCATAAATTTGCTTAATTATCGTCGGATTTTTTTTTACCTGGAATTATCGTCGGAATTTATTTTTATACCTGGAATTATCATTTGAATTTATTTTTTTTACTCAGTAAACGGGTTTGCAACGTATATAAGTGTTGCTCAAATTAGAGTAATACGTTGCATAAATTATTGTAACCGTTGCACAAATTAAAGAATCCGTTGCTCAACAAACGTTGGTAAACCGATTGACCAACGTTTTTATGCGTTGCACAAATTAATTTGCCCAACGGATTTTAGCGTTGCACCCAAATTTGCTACGCCATATTCCCAACAGATATACGCGTTGGTGAAATTCATTGCAACGTGTATATCCGTCCCAAATCGGATGTTTTGGTGTAGTGATATGAAGGATAACAAAAAAGATTTACTGGCATAATGGGACAACAATCACAACGTTGGTTAAAATATTCTCCAATGGCATGTGTGTGGAGATAAATGTCAAAATCCACCTAGAATACACATCCATTTAACCTAAAATCATTCTCCAACCCTGGTGTCTTAAACCAATGTATAGATGACTTTGGGTAGCCATTGTCAAGGTGACATTCCCCTTGACATTGTGTAGCATTCTAGCCAGCTTTTACTTAATTGAATTGACTTTGATATATTAACTAATTATTTTTAGCTTTAATAAAATCTTAATTATGGAAAATAAAACTTATACTAATTAAAAGAAGATATTACATGCAATACTGTTGGAGATGGATTTGTTTCTCTCCCTAATTTTAAGGAAAAATAGATTGAGGATGTCTTATTTGTGTTGCCACATAGGAAACACACACAATGACCATTGGATAAGCTCTAATAAACCAACTTGTATTTTGGAAATTTGAGATATGTATGATTCTTATTGTTTTTTCCTATGGTTTTGTAATTATTTGAAATTCTATATTAAATGATGTATCGCCTGTAAAAACAGATATTATCATTTGTATAGGTGTATAGGACCCGACCGATACGATACCGATACGCGGTATTAACTACCTTGGGTCGGAGGTGTGGGAATACAGACGGAACTAGGTGAACTATAAGTTTAGTTGCTTGGTCTCAACTATACGAAGTTGGTCTTATTTTGTGTAATGATTAATCCTGAGAGTATTCAGTCTTGGACAAGGTCCAGGAGTTTTTCTGCATTTGCGGTTTCCTCGTTAACAAAATCTTGTTGTGTCATTTACTTTATATTTTCGCATTATAATTGTTTTATTATAATTAAAGTAAATTACACAAACGTTAATTCATATTTACTTGTTTGGTTAAGTCCGAACCTTTGTATCAAGTAAACATACTTCGTTGTTGTATTGTCTCGATCTCGTATCCATGAACGATCACACGAAGTGTGAACCGAATAGTTGTATTGTCTCGACTTTGTCCATAAACAATCACTTTCGGAGAAATGACTTATAGGTAGGAAAATTTTTAGCTTGAGGTATATTTGGGTACCCTCGCCTTTTCATACAGTTTACGTGCCAAACTCGTTTGGCATCTCTTGATGCTAATCTCGCATCATTGGCCATGTACAAACCCTGTTTGGCACATGCCATTGTCTAGATGCAACTCAGACATGCGCCTCACATATCTGACCTTGGCCAAGTCACTGATAATGCACAACTGTTGTGCATCTTTACTTGGCCACTTGACATCCATGTCATAGACCTCCCCCACCAGCTGAACTCGACGCCCTCGTCGATTCCTTTTGTTGTATGTAAGCCTGAATTTGTTCTTCAAATTGCCACAATGCAGTATCTTTTTCCCAAGAAGCTTCAGAGTCTGGAAACCCTTGCCACTTAATCAGAAAATAAGTTCTCTTATTCTTCTTGCTTTGCCCCTCAACTCGATCATCAAGTATAGCCTCAACTTGCTTGTCGAATTGTGATCTGATTACTGGTGGTGCACGCTTCGCTTGTTGTCTTGATTTCCAGCAAATCAGGATGGTAATTTTTCAAGAAGCTTACATGAAAAATGGGATGCAATTTCAACCGTTTCGGCAACACGATTCTGTAAGCCACCTAACCAACTCTTTTCATCACTTCAAAAGGACCATCGTACCTTGGAATTAGGACTTTATGCACTGTCTTGCTAGAAATCTTCTTCCAAATTTGGGGCATTAACTACAACAACACCATATCTCCCACCTCAAATTCGATATCTCTGCGATGTAAATCAGCATACTTCTTCATTCGTCTTTGCGACATGGATAAACTATCACGCGCCTGCTCAGTCATCTCCGTTTTTGACCTTGCATAACGATATGTTGCTGGACATGAACCTTGCTTCTTAGCCTTTGGCACCTCATGAGGGGTTAATGTTTGCTGGCTTGTTGCTAATTTAAAAGGACTCAACTCTATTGATGAACTCTTGTGCAAATTGTAACAAAATTTGGTCGTATCCAACAACGCCACCCAATTTCCCTGACTTGCAGTCACATAATGACGCAAGTATTCTTCTAACAATGTTTGGGGGTGATTGCAATTAATAACTTTAGTTCGGATACAAGCAATCTAAACAAGGCGGTCCAAAACCTGCCTGTAAACCGTGAGTCTCTATCACTCACAATATCTCGAGGAAGTCCCCAATACTTCACTACATTCTTGAAGAACAGATCCGTTGCTACGTATGCATTGCAAGAATGGGGACAGGAAATGAATGTAACATACTTCGAAAAGCGATCAACGACGACCATTATCGAGCTAAAGCCTTGCACCTTTGGAAGCCCATTAACAAAAATCCATCGACAAGCACTGCCATGGCCTGTATGGAATCGTCAAAGGCTGTAGCAACCCTGGTATACTTCTCATTTCCGTCTTATCGGGTTGACACACTAAGCATGTCTTCACATACAACTCAACATCTTCTTCCATTTTAGGCCAGTAATAAGAACGAGCTATCAACGCATGCGTTCGTTCTACGCCTGGATGACCAGCCCAAATGGAATCATGCGTCTCTAGCAAGAGTTCCTTTATTAATCCACCTGAATTAGGTACATAAATTCTTCCTCCTTTGGAATAAATGACTCTATCATCTAGCCAATATCGATGAATGGTCTCATCACAGATTTTCTTAGTCAGACGCACACATGCCTGATCACTCTTCGTCTCTTCTTTGATTCGAGGCAATAACTCTGCCTCAATATATTCAGTGTCGCAATATATTCTGCCATCAACTTTCCGCTCAACGCATCTGGCACAGAATTCAGCCTTTCCGGCTTATGCTCAAACTTGTAGTCGAACTCGCTCAAAACGTCAAACACCTTGCTTGTTTTGGCGATAGTTTATTCTGTCTGGAAAAGAACGTAACGGCCACATTATCCGTCCTTATGATGAAATAAGTTCCCAACAAATAATGACGCCACGTTCTTAGGCAATGTATCACTGCCAACATCTCTTTCTCATGCAAAGTGTATCTCCCTTCAGCATAGTTAAGCTTACGACTCTCATAAGCTACTGGATGGCCATCTGGCACCAAGACTCCCCCTAGAGTCATGTATGAAGCATCAGTGTGCACTTCAAATGGTATATCGAAGCTAGGCAAGCGAAGAACTGGTTCTGTCGAGATCGCTTCCTTCAATGCATCGAATGAACGGCGACACTCGTCAGTCCATGCCCATGATTTGTCCTTCCTCAACAAATCTGTCAATGAGGTGACTTTCTTTGAATAGCCAACTATAAAGCGCCGGTAATAGTTTGCTAAACCCAAGAAGGAACGAATCTCTCCAAGCTTCTTTGGCTCAAGCCAATCTGAAAACGCGGGGGTACAACAACCACACCCAATATTTCGTTTGGCAATATGAATAGACAAACTACAATATAATTTCAAGAGAATCAACTAGACAGTTAGACTCAATCTAGAAAAAAGTATATCAAAGAGTTTATATCTCTGTTTCACAATGTAATCAGCAAATCAAACAAATAGAAATTCGTGATCCTGATTATTATGTGAAACAACTTGAACGGTACCAAAGACCAATGTTCAAGGGTCAATCAATTTAAATCAACAACCAAAGGTTGGATTATCCAATTGATCGGTCATAATGCACAACCTTTGATATTTCAATTATATAACAAAATATAATGCAAAAAAGAAATAACACAGACACCAGAATTTTGTTAATGAGGAAAACCGCAAATGCAGAAAAACCCACTGACCTAGTCCAGATTTGAACACCACACTGTATTAAGCCGCTACAGACACTAGCCTACTACCAATGAACTTCAGACTGGACTGTGGTTTAAACCTAATCAATCTCACACTGATTCAAGGTACAGTTGCACTCCTTACAACTTTGATCCCAACGGGATACTACGCACTGAATTCCCTTAGCTGATCTCACCCACAACCAAGAGTTTCTACGAGTCTACGACCCAAAGTCGAAGACTTGACAAACAAATCTGTCTCACACAAAAAAGTCTATAGGAATAGATAAATTTGTCTCCCACAGAATACCTACGAGTTTAGTTCCGTCTTTTGATAAATCAAGGTGAACAGGAACCAATTGATATACCTGACTTATATTCCCGAAGAACAGCTTAGAAATATCAATCACCTCATAATAATCTTAATCATATGGTAGCGAAACAAGATATTGTGGAATCACAAACCATGAGACGAATATGTTTGTTACTACTTTTTATCTTGCCTATCGGAGTTTAAATCTCGAGCCAATCTTAAAGAAGATAGTACTCAAACACGATAGAAACAACAAGATCATATCACGAAACTACAGAGAAAATAGTTGGGTCTGGCTTCACAATCCTAATGAAGTCTTTAAGTCGACCTACAGGGTTTCGTGAAAAACCTAAGGTTAAAGTAGAATCGACTCTAGCTTATACAACTAGTATCACACAGGAGGTGTGGGGATTAGTTTTCCTAGTTGCTAGAGTTCTCCTTTATATAGTTTTCAAATCAGGGTTTGCAATCTAAGTTACCTTGGTAACAAAGCATTCAATATTCACCGTTAGATGAAAACCTGATTAGATTCAAGCTAATATCTTTCAACCGTTAGATCGAACTTAGCTTGTTATACACAAATTAAATATACCCTCATATAGGTTTAGTAACCGTACCTAAACGTGTACACCATGTTGGCTCAACCGTAGTTAACCGAGGTTATCTATATGAACACTCTCATATCAACCTTATTCATCTTAACCATAACTAGTTCAAATGACTCAAATGAAACTAGCTAAAGAGTTGTTCAATTGCTATATTCTCATAGAAGTATACAAGAACACAATTGAAGCAAAATCGGTTTGATTTACTCGAATCAATTCATCAACATTATAGCCACGGTTTGCAAAGAACGCATTCCTTAATATATAAATGTATTAGTTCATAAGCCAACCGATTTTAGAACTTTAATCACTCAAGTATGAAAACAGGTACGCATACTTAAGTAGCTGGTCTGAGTTTGGGTTCGCTAGTATGCAAACGTGTACGCATACTTATTACAATTCCAAATCCCAGTAGAAATTCCCAGACATATACCTTACGCAAGTATGCATACCCGTACGTGTACTTGGTACACGAAAATTTCACAACTACAAGTACACATACGGGTATGCATAATTTAGTTCCGGTCATGGATAACATACATGCAATATTGCACATGTTTATAATCCAATGATGGTTAATTATTCTAAACTCTTATTTCAATCATTGAAACTTTCTTAGAGGATGAAAATAGCCGTTTTCACACACTATTAGCATCAAAGCAATTTTCAAGATATTGAAATAATCATAACGAAACATTCCAAGTCTACACCAAATGATTGTATCACACAAACCATGTAAGATGTTACTCGGTGACTTTCACATGATTATCTTTAGACTTTCGTCAAGAATATAAGATGAACTTGGTTGAAGCGAAAGCTTACCAACAATATTCCGAGAAATATGTAAGTGAGTTAATCTCAGCTCGAAATCTCAAATGTGTATAATCGACAACTATATAGTAATATGACTTTTGTCTCAATATAGGAGATAGAGTAGAAATAGACTTTCCAAGTGATAAATGAGTTTTAGTCTCCACATACCTTTTGTTGATGAAGTTCCACAAGCTCGCCTTAGTAGTTCTTCGTCTTCAATTGATAAACGTCGTCAAGTCTAATGCTCAACTACACAATCTATCCTAGTCCAAGACATCACTATAAGTAGACTAGAAATCAAGACTTATAGTTTTGGTCACTAACATTGACAAACAAGCTTGAGATAGCAACACTTGAGAGTTCGACCGAGTAGTACTCTAACAATCTCCCCCTTTGTCAATTTTAGTGACAAAACTATCAATATATATGGATTACAAAATAAATAAACTTTGTAGCTTCTCATCCAAATGCTTGATCTCCTTGGTTCTTCAACATTACTTGAAATCTTCGTCACTTCCAAGTACTCCAACGATTCCAAATGTGTTCAATTCCGCATCATTATTGTTGAATATCCGTAGCTATAACAATGAGAAAACAATTGCTCTCAATCATTGTTATACAGTGTCATAGTATCATTATACAGTATCAAAGTCCAATTGTATCACAACTTTGACAACAATACTATGGTGATATGTATCACTCCCCCTTAGTCAATACTTCATCTCAATATGAAAACCACTCCCCCTTACATAATGATCCGTAAACCAAATGTATTTGTAGTGTGAACTACACATTAATTCTCCCCCTTTTTGTCAATATAAATTGGCAAAGGTACGAAAACTAGTGGGATCCTAATGAAATTTTCATAAAGATACTTCATGACCAAAAGAGATCAACATACCAACTTGTTTAGATGCCATCAAATAGCCAAAACTAAATGCATTCATCAAAGAGTTTATAAAGATACAAGATAACCCCTACAATGTTCCACAGCCGCACTCCCCACAAAGATTTGGCAATTAAGCACAAGCTCAATTAAGAACTCTCCCCCATAAAATTTCATTCCCGAAATAACAACAAGAGCGACCTTACTTTTACAAGAAAAGAAGGATTTCTTTGGACATTAACAAATTACATAAGAATATGCATTTGTATCCAAAAAACTCAATTGAATTAACCACAAGGAAAATGATCAATTCAATTAGTCATGCTCAACATAAGAAAACTTACGGAGCAACCCAGTATATGCACAAAGATGTGGATTAGGGAAAGACCAATACTGGGGAATAATCAAAGATTCATTCTATTTTTCATCATTATTTGCACAAAGACATATAATAGACTTAATCTTTGTAAACAAAAGTTCATCCTTTCTTCCATCAATATTTGCATAATGACATAAAAGGCTTAACTTTTGTAGTCAAAAGTTCATTCTATCTTTTATCAATACTTTCATACCGACATATAATAGAGATAACTTTTGAACAAGTATAGGACAATCAAGTTTCACGGACGTAAACAACATATACCATAACAATTTGCAATATATAAAACCATAAAGATTCATACTGCAAAAATCATCTTCCAAATAAACTTTAGAATTTAAACAAATAAATCTAAAAACATTGAAAGATGAAAACGTTGGCAATAGCTAAGTGTACTCACAATAATGGCTATTCCAAACCTAGTTATCCTTCTTAAAAACACAAGAATAAATTCTCATAAGAATTTTACTAGACATAAAGGATAAAGCATGAAAGTTTAATCATCATCTTCATCATCGGAGACCATAAATGTTGCACCAACCTTATCCATGCCCCCCTTGATTTCTGGAAACTTAGTACCAATCGCAAGCAATTGTTCTTGCACACACTTTTCCTTTTTAATCAATTTTATAAATACCCTTTGTGAATTTGGTGAAGAAGGTTCAAGGAGGAAAAATCACACGAGTCAACAAGCGTGTCACATCTTTGTCTCTTGCATACATTCTCCTTCATACGTTTGGAAGTACAAGGGCGAACAAGATTGGGAGTTCTAATAGAGTTGCCAATGGGATCAATAGAGAAGGTGCGACAAATTTGCTCAATCAAACATGGAAAGCCTAACTTCTTGTTGGAAGCCGTCATCGACAACATTTGATAAATGATGAACCCACAAATGTCGAGACTTAGAGTTCCCAATTCAAGGAAATAGACCAACTCCGCAAACTCACGTTCCCAACGAGAATTCTCATTCGTTAGTAGGAAACTTTCATTCATTCCAATCAACAATCTTACCACATAGACCATTAGACATGGTTGCATAGGATGGTCTTTCATGACTAGGTCTTGGAAGGCGAAAACTCCCCAAAGGAATTTTGGTAATCCTTGAAATTAACTCTATATTAACAAGAAACCTTTATCTATTAATCATGGTCTTGAATTCCATGTCTTCAAAATTAACATCATGAATGTTAGTATAGAAGATTCTTATAAGAGTGTCAAAGCCTTCACCAAGACCATCAAAGATATTTCCAAGATTAAACTTTTCAAAACATATCAAATATTCTTTATGTCCACTAACAAAATCCAATTTCTTTTATAGAATAAAACTATTAGATGAAATCCTTTCAAAAAACTTGCTACAAGAATCATTAACAAATCTAATCCTAATAGAATTTTGATCTATAGATAGATTCATGCTAGAAGAAGATGAAGAACCCAAGTTTTTAGAAACCTCTTTTGAACCCTTGAAATTCCTCATGAGATCTAGAAATTTAACGAGATTAGAGGAAGAGAAGACTTAATTGTTATGTTCTTTGAAAACCCTTTTTCTTTTTGATCTCCAAAGTTGAATTAATGGAGGAAAAACATGAACCCTAGAAAAGTTCACGTACGCGGACTAGAAAAGGGAGAATAAGGGTACGCGTACCACACTTCTTATATACCCAGAATGGGCTTGGACCCGTACATGAACCGCGACCCACAGGAGGAAGGTGGGATTTATCAAATCGTTCAACAACCAAGGTTCTCACACTGGAAGAATCGGTCAGTGCAATAAAAAGATAGTTGAAAAAAAAAATTACATCAATTTAAATAGCCTTGGAGAAAGAAAAAAAACTTGATAAAGAACAAGATTATAAATTAACCCAAGTAAAAAAAATAATCAAACCGTTATTTGCCCAATTTCAAGTTATGTACAAATGGGGTAGAGCCAAGCTTGTTACCAAGTGGCAAAGTATGCAGAGAGATTTTCATGCAGTTTCCCCGGTTGATATTTGTGAAATGTACCAGAAGTATAATGATAGTAATGATGATACTCAGGGTTAATATAATTTTTTGAAATCTTTTTCTTACGACCAAGAAATGAGATTTTCTGACAATTTGAACCTACACCGAACTCATCAGAAATCTTTTTATCAATTTCACATGAGTTGGAAGTAAGCATAGTTCGTACATCACGAATATGTGATTTGACAGGTACAGAACCTTTATCAGAACGATTCTTTTCCTCAATCGAATGGAGTTTTTCTAAGAACTTAAAAACGCTTTCAAAAACACTAAATAGATCTTTGTCAATTAATCCATTACGATAGTATTCCTCAAACAGATTAAGAGTAAATCTAGTGAGATTCCATATCTTTGAGTGCTAACCACGTTTTCTCGAACGATTTTTCTTAGAAGAACATTTAATTTTTCCTTTAGACTGTTTTTCATCATCTAGGATTTTCAATGTCTTAGATGGAACGAGATTATCATGAGAGACCAGAGGTCTAAAAGATAATAATCTATGAACAGTCTTTAAGGAACTCTGGCATGCTTTACAGATGCCAAGAGCAAGTTTCCCAAAGAAAATTCCCATAGGGATAGACTTTAGGGATCAGTAAAACACAAACTTATTAGGTTTAAAGTGTTTAAAGGGATAGCCTTAAGCCAATCTACGATCTTACCGAGCAACGGAAGCTTTGGATGAAGTTTCATCTCAGTCCATGGCGTATCTTTTAGCATGCGCCATGCTAAAAACACGGGGTGTTACATTATGGATTGTATGGAGTGGACTTGTCAGCGAATATTTTTCTCAAAGCAAAAGATAAAGTTGGAGAGTAGGCCAACTTTGCCCGAAAACAGTTTGTAATTGCTATGCTAGTTACTTTGTGAATCGATTTGAGGTTCCTTAAGTATTGTGAGTTTGCCAAGCCTAAGTGGCAACCACATACGAGTGGTGATCCGGAAGACCGTTCGGAACTGATCATCCTTACACGTTTCCAACTGGACAATGGTATGCGTTATCAGGCCGGCTAGCACCCCACTTACAAGTGGCAACCCGAGAGGTTGTCAGGGGAGGTAGGCAACTAGATCCTGTTCCACACATACCAATTTTTGGCACAAACCTTGTGAAGTTTAGGGACTCCTGAGCGTGTAATATGGGATTCCTTTTTAGGATACTGTGTTGAAATATCCTTTTGGAAACTGGACAATTGATTGTGGACTCTTTTTGGGATTCTTGAATACGCGGTATGGGACGTTTGCTTACAAGGCCTAATTGATGCTCCATGACGATCTGAAGAAACCTTGCCAGATTTTTGAGTATCCGGTATGAGACTTTTGCTCAGGAATCCAAACCGAAGAGTTCGTCCACAATAGTTTTTGTTTTGAATCTCGCTGACAAAATTATTTAAAAATGTGTATAATGTAACATCCCGTGTTTTAGCATGGTGCATGCTCAAAGATGCGTCATGGCTTGATATGAAGCTTCATCTCAAGTTTTCGTTGCGTAAAAGGTATATTGGCCTAGTGCCAATATTACGCCAAGTATGGCGCATCGTGAAGGCATATTGCCCAAAGGCCAATATTGCACCATCGATGGTGCATTATGCGAATTATATTTACCAAAGGCCTGTTGGGAGGATGGCCTTGAGCAAAGTAGCACTAACATAAAACATTACGCAGGTCATAGGCCTATATGGTCAATATCGCATCACAGAGATGCATTAGGCTAGAGGAGGCTGGCCGAGATGATCTACAACTATCATGGATGTTAATAATGGAATTGGCCTAGAACTAATATTGCACAACAGTTGTACAATAAGCCAGAGCGAGCTGACCGAGTGAATATTACGCAATAATGAAGTTGTCCTATGGGCCAGAATAAAAACACAATAATTTTAGCTGGTTATTCAAAAGTACATGACAATGGCCATGAATAGCCACTTCCTTGCAAACGAGTTGGGTTAAGCTATTGTCCATTCGTTGATGAAATACGGTCTGTGCTTGATCCATTTAGTGTAGGGAAGGGTACGTATGCAGCCACAATGAGTTGCAGCATTGCTGGTCCAGCACATTGTCGCTCATATCATCTATTTGAGAGATGATTGCGGCACATTGGCCTCTCATATCATTTGTCTCGGTAGCTCGATGCAAGAGATGATTGTGTCCACACTTGATGAGGCTAGTTGCATGCCATCCCTTGGATGCTCATACTGCCTATCAAGCTACACGGAGATGGCACATGCATCAATTGCGAATTAGGCATGGCCAAGAGAGTAAGCTACAATGGTATGCAAGTAGCGGAGCTTGCATAAGCCTAATGATAGTACAACATTAGACGGAGTGATGCACCCTTGGCACGGGAAATACAAGTGCATGCTCTCGGCAATGCCCAAGCTACAGAAAGAGGTAGTACGACGGTTACTCAGCTAGATAGGAAATTCAGTGATGAATGTCCTACGTTGAGGCAAGGCTTTATAGCCTTGTTCTGTGGTAAGTTGGAATGGTGTGAAAGCTAAGTTAGCTGCATCATACTCCACGAGCATGCTTGCAAGGGCAGATGGACGTGCATTTGCCTAGCGTTGAGGCCCGGACTGTAGCATCATCATGGCACATCTGGGGAGTTATGGCTTGCGCGCCCATGCGCGCCAGGCGTAATTTTCCGGTATGTCACAGATTGTATGTATAAACAACACTAGAAAGTGGACCTTGAGCTAAGAGTTTAACTACTAGGATCAACCTATAAATTCACAAAAGATAAAACGTTCAACCAAATTACAACTTGAGTGAGCTACCACTAGGTGGTTTAGACGAATACAATATGGTATTGGAGAGCTTTCGTATTCAGTGATAAAAACAATTTAGAGAATAACACTGAGCTAGCTGTTATTCCACGGTTGGTGATAATCTATGATTAACGACGAGTAGAAAACTATAATAACTCATTGACGGTTTAGTGACGAAGACGGATTCCTCCATCATCTCTCTCTTTATTGCTTACAACTCAATTTTATTTGCTTTGATTATTTATTTGGTTTAAAATCTAAAACAAAACCCCCCTTTTGTGACATATTTGACAACTAAAACTCAATGCTCTTCGTGGGAATGATCCTTGCTTCCATTATATTACCAGTTAACTGTGTGTAAATAAGTGATTTAATTTGATTGCACCTACGACAACCATCGTAGGTTATGGTTGTAAGGCATGTAATAAGATAGTAAGCCATTTAATAATATTTGTAAGGCATTTAATTTGATTCCATCATCTCTCTGATGTTAAATTTTATCTTAATAATATTAGGTTATGGAAAGTAAGGCATGTAATAAGAGAGTGCAACTACGTAGACGATATCTTAACTAAACAATTTAGGAAGTATAAGGTGAACGACTTAAAGAAGGTTATAGCTCTCGACTTTATTTGTAGTCAGTTATAGGAAGAATATTCCCCCAATCTCACTTCCTTAATTAATAAAACCTCTCTTTCGAACAAAAAAATAAAATGAAAAAAATAAATAATATAAACCAATGTATGCCCCGAGGAAAATATGAATATACATATTCGCCGATTCTTAAAGTTTATGAAGTACCATACTCGATTAAAAAATGAATATGGTATAATTTAAAAGTGATTAAATTAAGAATTCACCAATGTGACGTACACAATCGGTTTATATGTACACCCACAACCACATATTCTATTAAATGGTTTATTTAGTAAGTAATATCTACAAATTTTTGGTGTCCTTTTTGAATGCAGAATATCAACCCAGAATCGGTCTATGAAGGCACGAACATCCACTGATTCTTGGCTGATGTTCTTACGGAAAAATCAAAAGATCTCATGTTTAGTCATCAAGATTAAACATATATCTATTAGTCGCCGATTAACACTAATTAATCAACAATAAATTAGCCATTAATGAAACTAATTGGCTAAAGGGTTTTGTGAGTTAACTTCAAAACGATCTGATTTAGTCTTTCAATGGTAGTCCTCAAATAAACGGGATAGGCTTCAAGATAGCCAGGTTATAAAATCTGGACCAAAATAAACAAAAATGGATCTTATTAGCAAAAGAGCAGTGATGTCCCGCACCATTTTGCGGGAAGCTATCCCGCTCAAGCGGCTTCTTTACCGTTAGATCACGCTAAAACCCAAATCCAACAGCCTTGAACCCTTTAGGGTAAATGGGGGGTCCTTTCCTGAATGCGAATCCAACCATTAACTTGATCATCTAACGGTAAAGAAGTTGCTTGAGCGGGATAGTTTCACGCAAAACGATGCGGGATAGCATTTGTCTTAGCAAAATGAGCTTCTCCGCTTCTCCAAATGGTGTCTGTGTGCCCCATAAAAATTCCCTGGTTGATAGTTGATACCAGTAGTAAAACTAGGATCACGTGAAATTAGTATCTCATAAGGCTGAGTGTAGTGGACAAATTATAGGGAATGAAAGCGACGTTTCAGCGTGGATTAGGCCATCGCCGGAAAATGGGCGTGGATTAGGCCATCGCCATGGAAGGCTAGCGAGAATTTCAAAATGGGCGGGGTTTAGGCCTCGCTTTTGTGAAAACCAACGACTATACGGGCCTCGCCTGGAAGCGACGTCCTTGACACCGCCCAAAATATTTTAAGCGAGTCCCACCACCTCACTTGTTTTCAAATATTTGTTTGACCTTTTCTGTCTTACACCTCTGTTACACCCTACTACACAATATACACTCTTTCTATCTCATTTGTGCTCTCCTCCTAATCGTTGAATTTATGGTCTAGAAATAAATGGTTCACTCCCCGGATCAATGTGATCGAGGTTAACCCATACATACATTTGTGTTTTTATTAATTTTAGAGAGCCACAATATGGGGTAGATGATCGATAATAAAATTGTAAGCGTATGTCATTCCGTAACATATTAATGTTCTTTGTTAGTAGCAAACACATTTTTGGACACAACGTTGGACGTGGAGTGTTATATTTAGTAGACTCAAAAAAGATTTAACGTATTTTATTAATTTCAAGATAAAATACAAGATAGTACATTGAGCCAATACAACTCTTATTAGGTCACTGTCGTAGGCACCTCGGATGCACTTAGCACGTGCAACAAGCCTTTAAACCTCCAGGTGTCCCTGCCGTCCGAGTTGTGTCTCGGGATGGTTTACAAGAGGTTTACCAACAAAACCTGTGATACCTTGCAGTGGAATTATTAATCTTTATCGCCAGCTTCAGGTAGTTCACGACATATCCTTTCTTTGAGCAGTAAATAACCCTCATAGAATTTGGCCTCCGAATATCTATGTGTCGCCTCATTTTCCTTCATTAAACAAACAAAAAATTATTGATGTTTCATTTAAATGGTTTCTTAACAAAATTTGATGTAAATTTTGAACCACTTACACATTGGACGATACTCCAGCCGCTGGGTAAGTTTCGGTAATAAGGTACTACATATTGGAGGTATCGTTTCACCGCTCTCTTAATTGAGGTGACCCGGTTTTGTAAGACGCGCCAAGTTCTCTGATTTGGATTCCCGTTTCTAACCGTTAGATGTTGAACTATCAATTCCCATAAGTTAACTCCGGAAACAATATTTTGCGTACCATTTTCGGCACAAAGACATTCATCCATGATTGTATTATAGATTTATCTTCCTCATTTGTGAATTTGATTGCCATAGCCAACCCAAAAACAAAACAAACAAGACTTGAAAGGATAAATAAAGATGGTTTGTAGTATGTGTTGTTTATTTTTTGGTAGAGAATGAATATATTTATAGTGAAATTCCTGGTATGGATTCATAGAATTTTTAAATTACATCGAATAACTTTATGCATTTTTATCGTTTGTATATTTTCCTATCCTCCGCTGTGGTTGGTTTTATTTTGTATCAATGCAACTTTAGTTTGTTGGGTCATATTATTTTCTGACACAATTTTTTTTTTCAAAACGTTGTTTACAATTTATCACAAATTGACAACCAAAGGCCATCATGATATCTCCTCGTATACACGAAGGGTTCTTCGAAAACATCAAAGGGGCGATTGTAAATAGTATGGGTCATTTTTCAAATCATCAATGACGGTCATCAGCGGTAAATTAAAGAAACATATTGATCTCGAAATAAATTACATCGAATAACTTTTTACTCTTATCAATATTTTTTGTAATAAATGTTATCCTGTTACCCCATGTGTTTGGTTGTACCATACAACTAGCTTTTTTGTCAGATGATAGACACATTTTTGTGTCTAATTTGTCTCGATTCTTTATATTGATAGTGCTTATTTTTTGTACTTATTATAGTGTTTTATGTGTGTGTAGGTATTTTTGGCCAATAAACATTTTTGGAAAAATCGGCTCGAAAAGTTGCGCCCGGAGGACATCTACTATTCAGACCCTCACTACGGATAAAGGGTACCCAAATTACTAAGAGCACCCTCAGGACACCCCAAGGCAGCTGCTAAAGGCACCCCTACTCTGGATAGGGGCGCCTCATCTTCAACAATTCAAATATCAAAAATTGGCGGGAAAAATGGCAGCAGCGAGAAATAGATTTGGAGTTGGATTTTTCAGCGGATTTAGAGAGATTCAATCGTGGTATTTTGGTGGACTGGACCTGTTAGAGCCTAACAGGCCTGGTACAAGAGTTTGGATCGAGTAACTTGGGCTGCATGATCGTGTTGGAGCGAAACAGGGAGAGAAAAGTTACGGGTTTCTTTTGGGATAAATTTGGAAGATTTTTGGAAGATAAGTGCTGATATGATTCGTAGCTATCAAATATAGGAGTTGGAGTAATTTAGGAAGGATTTAACAGACTGTAACCGCGTAAGAAGATTGGCAGAGAAGAAAATTCCGAGACTTGCTGCCGAAGGAAAAGAAGAGATATTCTCGAGATTTAGTCAAGATATTTCGAACCTGTGGGCTATATATAGGTTGCTGGGACCTGGGAGGTCAAGGAAGGGTTACGGAGACGTTGGGGAAGTTTAGAACACGACAGAGATCAACAGGAGGAGTTGCAGGAAATCGAGTTCTGCTGCTGCAACAAGGAAGAACACGAAGAACAAAGGCCATTCAGGACAGTCGTTTTTGGGGTCTTAAAAACAGCGACAACACAACAGTGTTTTCAACAGTTCCTGTAACAGTTCCATTGTGTAAGATTCTTCGTAACACATATACACTGTTGCGAATCGGCTGTTTAATCACTTTTCATCATTTTAATCATCTTTTGAGCCATAAACACATATTTTGAGACCATGATTAATGTGAGGAGATAAACTCCATTGCTGAGGCGATAGAGGAAGCAATTTTCCAACAAAAAGTGGTATATTCTATTTTATTTATTTATTTGCAATTATTATATGATTATTTGCCTTGATCAATAATTGTTTGAATGATTTTTGTTAAACAATTGTGATTTCTTTTGATAGAGCATACTTGGACCTAGGTTTTTGATGTTCTATGCTTCGGATTTACACTTGTTATTTTGAGAATCTACTTGTTGCAATAGTTAGAATCAAATTGAATAGAAAATTTGAATATAAATATTGGGATTAAATCACTTTGAACTTGGAAAATAGTGGAATCTTAGCCTCAGTGTCTTTTAATATTGAAAACATCTTTGTGTAAGTTTGTTATAATTTTTAGTGAGTTTTCTAGTTTAGTTTTGAATTTAAGTCTAAAAAAATCCTTCACAAGTCTGAGAGGAACGACATCTTTCTTACCACTTTACAAACAACTTCAAAATCACATCAATTTTTGGCGCCGCCGACGCGGACTTGTTTTTAGGGTTTTAGGTTTTTTTTTTAGTTTTTTTGTTTGTATTATTTTGTTCTATTTTACGTTTTCTTGGGTATTTGTCTTGTGGTTACAGGTTTTGGATCTCGGATCGAAAAGAAAGCTGAGCCAAAGATTTGGTGAATAATTAAAGACTTGGAGTCAAAGACAAAGCGAAAAGAAACGAGGAAGAGACAAAGAATTTTATTTTTATTTTTATTTTATATTTTTTTTTAGTATTTTTCGAAAACTATATTAGGGTTTATAATTATTTTTGTAATTTTTCTTTTTATTTTTGGACTTTTTGGACATTTTTGGGACTTTGGACATTATTTTTAAACCCTAAAGAAGGGTAGTCTTAAATATAAATTGTTTGCAGAAAAGGAGGACAATTACGATATTGTCTCTGCACCTTGGGTTCGTACACTGACATAGGAGTCAGTGGCCCGAGTCGACTACAACCGATTCATCCCCCGTCTGGAACGGGAGGTAAGATTCTAAACACTCGCGAATCCCCGTCAGCGAGTTACCGGATTCCTTCGTTTGCATATATGTGAGGACTTGAATACGACTGCTTTAATTTTCTAGTAAAGGGCAAGGCCTGGCCATACAAGATAAGGGTTCGGATTTCATCACCGTTCTCTTCTTGCCCGCCTTAGGAACACGTAACCTACGCGAACCTAAGCCTTAAAATTTTGACTAGAACAAGACCGATAGGGTAACGAGCTAAATAGGAAAGTCATTCGAAAAATATTGGTTACTCTTTTAAGCACACTTCAAGTTCATGAAGGTTTCGTGAGTTGAATGCGTGATGCGCCGCATTGTAATTCCGGTGAGGCCTTGGGTATCAAAGCTCCAATGAGCTTCCTCGCCTCTATTCAACTTACTTTGACTCGGATTGATTCCATAGGGGTTTGCTTAAATTGTAACGAATTCCCTTTCGAAGGATTAGAAGCTGGTCTAGAAACAATATAAGTGGATCCATCATGATTTTTGTTTGCTAGAAATATCTAGGTTTGCTTTGGTTGAGTCGGCCTTGATTTGTGATTGCATATAATCCCCTTCCTTATTCTTTTGCATGCCTGAACGTAAAAGAGACGCCCTAGGTAGATTTGTTAAAGAGAAACCTAGTAGTTCTAAGCGTCTCGATTACCTCAATTTAGAAAGTCCGATTTTTGAAGAGTCCAATTCTGAACCTCCGTCTTTTACTGAAGAGACAATCCCTAATATTTCGATAGTGCCAGAAATGGCAACTTTAAAAGCTTTGTTGAATCCAACTAGGACTACTCGTCCCTCATATATCAAAGTTAATAAACAGAAGCAACTTATGAACTTAAACCTGGGACCTTACAGCTGCTCCCAATCTTTTTAGGGAAAGAAAATGAAAACCCCTATTTCCATGTTAGGGATTTCGAAGAAATTTGTTCTACCCTAAAGATTAGAAACCTTGATGATGATGCTTTAAAACTCAGGTTATTCCCTTTTTCCTTGAAAGATAAAGCTAAATCATGGCTATATAGTTTGGCTTCTGGTTCAATTGAAACATATGAACAACTTACATCTGCCTTTTTGAACAAGTTTTTCCCTAGGCACAAAACATCGTCTATTAGGACGCAAATCGCACGTTTTCTCAACAGGAGGGAGAATCTTTGTATAGGTATTTGGAAAGGTTCAATGATTTATTAGCCCAATGTCCTCATCATGGTCTAGAAAAGGTTAGGTTAGTTCAGATCCTTTATGAGGGTTTAGATTATTCCACTACAACCACAGTAGAATCTATGTGTACAGGTGGGTTTGAAAACCAAACAGTTGATGAGGCGATGACATATTTGCATGAAATCGCCGAAAAGACCCAACAATGGGAAAATAATAGGGAACCCCAGAAAACAATTCTTCTAGGAAGAGGAAACGTTAATAGGGTAGAAGGAGGCTATGAATCAGATGCCAAAATTGCTGCAATAGCGAAAAGGTTAGAAGATTTAGAAGTGGGTCACACTAGTGGTAGATTGGAGCCTTTTTGGGAAGGCCAGAATAATGAAGAGAAAGCCAATGCTCTCTATAATAACACTAGATTTGATAACCGTCAAAAGTTTGACCCATATTCAGAAACCTATAATCCTGGTTGGAGAAACCATCCGAACTTTTCGTGGTCTAAGGGCCAGAGTCAAGGTCAGTTTAGTAATTCTAATGCTCCCCCAGGTTTTGGTTACACTAAGAATTCTTCAGGCCCAGAAAATAAAACGACTAGCTTAGAGGACTCTATTAAGATGTTAGCAAAAACTCAGGATATGTTAGCACAAAACCAAATTAGTTTTCAACAGGAAACCAAGCAGAACTTTCAAACTAATGCTCAGAGCCTTGCTAAGTTAGAACTTCAAGTGGGCCAAATAGCTAAGACCTTAAGTGAGAGAGATAATGGAAGGTTCCCTAGTCAGACTAATCCCAATCCTAGAGGAGTTCATGAAGTAGGTGCAAAAACATCGAATCAGTTGAATGCTATTAGAACCCTTAGGAGTGGTATAGTAGTAGACAATCAGGTAACCATGCCCGATAGTGAACATACTGTAGTTCACCCCTCAGGATCTCACCCCTCAGGACCACCAATAGTTGAGGGGACTGATAAAATCTCTGATGATGCCAATTCGGTTCCTGAGAGGCCCTATTTTATGCCTAGAGCCCCATTTCCACAACTATTAGTACCAACAAAGAGTGAATCCAACTTTAATGACATAATGGAGGTTTTTAAGAAAGTTACCATAAACCTTCCGTTACTAGAAGCAATTAGGCAACTTCCGGCTTATGCCAAATTCCTTAAGGATATGTGTATGCGAAAACGCAAGCTTAGTGTCCCTAAAAAAGCCTTTTTAGCTAGTCATGTAAGTTCGATCATTCAGAACAACACAAATCCTAAATATAAAGACCCGGGTGCCCCTACCATTGCTTGCACGATAGGAAAACATCGGGTAGATAAAGCTTTACTTGACTTAGGAGCTAGTGTGAACTTACTGCCGTACCATGTGTACTTACAGCTAGGACTTGGTGAATTAAAACCTACCAAGATAACACTGCAGTTAGCTGATAGGTCTATTAAAATTCCTCGTGGTGTGATAGAAGATGTTCTTATTGAGGTCGACAAGTTTATTTATCCTGTGGATTTTGTAGTCTTAGATACCCAACCTGTCCCTGACCCAGAGAACCAGATACCTGTGATTTTAGGTTGCACATTTTTAGCTACGTCTAATGCGATCATTAACTGTCGAAATGGTGTGATGAATTTATATTTTGGTAATATGACTATGGAGATGAACATTTTTAATGTCAGTAAGCTGCCTTATGAGCTAGATGACACATGTGTTGAAGAGGTTAACATGATAGAAACCTTAGTTCATGAGTCATTACCAAACATTTTGTCTGAAGACCCATTAGAAACTTGTCTATCCCATTTTGGTTTAGATTTTGATGACGATAGCACTATTGAACAAGTGAATGCTTTATTAGATTCTACCACTATGTTAGACACTGATAGATGGAAAGCTAGGTTCGAACCATTACAGGTTACGAGACTACCTTAATTCCTTCTTTAGAAGAGCCTCCTAAGTTGGACCTAAAACCACTACCCGACTCTCTAAAGTATGTGTTTTTAGGTCCATCTGAGACTTTACCTGTGATTTTAGCTTCCGATTTGGATAGTGATCAGGAAAGTAGGCTAGTAAAAGTATTTCAAGATAATAAGGAAGTTTTAGGGTGGACTATAGCAGACATTAAGGGTATAAGTCCTACTGTATTTATAAGAAGACTCCAAACCTTCTAGGGAGATGCAACGTCGACTCGAACCCTAACATGAAAGAGGTAGTTCGAAAAGAGGTGCTTAAGTTGTTAGATGCGGGTATTATCTACCCAATTTCAGATGATAAGAAGTGGGTCAGCCCCGTTCAGGTTGTCCCCAAGAAATCGTGTATCACCGTAGTCCGTAATGATAATAATGAGTTAATCCCAACCCGAGTGACCACGGGATGGCGTGTCTCAGTATTGACTACAGGTCACAAGGAAGGATCACTTTCCCCTTCCTTTATCGACCAAATGCTAGAGAGATTAATGGACATAGTCATCATTGTTTCTTAGATGGCTACTCCGGTTATAATCGGATCGTTATTGCCCTGTAAGACCAAGAGAAAACCACTTTTACCCGTCCCTTTGGTACCTTTGCGTATAGACGCATGCCTTTCGGCTATGTAATGCCCCTGCGACTTTTCAGCGTTGTATGATGAGCATATTTTCCGATATGGTAGAACGGTTTCTAGAGGTCTTTATGGATGATTTTTCAGGTGTTTGGTTCATCTTTTGATGAGTGCTTGCATCATTTGACATTAGTGTTGACTAGGTGTAAGGAAAAGAATTTAGTGCTTAATTGGGAAAAATGCCATTTTATGGTTAAATCAGGAATTGTGTTAGGGCACATAGTTTCTTCTAAGGGTATAGAGGTAGATAAAGCCAAGATTGACCTTATTAAGACTTTATAGGTCCCAAAAACCGTAAAAGATATTAGGTCATTCCTAGGGCATGCAGGTTTTTACCGCCGATTCATTAAGGATTTTAGCTTGATTTCTAGACCTCTTTGCAATTTGCTTGCAAAAGATGCTAAGTTTATCTTTGATGATGCTTGTTTAGCAGCTTTTGAGAAGCTTAAGAATTTACTCACTACTGCCCCGATAGTCCAGGCACCTAACTGGAACCTACCCTTTGAAATTATGTACGATGCTTCAGATTATGCTATAGGTGTTGTGCTAGGTGATGAGTGCCAAATAGTGCATATTTATACACCTTTTTATTGGCATTTTACTCATCTTTTGTGCTCAAGAATCAGATATTATCCCAGATTCTGTATTTTCTTTGTTTTCAAGAATAAATATTTGTATTAATTAATTTTGTGTTTTTAGGTAATAAATAAAGCTCGGAGAATCTGAGGAGCAAAAGAGCAAAGAATTGGAGTCGAGCATCTATGGAGCGGATAGCAAAAGCCCGCGCGCAAATCAGTTGCAACCCAACAAGGAAGACTTGGGCTAGAGCTACCCATGACCCGGATCCGAGCCCGCTCACTCTGAGCCATTGAGATCTCTCTCATCCACATCCTACGGTCGCTACAGCCTCCTCATCAACCCTCGATGTACTCGCGCAACACCAGATCGCTCCAAAACCGGCCACCTCCTCGGCCTGCGCTCGGATCCTCCACCCGCTAGATCCTACGCTCGCCGAAGCGTTCTTATCATCCCCCCATTTGTTCGTGCCTCACAAATGAAGCCACCATACCCTATACCCTATCGACCCATACTCATTTCTCTTCTCATCTTCTCTTTCTTCTCTTCTTCCCACGAGCTCTGCAAACCCAGCTCCACCCCCATGCTTTTGCAGAGCCGCACCATCACCTCCATCTCCTTCTGTCGCAATCAGCCCCTACTCCATCACCACTCTCTCTCTGATTTATCTATTTCATAGCTTCTATTCAACCTAGAAGCTAGGTTAAAGATAAATAGGGTTAGGGTTTCATCACCAACCACCCTGCATGTTCGATTCAGAAGTCAGAGATGATTGAGTAGAGCCATCACGCGAGTCAGAGAAGTGGGTGAGAGTTTATTTCATTTTTAATTGATGTTTTATCAAGAACTAGGGTTTGGGGTTTGTGTTGGTATAAATAGAAGTGAACTGAGTTTGTTAGGTTTTACGCCTGGATTAGCCAGAGCAGTCAATTAGAGTAATTTGTAGTTTAATTATGTTTTTGATGCTTTAATTAAATTTGCTAGGGTTTGAGATGAAGCCCTAGCTCTCTGCTTTGTGATTCATGTTGCTTATAGTTCTCTTGAATGCTTGAATACTTTCTAGGAAAGAATTAATCTCAGTGCTCAATACTTTGCTCTCACAGTGGATGTCAAGCATCCACTGTAGTTAGATTAAAAACTGTATTGATAGTGCTACAACTCATGCTTTAGAGACTTCAATTAATCCCTTGACTAACTCGTGCTTAATTAGACAGTTAGTACTCCGGCTTGATTCTTTAGTTGTGATTAACTCATCCATTGGTGAAACACCTTAGGAAATGGTAGACTTGACACTTTTCCATTACCTGTTATAAGGGCAAGAGTAAGATAATTAGCTGAAGTTACAAGGGTAGGTTAGTGGTGGATTTAAAGACCCTAGTGGTCTCTACTTTGTATCTGTTACCTTAGTTTAGGTTCATCACACTTCAAACTCAGCCGTTTCGGCCCAAAACCATTTTGTTACTCTGTCACCGTTGAAATTCAGTTAGAGAAAGCCGTAGAATCAACTAGAGCACACCCTCGTCTCTGTGGGATCGACCCGTATTTGCCACTGTCTTCATTGAAGACACCGTGCACTTGCGGTATAAATTGTAGGCCAAAATAACCCCATTCTCAGGCCTACTAAGTTTTTTGCGCCGTTGATTCGGGGACTTGCGCGTGCCCTTTGATTTTTTCGGCTAGACTTAAACTGTTTCATTCTCATCTCTCGTATATATTCTTTTGCATTCTTTGCTTGTCTTCTTATTTTAGTATAACTTAGTTTAAGTTTTTAGCTTGCATTTGTAACTTAGCATTGTAAGTTTATTTGTCTGCATTTCTCCCCTGTACATTTTCATTTTGTATTCCCTGTATTTGCATAAGCATGATAACGTAGCTGTTTTCTTTCATTTTCATCTCAGTTCATCTCAAGTCATCTCAGTTCTTGTAGCTTCTTGTTTTCTTGCATCTCAGTTCATTAGGGCATATTTCATTACCTTTGGTGTATCCTCATTGCATCTTTAGTGTAACTTGTAAATAGCCTTGCACTTATAATCATCATAACTAGTGCTGTCACCTTATCCCAGTCTGTCCAAGTTATTCTCAGGTACCTTTAAGCTGTTGAGCAGGCCCAAGAAAGAAAAGGTGCTTGCTGTGCTTGCCAAGCCAACCCAAGGCAGATTACACAGTCTTTGCAGACTTGCGATACTTGCTCGCTTCTTTGTGAGGTCGTGCTACTCACTACCCTGTGAGTAAGGTAAGCTCACCAAATACTATATTTTGTGAGTCTGTGGAGCATTGAATGATTGCCCTGTGAGCATAACCCCTTATGCATGCTGTGAGCTGCTCTTAAACCTGCCCTGAGCTCACCTAAACCTCAATCTTCCCTGAGCTCCAGCCCCACTCGAAGGCCGTTGAGCCTGTTGCAAACCTTGTAGAGACTCGTTGACTTGTGTTGTGTGTAACCCCGAGACCCGAGCATAAGTCGTGTGAACTAGCCCGTGAGTTTGAGCTATAACCATCCCATGAATGCCTGGATAGACCAATTGCATTGATATACATGAAATCGTGTTTTGGGTGAATTGAGCCGTAGTTCACCGTGAATTGTGCACTGACTCCAGCCCCCCGAAGCCGTCGAGCTTGTGCTGCCTGGTTAGCCTAGGTTAGTTGTGACTTAACCATTGTCAACCCCGTTAAACTTGCTTGTGACCTTTCCTGTTGTATGTCTTGTCTTTGGGTCAACACTTGTGTGGGTGTGGCATTTGAATGAGGGTTGAGTGACTTGAGCAAGCACACTCATCCGCCCCCGTAGAGCCTCGGATGCAACTCGATCTGTTAAGCATAACCCTGAGCCATTGTTTGTCCTGTACCTTGAGTTTTAGCCTCAGCTGAAATCTGTGCTTACCCTGAGTCTGAACTTTAGTCTTCATTGACCCTAAGCACCAGCCCACATCGTAGCTGATTGAGGTGGAGGTTGCAAACCTTATCGCCTCATCCGCCCGTGCAATGAGCTTAGTCTGTTGATACTTTGTGGCTCACGAGTATTGCTCATCCACTTGATTGTTGTTCTCGCACTTATAAACCGTGCTGTCTTTGTGAACTCATCAACAAGAATGCCAAAGCAATTACCAAAGACTCCTATGTGCTCGGTCTTTGTGAGAAAGTGTGTCAATTTTGGTGAGGCCTTGCTATTTCTGTTGTGCAACAATTAGGCTTTGCACAGAAACCCTGCACAAGCAACCTGGGCTGTGCATTTTGCAAGCCAGCTGGGCTGCTAACTCATGACCTAAAACCAAAGCCCACATAACCAACTTTCAGCCCACCTAACTGGGCCATCTATTAGTTGGGCTGCACATGTTAACCTAACTTGGGCTTACACCAAAACTCAGCCCAACTCAATCCACTTCTGGGCTAACATAAGCCACACCAGCTGGGCTAACAGAACCCAACCTGGGCTGCAGCCAAATGAAACCCAGCTCACCTGGGCTAACCCAACTAGGCTTAGCATTATAACTGGGCCGTACATTTTGAAGCCCACATAAGCTTGTCCACTAGGCTTTGCACAACCACATAAGCCACTTTCTTGGGCCTAAACAAAATCGAGCCCACAGTTCCACTAGGCTTTACACAAACTTGGGTCATTTTTTCACAAATCTTGGGCTTCAAACAACAAATCCCAAACAAACCAAAACCAAATTGAGCCCACAACAACTTGGGCTTCCCACATAAACCAAAGCTCCCAACAAAACCAAATGAATCCCATTGAAACCAAATCCCAATAAACCAAAGCCCACATAAACCAAACTAAATTTTGAGTTCAATTTGAGTACTAAATCATGTCAGGATTTTGGTCTGCATCTGGGGATGGAAACAAATCCCTTAGAGAGCGTGCTTACGGGCACGCTTCACAGATGAACCCCCACATACCATAGTGATTTTAGAGAATTTTATGCGCCTTCTCGTGGCCCCGACCTCACATACCCTAATCACTATGAGCACATGTATCATCCATCACAAAGTTGAGAATGAACACTCTCCTCATACCCAGTCATCACTTTTAGATCAATTAGAGGCTCGACTATCTCGCTTTAGATAGGCAATCCGCTTTAGCAAGGCAATCTGTCGAATCTAGTTTTTCTAGGCAATATGAAACGCATGCTTGCACCTTATGTGGTGGCTTAGACCACCCCGCCGAACACTCGTTATATCTTGCATGATTTTAGAGTCTAGGGAAAACCATGATAATCCAATGAACGAAGTGTCTAGAAGTGACTATTGGGACCATAATCAACCCGCACACATGCATCATTCACCACAGTGGGGAGATGAACAATTTTATACTCCCCCAACTCCTAGTTTGCAATCAACAATGGATACACTCATGGAGCTAAATGCTAGGCTTGAAATGAATGCAGTGCATGACCATCCATATAGCAACATGTCTGAATTTCCCTTCTCTAGTGAACCTCATGCACAACCATACATTGAAAATCCATATGAGGAATGCATACCCATTAGTGAAGACTCTCCTTCAATGGAACAACTCAAGATGATTCTTCAAAGGAACCTGATTGAGTTACAAAATGATAGGATTGAAAATAGTGTTTCTAGTCTTACTCATGCAACTAACATTGAATATGAACCTAATCTAGAGGTAGATGAGTACACTAAAAATACTACAATTTTGAATGGAGAGATGGATTTTTGCTATGATGATGATGATGATGATGAATATGAAGAGCATGTGTATTTTGAAAATGTAATAGAATTTTTAGGTTCAAATGACATTAAGTGTCTCTTCGTGAACCCTATGAATGATGCTTCTTCTGATATTCATGCATGTGATGTTGATATGGAACCTGTGGAATTTCCCTGTGAAAATGACCATGATTTACCCACTCCTGACCTTAGGAAAGAGTGTGACGGTGCAAATGATTTGATACATGAAAATAACGTAGATGTACCTAACCTCTCTCCTGAGTCACAAATTGAAACTCCTTCACCCAACCTAGGTGTAGTTTGTCACAAAATTGCAAAACCAACTTTTTCGAAAATGCCTAACTTAGGCCTAGAGCTTTGTGCTTCCCAAGTCCTCTTGGACTATTTTGCATCAAAGTATAACACTCTTAAGGAGCCACAATTGGAATATGTATGTCCTTTTTGTAATTAGCAAAACTCATTTTGAGTTAGACCTTTTGCATGATGTACCTTTAAAATTGCAAGATTTTGTGCTTTCAAACACACCCGTTCACAAATTTAGGTTTGGGGGAAACTCCTTCACATCTACAGCCTTACTTACACTCTCATATTATAATTGTGTAAGATTGTTGATGTTTGTATATATTTTCTATTGGGTTGATCCTCAACTCTTTAGATTGTTAGTTTATGGTGCATTTGCATTGTATATATCTAGTAGGACTTGTTAAATTTTTCTTTTCTTAATTCGGTTGAGTCTTCTTGCACATATATTATGCTAATCCAATATGATCTCCGTTGAGAATATTGGATTCTAGCCTTGACTAATGAAGCTCAACCTTGCTCCCGCCGACATCCGGTAATCTCTTCCCTTTTTATCTTTTCAGCATTGTTCTCTCGGTATGTGACTGTTTAAATTTTTTTTCTATATGTAGACACATTGAGGACAATGTTTGATTTAGGTTTGGGGGTACATTTGCATTTGCATTTGCATTTAGAGTTTTTAGTCTTTTATTTTACCTTTTATTAAAAAATAAAAAAAAAAAAATTGTAGTTTATTTTCTGTGTCTAGTTACGACAAAGTTAAAAAAAAAAAAAAAAAAAAAAAAAAAAAAAAAAAAAAAAAATTATTATTAAGTTTTTGTGAAGTTCAGAAGTTCGTCATCAATAGTTGAAGACTGAAGACCGAAGACCGAAGATTGAAGACGTTTCTATGGTTTCTTATGAGAGAGTGATATTAATTGCCGATCGGGTGAGAAGTGAGTGAGTACTCCCACCCTTGCTAATGGTTGATTTCCTTTCTTAGAGATCATTAGAAAAGATTCTTTTTGTCCACACTTCGTGGAGTCTCCAGATTTTATTTCGGAAGGTTATCCTTCTTACCTACAACGTGTGCAGGATTTCTCTTTATTCCCGCTCGCACACATGAGAGACTAAAAAGCGATCTTTTTGAGTGCAATTATCATAAAAACCTAATGGTGAGGGAAGTTGAGACTTATGATCACAATCGAATCCGAATTCTTTCATATGGTATGGTTACTTCTCGCTCAAAGACTTAAGGATGAGAATGCGTTCTTCGATAGTTCTAACTTCGTTACTAGCATGCGTAAACTCTATGTCCTCATAGCTCTTAGGATGCTTGAGACTCTTTTACACTCTGAAGTTGGAGAAGGTTTTGTGGGTACACCTCTTGTAAACCCTCACGAGACTACAACTCGTCCACTAGGGACACCTAGGGTTTAAAGGCTTAGTGCATACGCTAAATGCATTCGAGAGACCAAATGACAGGTGGTATAGTTAGGATTTCTTATTTTCTGTTTTACTTGAGGACAAGTAAAATTCGGGTTTGGGGGTATTTGATGAGTGCCAAATATTGCATATTTATACATCTATTTATTGGCATTTTACTCATCTTTTGCGCATAGAAATCGAGATATTATCCCGCATTCTCGTGTTTTCTTTGTTTTCAAGAATAAATATTTGTTTTAATTAATTTTGTATTTTTAGGTACTAAATAAAGTCCGGAGAATCCGAGGAGCCAAAAGAGCGAAGAATTGGAGTCGAGCATCTATGGAGCAGATAGCCAAAGCCGCGCGAATAGCTTGCAACCCAACAAGTAGCAACTCATCTCAAGACTTGGGCTTGAGCTAGACCCGACCCGCGACCCGGATCCGAGCCCGTACACTCCAAGCCGTCGAGATTTCGATCTTCTACATCCAACGGTCGCCGCCCTCATTATACATCATCTCTTGATGCTCCGTGCAACACTAGATCGCTCCAAAACCGGCAACCATCCTCACTGCTCGTTCACACACACCCTTCATCCAATGCTCGCCGAGGCCTCCTCATCTTCCCCGATACACCCGCCTCACAAGCAAAATTTCACACACCCTATACCCCGACCAAACCCTATCTTCTTCTTCCACCTTCTCTTACCTCGCACCTCGCAACTCCCTCTCCCCGACCACCTCCACACCCTTTGCAGAGCCGCCTCACCACTACCAACTCCTTTCTCTCTTCTGTCGCCATCAGCCAACAACCACGCCATCACCTCCTACTTGCTTCTATTTCATTCATAGCTTCTAAACCTAGAAGCTAAGTGAGAAATAGAAGGAACTAGGTTAGGGTTTCATCACACGGTGGGAAAAATCAAAGCAATAGAGTTCGAGCACGATTAGACGTAAGAGAACGACGCCGTAGAGTATGGGTTCGATTCAACTTTAATTTAATTTTGTTTTTACATTAAATTAGGGTTTGAGATATTTTCGTTCTGGCATGTATAAATAAGAACTTGCTTGTGAGTGTTTGAGACACGCCCGGATTAGCTTGGCTGTCAACTTTAGGTTTAATTTGTATTGTGTTTATCTCAAAGCATGTTCTAGTTTAATTTCGCTAGGTTTGAGATGAAACCCTAGCTTATCACCGTGTTCTTCTTCATGAATGTTCTTGAATGATTGAATGTTTTCTAGATAGGATTAATTTGGGGTGTGATAACAATTTGCTCTCACAAAGGCATACCAACGCCATGGATGCACCGTAGTTTGATCCCCTCTTTGTTATGTATACCGCAACCCAAGCTTAATGAATTATTATGATCCTCGGATTATTTGTACCTTAATCGACAAGTAATACTTGGGTAGTTAACTTAGTTGTGATTAATCTATCAAGCGGAGAAACAACCTTAGGTAAGTGGAGACTTGACACTCTCCCTTGACTGTCACAAGGATAAGAGTAATTTCATGATGTGAAAACATAGCATAGGTTAGTGGTGGAATCGATAACCTTAGCAACCCCTTTACACTATCTGTTACCTTAGCTAGAGTCACTTCAGTTCATAACTTGGCCGTATCGGCATCCAAAACCATTCTGTCACTTGTTGTCACTCAGAACTCAGTCGTTAGCAAGCTTAGATCACATAAGGGCACCACAAGTCTCTGTGGTTCGACCCGTACGTGCCCAGTGCTACATCACGACACCGTGCACTTGCGGTAATTCCGTAGGCCGTAATATAAACAACCTTCTCAGGCCTACCAATAAAAAGGTGTATAAATATGCACTATTTGGCACTCATCACTAGGTCAACGAGAAAACAAATTACTTCATGTGATTTACTATGCTAGCAAAACACTGAATGATGCCCAAATGAACTATACAACTGCCGAAAAGGAATTGTTAGCCATCGTGTTTGCCTTTGATAAGTTTAGATCCTACCTATTAGGTTTTAAGATCGTAATCTATACTGATCATGCTGCTTTGAAATACCTTTTGTCTAAGAAGGATACCAAACCTAGATTGATTAGGTGGATCCTTTTGTTACAAGAATTTTGTCCAGACATTAGAGACAAAAAGGGTGCCGAAAATGTAGTAGCAGACCACTTGTCTAGGCTAGTTGTTAGTTCCCCTTTGATTCCCTTCCTATAAGGGATAGCTTTCCGATGAACAATTGTTCTCTGTTTCCCAATCACCTTGGTATGCGAATATAGTGAATTATCTTGTTACTGGTCGAATGCCTCAACATTGGGGTAAGCAAGATCGTTCTAGGTTTTTAGCCGAGGTTAAGCATTTCTTTTGGGACGATCCTTATCTCGTTTAAGTATTGTCCAGACTAGATTATTAGGAGATATATACCGAGATTGACCGGTCAAAGATATCTCCTTTTGTCATGAACATGCATGTGGGGGTCATTTTAGTGCTAAGAAGACTGCCGCTAAGATATTGAAGTGTGGTTTTTACGGCCTTCGTTGTTTAAAGACTCCCATAGTCATTGTGTTTCTTGTGAGCGTTGCCGTGAGGTTAGGAACCATTTCCGTAGAAATATGATGCCTTTGAACCCTATTTTAGTGATTGAGGTCTTTGATGTGTGGGGCATTGATTTTATGGGTCCATTTCCTAATTCTTTAGGTTATCTTTACATATTTGTCGATGTAGACTATGTGTCTAAGTGGGTTGAGGCGGTTCCGTGTAAAACAAATGACCACAGGGTCGTAGTCCAGTTTTTGAAAGAGAACATACTTACACGTTTTGGTACGTACACCGCGAGCTATAATTAGTGATGGAGGTACACACTTTTGTAATAGACCGTTTGCACTTTTAATGAAACAATATGGTATTACCCACAAAGTAGCAACCCCATATCACCCACGACTAATGGTCGTGTAGAGGTCTCCAATAGGGAAATTAAGCGTATTTTAGAGAAAACAGTTAATCCCAATATGAAAGACCGGTCGTCGAGGCTTACTGATGCCTTATGGGCTTACCGTACTGCGTTTAATACACCCACTGGAATGTCACCTTATCATTTAGTGTTTGGCAAGGCATGTCACCTTCATGTCGAGTTAGAGCATAGAGCCTATTGGGCTATTAAGAACTTAAACTTTTTACTTGACAAGGCAGAGCTCACGTAAAGATCCACTCAATGAGTTGGATGAGATTCGTAGAGATGCATACGATAGTGCTAAGGAGTATAAGAACAAAATGAAACTTGTGCATGATAATAATATTTTACGAAAGTCATTTTCTCCAGGTCAAAAAGTTCTTACGTATGACACTCGTTTGCATCTATTCCCCAGTGAAGTTGCGCTCTCGGTGGACCGGTCCTTTTGTGGTCCGTACTGTTTTTTCCTCATGGCGCTATTGAGATTGAGACACCGGGATGGTAGTAGTTCTTCAAAGGTTAACGGTCAGCGATCAAGCCCTTTTTAGAGCCTTTTCCTACAGGTGATGTTGAGGAGGTCCCTCTGGAGGACCCTATTTACCTTGATTGACCATCGATGCGGGTTGTATGTTGTACATTATTTTTGTAGGTTTTTGGTTATACTTCACCCAGGTACTATCTTTCCGACTTCTCTCTTTACTATTTCCTCATGTTACTTATATTTTGGTATTGTTCTTTAATTAGAAACATTAAGGACAATGTTAGATTTAAGTTTGGGGGTGGGGTAGAAACTTTTGTTACCTTTTTGTTATAATAAATAAACTCCAGAGCTTAGATGGAAACATTTTGGTTGTAGGAGTTGAGGAACCAATCTGATTAGATGGAAACATCTAAAGAGTCTATTCATAAAAGCACAGAGCTCAGGTGTTAGAAATAACATGAGAGTTTCACCATATCTCGTTGAGTCCTTTTCACTTCTGTTTTTATTTTGTTTTGTTTTTAAACTATGTTTCTCTGAGTGATTAGGTGGGGCTCACGAATCAAGTTGTTACCAATGCTAGGGTGAATTAGAGTGATTGAGATACAAAAAAAAGAAAAATTATGAAAAAAAAAAAAAAAAAAAAAAAAGTGAGACCAGACCATCAGACCAACCGGAATAAATTCAATAAAGTCGACCACTGGAACCCTTGTATATGCCAGTTGTGTTGACCTAGAGTTAGGATTATCGATCACTGGTTCCCTTGTATATGCCAATGTGTTGATATTATTCAGACTAGTATTTCAGTCCATTAGGATAGGTTCATTTTGGCGGAGGCCTTCAGACAGAGATATGGGAAACACCAATCACTTAGTAAACATCAAAGCCATCTATGTTTTTCTCTATATCCATCTTCTTGATCTATCCATGTGATTAGTTTTGACTCCGGATATTGATGTCCATAGTGCGACTATCTGAGTAGAGCTCGGTGACTTATATATGAATTTAGTATACTTGAGTGCAAACTCGTGTACAACAATTGGAATTTCACATCGGGGTACTTCCTCCTGTAGTCAATAAGTATGCCAACCAAGGAGATTTTTTAGTGCCTTCAAAGGTTTTGCGTAGATAGCTAAGGTCTGGAGTAAAGGTTTTGTGGGTACACCTCTGGTAAACCCTCCCGAGACTATAACTCAGCCACTAGGCCACCTAGGGGTTTAAAGGCTTATCGCATACACTAAATGCAATCGACGATGCCTCATGATAAATGAGTTAGGATTTTATTTTATTTTTGCTCGAGGACTAGCAAATAATAGGTTTGGGGGTATTTGATAGACACATTTTTGTGTCTAATTTGTCTCGATTCTTTACATTGATAGTGCTTATTTTTTGTACTTATTATAGTGTTTTATGTGTTTGTAGGTATTTTTGGCCAATAAACATTTTTGGAAAAATCGGCTCGAAAAGTTGCGCCCGGAGGACATCTACTATTCGGACCCTCACTACGGATAAGGGGTACCCAAACTACTAAGGGGCACCCCAAGGCAGCTGCTAAAGGCACCCCTACTCTGGATAGGGGGCGCCTCATCTTCAACAATTCAAATATCAAAATTGGCGGGAAAAATGGCAACATCGAGAAACAGATTTGGAGTTGGATATGTCAGCGGATTTAGAGAGATTCAATCGTGGTATTTTGGTGGACTGGACCTGTTAGAGCCTAACAGGCCTGGTACAAGAGTTTGGATCGAGCAACTTGGGCTGCATGATCGTGTTGGAGCGAAACAAGGAGAGAAAAGTTACGGGTTTCTTTTGGGATAAATTTGGAAGATTTTTGGAAGATAAGTGCTGATATGATTCGTAGCTATCACATATAGAAGTTGGAGTAATTTAGGAAGGATTTTACAGCCTGTAACCGCGTAAGAAGATTGGCAGAGAAGAAAATTCCGAGACTTGCTGCCGAAGGAAAAGAAGAGATATTATCGAGATTTAGTCAAGATATTTCGAACATGTGGGCTATATATACATTGCTGGGAGGTCAAGGAAGGGTTACGGAGACTTTGGGGAAGTTTAAAACACGACAGAGATCAACAGGAGGAGTTGAGGAAATCGAGTTCTCGCCGCCGCAACAAGGAAGAACACGAAGAACAAAGGCCATTCAGGACAGTCGTTTTTGGGGTCTTAAAAACAGCGACAACACAACAGTGTTTTCAACAGTTCCTGTAACAGTTCCATTGTGTAAGCTTCTTCGTAACACATATACATTGTTGCGAATTGGCTGCATGTTTTATCACTTTTCATCCTTTTAATCATCTTTTGAGCCATAAACACATATTTTGAGACCATGATTAATATGAGGAGCTAAACCCCATTGCTGAGGCGATAGAGGAAGTTATTTTTCCAACAAAAAGTGGTATATTTTATTTTATTTATTTATTTGCAATTATTATATGATTATTTGCCTTGATCAATAATTGTTTGAATGATTTTTGTTAAACAATTGTGATTTCTTTTGATAGAGCATACTTGGACCTAGGTTTTTGATGTTCTATGCTTCGGATTTACACTTGTTATTTTGAGAATCTACTTGTTGCAATAGTTAGAATCAAATTGAATGAGAAAATTGCATGAATATAAATATTAGGATTAAATCACTTTGAACTTGGAAAATAGTGGAATCTTAGCCTCAGTGTATTTTAATATTGAAAACATCTTTGTCTAAGTTTGTTATAATTTTTAGTGAGTTTTCTAGTTTAGTTTTGAATTTAATTCTAAAAAAAATCCTTCACAAGTCTGAGAGGAACGACATCTTTCTTACCACTTTACAAACAACTTCAAAATCACATCACCAGACTTTTGATATTTTGCGAAGATGCGATTTTGTGTCATTGGAATTTAAATTCTTTGAAAAGTGTTTGTATTATTTTCCTTACATCTTTTTCCACCCTGAATTGTCATAATTTTTCATGCATTATTTTGAGTCATCAAATAATCTACGAAGTTTTATTTTGTTTGCGATGACACTGCTTTTCGACAAGATATATATACATATTGATTTGACACAACCAAGGGTCGTTCCAATATCTTTTCTTACACGAGAATGGTCTTTCCTTATCATCCAAGAGGTGTTTTAAACAGTAAAGGGCGTTTGTGAACATGATAAGTTATTTGATATTAGGAAGGCTTGTCGGTGAAAAGTAACTAGGGTGTGTAAAGAGTACTTAACCTAGAAGTGAATTGGATGTGTTTTTACAATTTCCACACCGATTACTAATTTGGATCCTATAAAAGCATAGTTTACCCAAAAGTGAAAGCTATAAACGTAAAATTATACACCAATGGTTGGTATCTCTAAAAAAATTTTTTCGTAAAATAAAAAATAAACCACAGAACCTAAAACTGGAGCGAGGTCTGGGTCATCGCTTCAATCGTTGTTGACCAGTCAAGCGACGTCTTCAGTCTCGCTTTCAAAGCGACGTGTAGGACCTCGCTCAAGCTACGTCTCTTCCCTCTCCTATATTGAAATTCCCTCCCCCATCGCTGCACTCAGGACTCTCTTCAGCGTGACGTGTCGTCACTGCTCAACCCCATACTTCCCTCCTCCACTACACTCAGCCTAATACATGAAGTGTGGAAAATATTTTGAAATTTGAATTTTTTGGAAAGTGCGGAAACTAAAAATCTCGAAAAGAGTGGTGGTACAAGATGTGACGACACATACTTATTTTACTCTTTCTTATCCAAATCTCTCCCTCTCTCTCTCTCTCTGCTTAGAAAGAAAATATCCAAGAGCAAACAGATTCAGATCTGAAACAATATAGTATCAAACTACAGAGATCTCTTCTTTCTTCTTCTTCTTTTTCTTCTTTTTCTTCTTCTTCTTCTTCCATTATTAAAACATTATAGTGCTATGATCACTGATAAGCGAGGGTGGCGGTGCCCCAAGCATACTTTTTGGTCTCCTGGAGATCTTTTAACCATTGTAGATAGTGAGCATTTACTCGATTCCCCGAGTTATCAGGAAAGAATATGGTACCAAGAGAATACAATAGGTACGCGGTGGGTACGACGAGCTCTTGTTTCATCTATCACCTCCTTACGTACTACTTCAGCGTTATGTGTTCCTCCAAACATATCTTTCAGATTCTTCAACAATATCTTTTTGACAGGTATAGATGGACCTTCTCTTGCTTCATTTGGTTTATCTCCACCAACCCACTTAAACTGTATCTCCGTCTCAGCTGGCTCCCATCCAAGTGTGTCTTTGACAAGGGAATAAAGATCTGTCCAACTCATGTTGTTGTCAAAACCTTCAGAAACAGCTTTTCCTTCAATGTTTGAGTCCAAGATTTGCTTCACATCACTCGGCGTTATTGTCATCTCGCCGAATTGGAGATGAAAAGTATCGGTTTCTGTTAGAGCATAGCTCGGTTGAACCCACCAAGCATTGGTATGTCAAGTTTGGTTGTCATATTTTAGTGAATCAAAACTCATGTTAAGAGTCGCTTGATTATGTACTAGAGTCAACTTTGTATAGGTTAGCTTGAAAGTATTAGGATTTGAGACTTTACGAGTATTGCGAAGACTTGAAGATGTGAAGAAGCAAGGAGCTACAACGACAACATCATCATTCCACTTGAGGTTAGTGATATTTGACTTAAACTGTTTCATTCCCTAACGTATATTTCAAGTCGTGCATATTGAAAACAAAACTGCGAAGCATATTTGAACTCTAAATAGACATAATATTAAAGAATACGATACGAGGTTTATTGCTTAACCATTAAATTTTGTAGATAAAACATCTCCATAATCATTTGAATGCTATTGTGATTATGTATGGGTATGAGGTGAGGATTTCATCCTAGGGAACAATGTTTACATGTGTTCTAAGGAAGTAAGTTCATAAACTTGTTTGTGAATCGAAAACGAAATCGCCAGACGTTATTGGTTTTGTTATTCATTGCATATCTTATGAACAACCAATATGTGTGATTGAGTTTAACCGTTCACAACTTGTTGTGTTCTTGGTAGAACTATTCACAAAGGCCTTACTTATGTATTGGTATGACTTTTATTAGTGAAACCATTCTTAAGTAATCACCTGAGATGGTATGATCAGGTTTGTGATTTTATGTCTGACCAAATATGGGAAAGGGGAACCGATCCTAGTAAGAGGTGCATTACATCACAAAGGGGAATCGATCCTTGTATGAGGTGCAACAAGGTTTATAGAAGAAAGGGGAACCGATCCTATGAAAATGTGCAAAACTTTTTAGGAAAAGGGGAACCGATCCTATGGAATGTGCAACACATATAAGTTAGATACCATATATATGTGGGGAACCGATCCTAGTACCTAGTCAACCGAATTTTGGAAAGCAAGTGCGACTATGCACAATACTCACATGGAAGGTAGAACCGAAACTTGTTTTGGTAGAACCGTTAAACCCATGATTGTGATTGAATGTTATTTGATCAATCACATAGTTCTTGAAAGTCAGATGAACTAATTCTAAACTTTTTTGGAAGTGTGGCAAATCGGTTTCAAGGTTGTAAGTGTGAAAGAGAACTTACAAAGTTAAGATGTCGACATACTTTGAACACGTACTATGAATGTTTATTTCTTTAATTGTTCAAAGTTATTCCTTAATAACTAATGTAAGAGAATCCCAGGATCGAAACATAAATAAGTTAAGAATCTTTTAATTAAGGTAATTAACTTCATTTTGTAGGAAAATAAGAATTAGTAATGTGCATTTACTACTTAAAGATTTTCCGAGAGATTTCGATCATTATTTTTGGACAGAGCATTTCCAGAAATTATGAAAACCGAATTTGTGCTTTAATGAATATATTGAGAATATTTTCGGTTTTGGAAATTCCTTGGTGTCCAAACTCCATTTTCTATAAATACTTGAAGTTTGCCTTTCTAGCTAACTAATCCTTCGTAACAACAGACTTCCTCTTTTGTTGTTGTTACTGGAGTATCCGCCTATTCAGAGAGGAGAGTAACCTAATTAGGCGAAATCTCTTATGGCCACTCAGTTTAAAGTCTTCTTTGGGATTGAGAAGCTCTACGAGTACCGTTGGTGGGAAATTGGATAATTGCGGTTTATCTTTTGTTTTCATTGATTTGATTGACTAACGGTGGTTGAACTTTGATTGCACCTAGTTTGTTTATGCTTGAGAATCTTCTCTTATGATATAAGATTCACTCAAACTAGTTCAAAGTTTCGACAGGGATCTTTAGACCGTTGTTAGTTCTAAAGACGATCTTGTGATAATCCATTGTTAACAGACTCCGTTCTGTGCGTTATTGATCACAAGAGATTCAAGTGATTGTGTGCAGGTGTTTATTGAAGATCTAAGAAGATTTGAAGACAAAGAAGATATTGAAGATTTCTGATTTGTGGGCTCATAATCTATGGTGTACACAATACTTGTTTTGGTAAAAGAGGATCCAATTAATAATCGGTTTATCCTTGTGATAGATTGGATTGATTAATTGAGTAGGTCGGCATCAACACAATTCTTTGGATTAATAGTGTTGTTGGCTTAATCTTAAACGATTACTTTGGTAATTGAACATAAGATAGATCTAAGGACCCGATGAAGGAGTTTATGTTAAGATAAACAGAAAAGCCTTTGTCCGACTCATATCACTTGGTTGAAGAGAGTTGATACCAAACAGATTTGTTGTTCCTAAACTGTTTGGAATACAAACCAAAGGAATTTTTCCAAGTACGTGACTTGTATACAAGTTGGAGGCATGGGAATACATACGGAACTAGGTGAACTATAGGTTTAGTTCATTGGTCTCAACTATATGAAGTTAGGTGTAATTTTGTGTAACGGCTTAATCCTGAGAGTATTCAATTCTGGACAAGGTCCCGGGTTTTTCTGCATTTGCGGTTTCCTCGTTATCAAAATCTTATTATGTCATTTACTTTATATTTCCGCATTATAATTGTTTTATTATAATAAATTAAATCACATAAACGTTAATTCCTATTTACTTGATAAGTGAATCCTATTGTGTTTGGTTAAGTCCAAACCTTTTTATCAAGTAACATACTTCGTTGTTGTATTGTCTCGATCTCGTATCCATAAACGATCACACAAAGTGTGAACCGATTAGTTTTATTGTCTCGACTCAGTCCATATAAAATCACTTTCGGAGAAAGGACTTATAGGTAGAAAAAGTTTTAGCTTGAGGTATATTTGGGTACCCTCGCCTTTTCAGTTTCTAGCCAATATCGCTCTCTAAAGACACTGGCAACAATAGAATCAAACTCATGATGGTGGTATAGAATTCCACTACCTAACCATGTATCCAATACAAGATCACGAACCGCTTTACATTCTTCACCTAACGGCCAATGAACAACCTTTTGATGTTTCATTTTGTTTATCGCAATTTCATGATCCTACAAAGAGTGTATAAACAACAAATTTGTTAAATTTCTAAATTATACCAAATAATTAATATATCAAGTTTAACAAAATCATGCAAAATAAGAAAAATTTTGAGATTATTACCTTGCTTTCGCAAACCTTAGCAGCCCATGAATGTGGATAATCAAATAAGACCTTGGATTGATCGGGCGCCCCACCCCAAAGTCTACCATTCTTCTTCTTAGGCAACAACATGTCTCGGCCTTTAGGAATATGCTTGCCTTTTGGTGAAGGTTTCTTCCTCGACTTCTTTTCCTTCACTTGAGGTTGAGGTGTAGCTTCAGGTGAAGCAACAACAACTTGTTTCCCTTTGCCTTCAATAACTTGATTTGGTGTATCCCTAATCACAAGTGTACCTTCCGATATCACCGATAGTTCAAATTGATACCCTTCAATTTCTAGATCTTGGAAAACATTATCTTCCTCTTGAGGTGCTTCGGGACATCTTGAGCTACTTCCTTCAATCATATCCTTCTTCTTCTTAGCATCCTTGTGGAGACCTCTATAATCTACCCCACAATGAACTTCATGGCGAGGTGTAGGAGTATCTTTTGGCGTTAAATCATTTCCTCTCTTCTTTTTAGCCTTTACTCTATCAGTTTTCCTACAAATTACAAGAAATAGAACTTATAGAATTAGTTGAAAAAAATTTAGAGGTTTCAGGATTATTTACGGCTAGGTTAGACTATAAGAAAACAAAACGTAAATATCTTACGGCTAGGTTATCCTATAAGAAAACAAAGCGTAAATATCTTACGGTTCACAAAGAAAATCGAACCCAGACGTTGAAAGTTACGGTGGGGAAATACTCAGCACAATCCTAGACGTAACCAAAAATATGATTTTTTTTCTTCAAAACATACAAGAAAACTTACGTCTAGGTTATTCTATAGATAAACAAAACGTAAGTCGCTACGGTTGGAAAATCAGTCAATCAAACTGGACGTAAACCAACATGCAAATCAATTCTAATGTTTGAATTCATCGAAACCTGGACGTAATTTCTTCATAAACTAATTTTACGGTTCGCGAATCCAGCCGTAAAACTTTCAGAAACACAACCGAAACCCTAATTTTACTTCGATTTCATTCAATCTAACCTATTTTAAGCACAAAACGAGTAAGAAAAGATGGGTTTGTCGATTAATACCTTACATACACCATGGGTTGTTGTTTAGAGTTCGAAATTCAAGAATCGCTTGCTTCAATCGGTGGATGTTGAGGATGAAGTTGTTGGTCAGGGGGTTGATTAAGATGTTGATTATCATCACTGCAATCAGTTTGCTTCTTCCTCATCTTTCATAGAGATTTCAATCCTCCGAGGTTCAATTTTTCGGATCACCGATTAATCGAAAACGATGAAATGAGTTGAAATGAAAATCAAAATTTACTGTGAAGAAGAAGAGAAAGAGGAGAAGAAGAAGAGCAGGAGTCAAAATGATTGAAACTGTGAAGATTAGGTTTTTATTCTATTTTTGTTTTAATGTTGATTGAAGGGTAATTTGGATAATTGCTATTAAATCAAAAGTATCCCATAACCAGATTTTTGGTCACTAAATATCCAAGTGAAGCCCCCCTATTGGAAGGTGACGCCCCAATAATAGGTTTCAAAAAAAATGGATCTTATTAGCAAAATGAGCTCCTCCGGGTCTCCAAATGGCGTGTGCCCCATAAAAATTCCCTGGTTGATACTAGTAGTAAAACTAGGATCACGTGAAATTAGTATCTCATAATACAAGAAGTGCGGAAAAAAATTTTGAAATTTGAATTTTTTGGAAAGTGCGGGAATTGAAAATCTCGAAAAGATTGGTAGTACAAGATGTGACGACACCATACTTACTTTACTCTTTCTTCTTTCTTATCCAAATCTCTCCCTCTCTCTCTCTCTGCTTAGAAAAAAAATATCTGAAGAGCAGCAGATTCAGATCTGAAACATTATAGTATCAAACTAAAGAGATCTCTTCCTTCTTCTTCTTCTTCTTCTTCTTCCATTATTAAAAAGAACCTGAAATTCTACTTAAATCTCGCTGAAATTTCTTGGTTATGGGGACTTCGATTCTTCTTAGAACCAGATCTGTAAGTAGTTGTTCTATCATTATTATTATTTTTAATTATTATTAGTTGTTCTTGTGAAGTTGATTTGTGTTTTATTTAGGTTATGATTTTTTTTTTTTAGATGTGAGAAAAATTCCGAGTTTGTTTAATTTAGGGTTTTCTTAGATATTTTATCCCCCAATTTCGTGATTTGGTGGGTGTTTATACATTTATCATGCTTATTTTGACCTCTGGTTTAGTGGATTAGTATTATAAAATCGACCCAAAGCTTAGTGGTTTCTCTTTCGCCCTCTTAATTCATAGTACATGCATGTTAGAATCACGGATTCAGGAAGAAAGGATTTAAGATGGCCCGCTTATCTAGAAGAAAATCAGTTTTATAACTCATGGGAGACAGATGCTATATGAATGAGTTACAGTAAACATGGTGTTAAAGATTTGGTTTTGTTATTTTCGTAATCCTTGTAATTTGATTATATACTGATGATTTTGGGGTCATCATGTTCCAGGAATGATTTGGATTTGTTTGAGAAAGCTGATGATGGAGTATGCTTCACATTTCATTACCTCTCATCCAGCGCCATCTATTCATTGCCGCTCACCATTGCTGCTCAACATTGCCGCTCACCATTGCCGCTCACCATTGCCGCTCTCCATTGCTGCTCACCATTGCCCCTCACTCTTGTGTGGGGAAATGGGTTTGGCGAAATGGGGTTTGGCTTAAATGGAGTTTGGCGAAATGGGGTTTGGCGAAATGGCGTTGGCGAAATGGGGTTTGGCGAAATGGAGATTTCCTCAACAGAATCTCTGCAATGTAAGATCACTTTCATGACTTTTTGATTGTAGTACTTAAATAACCAGGTTCTTGGACATCATTCTAATGCTGCTTGGTGATTTACTGGAACAGATTATTGATTTACGCATTATAGGAGTGCCCCATAAAAATTGCCACTCACCATTGCTGCTCACCATTGCTGCTCTCCATTGCTGCACACCATTTCCCCTCACTCTTGTGTGGGGAAATGGTGTTCGGTGAAATGAAGTTTGGCGAAATGGGGTTTGGCGAAATGGCGTTTGGCGAAATGGAGTTTGGCGAAATGGCGTTTGGCGAAATGGGTTTTGGTAAAATGGGTTTTGGCAAAATGGAGATTTCCTTAACAGAATCTCTGTAATGTAAGATCACTTTCATGACTTTTTGATTGCAGTACTTAAATAACCGGGTTCTTGGACATCATTCTAATGCTGCTTGGTGATTTACTGGAACAGATTATTGATTTACACATTATAGGAGTGCTGAAGAAAGTTTTATATTTCTAGAGCATATAAATGGTTGTCATCTTTAATATATATATCACCCGGTACAGCTTCTTCCAACTATAATACTAGTTTCTCTGTCTTAACTTTTTCTTACTGAGATTTTGTGCTCTTGCAGACGTTTCGCTGAATTCTTGATGAGAAGAACATATAACAAGTGTTCTGTGGGGTGTACCCCAGTTGCTTTTACCATCAACTGCAAGAATGCTAAGATTTAATGGTGAGCTTATTTTGTTACTGTTCACCCCATCAGTTAACATTCGAGATCTCAAACACTATCTGTTTTATGAAACAATGACGACACTCTTAGGCATCAGGAAATATTTATATTCTCTATTTGTACTAGGTAACAACTCACATAGGGATTTACTATTTTTTCATATGCGGGTGAGTGTTTCTGATAATTGACATATGCATCTTCAGTTTGGTTAGCTAGAAGTTTACACCTTTTTGGCTTTGTTTTCATGGACATCTAGATATATTAGGTTCTGTTGGTTTTAAAATTAATTCGAAAATTAGTAAATTTAGGAGATTTTCATAGCAATGACGATGCAATTGTTAGATCAGTAATTATAAATGGACTTGAAACTCTGATAACACCAGAGCATTAACAGGATTCACTAAATTTCATCTACCAGTATTGTAATAGTAGTTATGCATGGCCAGCTAAATAACCAGAGGTGTGGAGTACGAGAAAAGGTGTAACGAGTTTGCAAGCTTGGCCAGCATATGTGGACCGTCGTTAGAATAACCAGCATCGCAATCTGTATTGTGGAACTCACACTGCAGAATCTCGGGTCTATTGCACTACCATTATTGGAGATACTTGAGTGTGAAATTTGCATTTTGGCAGATGCCAACCCATTTCTGATTGTTTGCGAGGAGCCAACACTGAAAAATGATTGCCATGAAAATTGTTCTTTGCGAGTCGATAACAACATTTTAGAATATTTAGCAGTGGTAGTTGCCGTGTGTTCCACCTTCGTAAGGCTTAGTATCACTAAATCGACCCAAAGCTTAGTGGTTTCTCTTTCGCCCTCTTAATTCATACTACATGCATGTTAGAATCACGGATTCAGGAAGAAAGGATTTAACATGGCCCGCTTATCTAAAAGAAAATCAGTTTTATAACTCATGGGAGACAGATGCTATATGAATGAGTTACAGTAAACACGGTGTTAAAGATTTGGTTTTGTTATTTTGTAATCCTTGTAATTTGATTATATACTGATGATTTGGGGTCATCATGTTTCCAGGAATGATATGATTATATTCATTGCCGCTCACTGTTGCCACTCAACATTGCCGCTCAACATTGCCGCTCACCATTGCCGCTCTCCATTGCTGCTCACCCTTGCCCCTCACTCTTGTGTGGGGAAATGGTGTTTGGTGAAATGGGGTTTGGCGAAATGGAGTTTGGCGAAATGGGGTTTGGCGAAATGGCGTTTGGCGAAATGGAGATTTCCTCAACAGAATCTCTGCAATGTAAGATCACTTTCATGGCTTTTGGATTGTAGTATTTAAATAACCGTGTTCTTGGACATCATTCTAATGCTGCTTTGTGATTTACTGGAACTGATTATTGATTTACACATTATAGGAGTGCTGAAGGAAGTTTTATATTTCTAGAGCATATAAATGGTTGTCATCTTTAATATAATCACCCGGTACAGCTTCTTCCAACTATAATACTAGTTTCTCTGTCTTAACTTTCTTTTACTGAGATTTTTTAAGATTTTTTTTTGTTGTGCATGCCTTTTGGATTATGAGCAAACACTGATGACAAATGAACATATGTGAACTGCAGGATGATAGTAAGATACCGAGAATTCTTTAGCTGCATTAGAAGAAGCTGTTGATATTGATGTTTGTCGGAGAAGTTCTGAAAGCTATTTGTATTACTGGGGATAGACGTAATGGATTGGCTGCTGGGAATTCTGTTGCTTGGTAAGTACTTCAGGAATGGAATTTTTATTTAATTGCAGTAATGTACCTTGATGCATTATAAGTACTGTTATAGTTTAACTCTTTATTCGGAACTTCTTCTTTTCTGGTACATGTCAATTGAGGAATGATAAGAAGATTATGTAGCAAAGCACTGGTTTACAAAACAAAAGAAGGCTTTTGGTTATTCTAGGTGGAGAATTATCATGTCAATAGGTTTGTTTCAGAATCCCCACTTCTAGTTTGTCTGCTTAATTTTTGATTATCGATGTTATTTCCGAATTTGTACTTATCGAGATTATTTGATTTTTGCAGAGAAGAAATAAATCTCAGATGAAATAGTTTGAGAGATTGCTGAAAATGCTTCTGGTTTGAAGCTTGATGCATTAGATTACAGACATGGTACTCTCGCAGATTCTCTACCCTTTACTTTTTTAGTTTGGTTGGTTTTTGTATCAGTAAAAGTCTGGAAAAGAGGTTTCTCAATTATTAATGTCAAGTTTTTGGTTGTTACTTGTGTAGGTGCACAATCTCATCAACACTATTATCAAACAACAACTAAATCATCCTTCTCTCAGTCTCTCCATTAGTCAAACAAATCCTCCCCGGATCCCAACTCACTCACTTCTTCAGCTTATTTATACAAACAGAAAAAAACAAACAAACACCTGCAATTACTTCTTGTTTTTCACCTCTCAAACTACTATTCATCATCAACACCAGCTAATTAGAGAGAAACATCACCTAATTGTTTCATCGTCAAATATTTGAGTGTGGGTTCCACTTCCAAAGATTTGATTTTTTTCACTCCATAAGGTAACAACAATCTCCACTCCTGCTATTTAGTTTTGATTTTGATTAGATCAAAAAGAACTGAATAAAATCACGACAATGGGTGATTGTGAATGAAACTTGTAGTCCAATCTATTATCAGTCTACTGTGTTTGACTACCCAAAACCCATTGAAAAAATTTCATAAAAATTACTCCTTTGTTTTGTTATTCATCTTTCTTTCCTTCCAGATGTTTTTGAAATTATTTTGATTCATTAATGGGGTTTCTAATTGTTCCTTACTTCCAATACAAAGATTCCAATTTCCGTTGCTTACTCCGTTTCCCTTTGCTTTCTTTTGCAGATTTCATCCTATCTTTAATACATAATCTAGAGAGACAGAATCAGAGAGAGAGAGAGAGAGGAAGAAACCGAAACGTGGAGATGGTGGTTAAGCAAGGCCAGAGCAAGAAGAGGAAGTATAATGAATATGTGGTGATGGGGTGGTTTTTCTATGGAAGACCAAGGAAAATAGCTTATTTTGATACTTCACAAAGTAATTGGAAACATCTAAATAAGCGCCCAAGGCATCATGGACATCAATCAAAACTTACTGATAGCTGCAGCAGCAGCAGAGCTTCCTGGGTTGCCTGTAGCCAGAATATTCATGCAATTTCTATGAATTCATCTTCAAAACACTCTTACAGACTAGTACTTGTCTCCGGTTAGCTGCCAAACCTCTCAGTCAGAGTGTGAATCAAGGAAAGACTGCTGGGATGAAGACGTTAAGTTAAAGAGTGGTGAAGGCAACATAGGGAGAAGATGAGGACGACTTGACAGATGCTGTGGGTGGTGTTAGTGTTACTCACCCAGTTGAGCAGAAAAGAGTAGTGCAAAAATCATCAACATCCTATTTCTTCTCACTCTCCATTCGATCAAACAAAGCCTCCCTGGATCCCACTCACTCACTTCAGCTTGTTAGTTTACAAACAAACACCTGCAGGCAGCAGTAGTTTCATCAATTACTTTTGTTTTTTACCTCTCAAACTGATACTACTACTGCTTCATCATCAACACCAGCTAATTATAGAGAACCATCACTTATTGATTCATCTTCTCCTTGAATTATATTTTGCGGGTTCCAAGATTATTTTCCAAAGATTTGATTTTTCTTACTTCACAAGGTAATAATCTCAATCCATGTTCTTTAGTTTTCATTTGATTAGATTAATTGTGGGTTTTAATTAACCAACCAACCTCTGATTGTAAGTCTAAAACATCAAGAAGTAATCTAACAACAATGGGTTTTCAATAAAACTAGTAGTTCATTTTCAGCCTACTTTGGTTGACTACCCAAAACCATCTCCTTGTTTTCCATTAAAGGTTGTCTCTCTAGTTGGTTATTTATCTTTCCTTCCTTCCAGTTTAATTTTATACCTATCTTCTTTGACTTCTGTGCTGGTGAAATTTCATAAAAAATGCATTTTGTTGTTCTTGTATGTGTGTTTCTAATTGTTCCTTACTTCTTCCAATTTTGGGTGCTAACTCCATTTCCCTCTGCTTTCTTTTGCAGATTTACTCCTTATCCATATAGACAGATGTAGAGAGAGAGGAAGAATAAACAGAAACATGGAGATGGTGATTGAGCATGGACAAAACAACAACAGGAAGTATAATCAAGATGTGGTGATGGGTGGTTGTTCTACGAAAGACCAACTGAATCAAGATTTATTAGGGAAAGTACTTTCATGTCTGCCTACATAAACTTTCTACCGTGTAAGTTCAATGTGCAAGAGATCCTCATTGTTGTACCTAGATCTATCAATGTGTTTGATACTTCCCAAACTAATTGGAAACATTTTAACAATAAGCGCCCAAGGAAACAGCAATCAAATCTTACTACTGATGGCAGCAGTTATGATTTAATACCTGTGGCAGCTTCAGGTGCGTTTCTTGTGTCCATTCCTGTCACTGGTGCTTTCCGAGAGCTTCCTCCAATGCCCACAACTGTGCAGAATCTGAACATTCATGCAACTGCTATGAATTCATCTACATAACACCCTTACACAATAGTACCAGTCTCTACCAAACCTCTCAGTCAGAGTGTATGAATCAGGGAAAGATTGCTGGGAAGAAGAGATTAAGTTGAAGAGTCAGAAGGCAGAGGGAGGAGATTAAGATGATTTCACAGATGCTGTGGGTGGTGATGGAGATGAGGTACTTTATTTCCTGAGCAAGACAGGATATTTGGTGGCTATTAATATGCAGAGAAGTTCTTCGAAGCAGTATTTCAGTGATTAATTTACTTTCTCAGCGATTCAGGAACTGTCGTGGCTTCCAACCTTGTTGCCAGTTTGTTACGAGCACTTTATTATATGCTTTCATCTTTCCCACAAGATTTCACCCATGTTGGAGTCAGAGGCCAGGGAGAGGATCTGATAGCCATGAGAGTCTTAAGTTCTGAGCTTGTCCATGAAATTGTGTAGTGGGTTTAGCAGTTTAGATAGTGAGTAGTGTTTGTGCATATACTGATTCTGATTGATTGGGCAGGATGTCCAGATACAAGGAGATCCACCTCAGATTATGCAGTATTTTTGGGCTATAATTTGATTTCCTGGTTTTCTAAGAAACAACGTACTGTTTCTAAATCTTCTGCTGAGGCAGAGTATAAATCTTTATCTGTTGCTTCAGCTGAATTAAAGTGGCTTGTGGATTTATTATCTGAGTTACATATTTCTGTTACAAGTCAACCATTACTATTGTGTGATAATACCAGTGCTTTGGCATTAGCTTCTAATCTTGTTTTCCATGCTAGGACAAAGCATATAGAGATACAGTACCATACTATAAGGGAGTTGGTGGAAAGTGGTTTTCTAAAGCTTCAGCATATTTCAAGTGAAGAGCAGTTAGCTGACCTGTTTACAAAAGGGCTTTGTTCACCTACCTTTTCAAGGTTGTTGCAGTCATTACTACATTCAAGTACAAAGGCTTCTGCAAGTTCAGTTTCTGCTTCATCAAGTTCAGTTTCTGATATTACTTAGTTCTTTGCTTTACTGCTTTCTGTTTCAAACTGTTATGTTCTTGTTAGCCCCTAACAGTTTGAGGGGGTGTATTAGATAGTGTAAATGTCAAGTCAAGAACTCTTGACTTGACCTGTACTGTTTAGTGTTTGTGTGAGTAGTCTGTGTGTTTGTAATGACACTACAACTATAATGATTGGCAATTTAAAGCTAATCATCTCTCTTGTAATGTTATCTTAATCAATATATTGATTTACCTATTTCTCAATATGAACAAATGTTTAAGCACAAAAATGAGAGCTGGAACTAAGTAGATTGTTACTATTTAATCCTGAGCTACACAAGGTGGAGATGCTGCTGCTTGAATTTTATTACCTAGGTGCAATGGTTGGAACTACACCACTGACGAGATCGCTGCTGGATATATACTCTGATGACACATTCAGATCCCAATTCATATTATTCACTGACATTGATGATGATGACGGTGGTGTCGTCGTCTTCGTAATCGTCATTGATACTTCTGAATCATCTATATCGTGGTCTGTTGAGACAGCTACGCTGATGTCAGATTCTGGCATCATATACAAGATATTGTCCAGTTCCTTGACGACCTGTGCCATCGAAGGCCGAGCATCTGTATCTTCTTGGCAACACTGTAGAGCCAACGTTACAAACTTCTGGATACACTTAGAAGGATACGATCCCATTTTTTCATCTATGATTGAGAAGATCGTACCAGAATTATATGCCCCATTAACCTTAAAAAAGGAAAGATTGCCATTATTAATTATCAAGCTCTTACCAGAGTTTCATCCATAGTTCGCTGGTAAATTAAATCACTAAGTTGGAAGAGGAGCCGGTGTATTACCTCACGAACAATGTTTTTACCATTCTGGATTGGTAACCTCCCTGTTAAAATCTCTAGAAACACAACCCCAAGGCTGTAAACATCACTTTTGTCTGTCAACTTGAACGTAAGGAAGTACTCTGGATCAAGGTAACCCTGCAAAGATACATCATTTAGTTCACCAGTTCGGCTGTCACTGTTCCTTCTAATAAGTGCAGAAGCCCAGCAATAAGTATTTGTTGTATAAAAGGTATGCTTACAGGGGTGCCCTTTACAACGGTGGATACATGCCCAGGAGTGGTTCCTTCAATATCTGGAACCGGTGCAATACGTGAGAGTCCAAAATCAGCAACCTTCCCTCTAAATCTGGGACCAATCAGTATGTTGCTGGATTTTACGTCTCGGTGGAATATGGGGGGATCTGCCTCTGTGTGTAGATAGAGGATACCTTTGGCTGAATCTGTCGCTATTCGCAGTCTCATAGCAAAACTCAATGGTGCTTTTGATTTTGCTTTAATATCAAATCCATCAAAAAGAATGAACATTAGATAATGAAAATGCATGTCCACCAGTAATTAATGGATTTGAAAATGCTTACCAGAAAGGTGATCTCTTAGTGTTCCATCTGACATGAACTCGTAAACCAACATCTGCATTAAGATAGTTATAACAACATCAGATAAAGCATATCCGCATATGAAAAAGGCCATGCCAATGAGAGCACTATATAAATGTCAGAGTAGGAGTAATCAGAAGTATGTACCTGTTCGCCTTCTTCATCGCAGCATCCGATCAAAGAAACTAGATTCCGATGGTGAACCCTTGATAACAGCTCAATTTCGTTAAGAAATTCTTTGTCCCCTTGAAATGACCCCTCTTGTGCACGCTTGACAGCGACAACTGTTCCATCAGATAGAACACCTTTATATACCTTACCATAGCCTCCTTCACCAACCTGAGTAGAGCTGTCAAAATTGTAAGTCGCCAAAGCCATTTCTTCGAAAGTAAACCCTTTAACACCGTCAACTTTGATTGAAATCCTCTTGGACACTGCTCAATCACACATGAGGTGTTAATTTGAACCGCAACATCTAAGTCAATATATATCTAACAAATGAGAAAATGGCTCACTCTGATACTTACATTGATGTTTTTTTGACATTACGCGATAATAGTTTTTCATATATCTTTTCGCAATAAAAACTGAAACCAATGCAGTTAACGTAACTGCTCCAGCAATGACCCCTAGTATAATTCCAGCCAATGCACCATTGCTTAACCCCAAATTTGGTGATTTTAGGTCCGCTGCAATCAAAAGTAGATAGTCGGAAGAAAATAAAAATCCTTACTTGCATTGTTTCATTTTATGCATCTTAATAAGCATCATTCTCATTACAGTCAGTATTGCTCTAAAAAAGGACTTCGTGAGCATACCATCTGGGTACCAGTTCAGCAGTTCATACGGGCCAAAAATCACGCTGTTTTCGATGTTCCAGCCTGTGAACAGAGCCTTGATTCGTTTAATTTCGCTTACGTTAAAATTCTTATCGACAAGATTCGGAAGCAAGTTCAAGTGCATGTTCAAACGAGGCCCCTTTTCCCATGCAACTGAAAGTACAGATAGCTGATAGAGTTCCAAGCCAAGACCAGACAAAAGATTCACAATAAAGGTATTCTTGTATGGAGGGAAATCTGAGAACCCAGGACTTTTCAGACGATATTCAACTTTTAGAGGCACGGCACAAAAACAAAGTCCAGGGGCTACACTGACTCTTTCTTCGTCTGTAGGACATAGCGGACAGCTAGATGGTATTGATGGTTCGGGTGTATCAGTATCATTGTCTTCAGTCGGAGACCCGCAGAAATCAACTATGTGGAGTTGGTTGGAAGACATACATACAGGATTTCCTTGAAGCCTGAACATCGAAAATAACCATAATTATGAAGTGCTTAAATCACACGAAGACATGAAGCCGCTCTAAGTGATGAAGCGTCTACCTGATGGTGACATTCACAGGGGGAGAAAGAGTGCCAGAAATATTTGAAAGCGAGTTGTTTTGGAAATCTCTGCAGTACCAACCATCCAAGACACATGAACACTTCAGCAATATATATAAATCAATTATCAGTTCATAATAAGCTTCGATTTTGCTGCATATGGTGGATGAAATGGACTGAGTTTTAATGTTGCAAGTTTTACAAGATGAGTTTTTCGGTGGCATTGAAAGTCCTGTTGCTCCAAATGATGGATGAAAGGGAACCATTCAAAAAATTGTTCCCCAGTGACCTGCAACAACAGCACATGAAGGACCATGAAACCCCACACATTCAAATAAATGCTACATCATAAAGTATATCCAGAAAACGAGATCAAGCACGAAGTACACTCACAGTCTCTGTAGACGAGGAAGCCCAGAAAAACTGGTAGGAATATTCCCCACTAGTCGGTTGTTTGATAAGTCACTGCACATATGTTTATCAAAATTTCTCTTCATCAATATAAAATCAAATTAAATCTATACTTTTTTAGTAAGCTAGAAAAGTTTACTTGGGAAGTACATACATTGTGGTCATATTGTCCGAGAGCCTACTTGAAGGTATTGACCCATTAAGCTGGTTTGAGCTGAGATCTCTGAAGCGTGCAACGGTTTATCAGCAAAATGCACCATAACGGCATAAGGATGGAGGAAACAATAGCGAGCCAGGTTGACTGCTTCAAACATCTGATACTTTGAAATAAAGAAACTCTGACAAACTTACATATAGGCGAGGTTTGGTATCCTGCTCATGTCAGGAACTGGTCCTGTCAAGCTACAGTTCCTAAGACTCCTGATGGACCAAACATAGTTACATAAATAGATAAATCAATCAGAACGTCCCAGTAATGCATTCCGCAATATAATTGCACTCCAAATTCAGTTCTTAATGATAAGCGACTTACATTTTCAAAAGCTTTGTCATGTTGCTGTAAGAATCTGGAATTCCCCCATCAAAATGGTTGTTATCAAGCTGGCTGTGGGTGAAATAAATCATACATGCAAATGTTAGAAACATTAAGGGTGAGTTACTTATATGTGCAGTGATTATAAGCATGCTAAAGAGCTGCGACTCAAAAAAACTGAAAGACCGAATTACACTATGCGCCAGATATATAACTGAGATAGGGGGAGAGATCTTACATAATAGTCAGATTAGGCAACCTAGATAACTCTGGTGGTAGAGGCCCTGATAAATTGTTATTGTCAAGCAAGCTGCAGAAACTCATTATGTTAATTAAAGTACAAAGAGAAACAAAACCTGGAGGACAATCAACTCTCACTGGGTACAATAGGACATTTAACTTACAAGTGAACAAGACTAGTTAGTCTGGAAAGCTCTGGTGGAATTGGTCCACTAATTGAGTTATTGTTCATGTGGCTGCACAAGCAACAAAAATGAAAACAAATTACTTACATTGAGTTCTGGAGAATCCACTAACTCGGACAGTGTAGTACTACTCACAAGTGCTTTGTTTTGGTCAAGTTGGCAAATGATTTAGGCAATGGTCCTGATATGAAGTTTTCGTCTATCTGAATTCTGTCCAAATTTGGAAGATCACCGAGTTCCTCGGGTAAAGAACCTGTCAATCTGTTTCCATTCAAGAGTCTGCAATACATAATAAACATATATATACAAGTCAGCAATCACATAGTATTGACTTGCGGGGTCTGAAGGAAACAATGGAAACAACAACTTACAGCAGCTTCAAAGATTTAATGTTGCCGATTTCCTTGGGTATACTCCCAGTAATTTTATTCCACATGAAATCCCTGCCATATCGAAACACAAACAAAATGAATCAGCAGCAAAAGAACCATGTATCGCCATACATTCGACAGCAATTTGCATTGGTGGTTTAAACTTACATAATTTCCAAGTAAGAGAATCGACCAAGCTCGGGTGATAAGGTTCCCGTAAGATTCATACTCAACAATTGCCTACCGAAACAAGAAAATGAAACAAGAATAACCAATTGAGATGTAAATTCATCAAACTGTAATTGATATTAACTAAGGACTAAGAGGAAAGCAATCAAAATTAGAAAGCAAGTAATGAAACTAGACTTACAGTTCTCGAACATGTAGATAGCCATCGACAGGAGAAGAAGTATCGAAGCATAAAACACCAGTCCAATTGGAGGTACATGGGTCTGTCTGGCTATTCCATTGCTGCAAGAAATTCCGTGGACCCTTGAGATTCTGTTTGACTGCTAGTAATGCTTTCACTGTACACAAATTCGGCAACTCAAATTCAAGTACTAAGAAAAATTATTGAAAACTAAGCAGCAGTTATGTGTAGTACCTTCAATGGGAGCGGTGATAGGCTGTGCTCCAATAGAATAGTGAGTAGTCAACAGCAACACCACCATCAGAGAGATTATATTACTATTTGCACCCGCAGATTCAAAACTCCACTTGATATTCATCTTCATCTTCATCATCTCACCTGATCAAGTCTTCACCCTAATTAACTCTTCTGTTATGTTATGTAATATGTTTCGACTCCCAAAACCCAAAATATATTAAATGAAGAAGAAACTGGAAAGATTCCTCCCACTTAAATAGTTAATCAGCTCAGCAGCTGTTCTGGACAAATTAATTAAAAATGGAGCAAATGGGATAATCAAAAAGAGTGAAATTAAGAAGGAAATATAATTCTCCCAATAATCCATGTTCGGTGAAAGAACCTTGAATATAGCAAATGGACTAGTGGGAGGAGGGAGAGGTTTTTTGTTTCATTGAAACATGTTGCTATTTTTTAACTAAAGTTTGACTATACCGTTTCTAAATGAGATGACCACTTGGAATCATGCACATGTATGATTTTTAACTTCCAAGACTTTCTTTCTTCGATTTGTTTTCTCAGGGAGGGTAGCCGTAAAAAACTACTAGTACTGTTTAACTGACATGCTTTATATATATTTTGATTATTCTGCAGTTAATATATGACTGCTAATTTGACTTGAAGAAGAAGAAGAACTAGTCTTTGCAACTTGCAAGTACGTTCGGGGGCAATCACTAGTTGCTAACTTTGGGGAATAAAATACATCCATTTGACACCCAAAACAATTTTAAATTTATACAACTAACTATGGAAGATAAAATGCAAAGGCATGCGAGACCAAGTATCAACTGCTCCATAACAGCCTCTTCCTTCCAAGTTCAAGCATGAACATTTTTTTTGTTATTAGTGCAAATTCTTGCGATAATTGTAAATTTTGAGTCACAGTATAGATTTCGGAAAATGGGTCATTTGTCCAAATATTTTTAAAATATGGTTCAAATGGACGAGTAAAAATTAGTATGGGTGAAATGGACACTAAAAAAATAGCAAAGATGAAACTGGGTTCATCCTGACTTAAGCTTAAAAAATAGTAAGGATGAAACTGGATGCATCGTGATGTAAATTAAAAATAAGAAAAAATATTTGAAAATGGGCAGGATGAAACTGTTTACATCCTAACTATTTTTAAATTTTTGTCCATTTAAACAGTATCAAAATCTAAATGTCCTTTTCACCCAGGAATTGTTGATTTTGGTCTTTTTAACCAATTTTGTGTATAGATTTGGGGTCATGGGATGCATTTTCAGATCATTCATCTATTTTTCAAGTCAAGAAATATATTTTGAGTCACTAATTACCATAGATTCTAGATCAAAGAATAAATCTTCGGTCACATGACATGTACGGTGAAACTCCGATAAATTAACCTGGCTAAATTGGGGCCTATCAAAATTTCATTCCCACACCACCAAATTACTATAGGCACCCAAACTTCTAACAAATACTAATTTACCTCCACATTAATTCCTAAAACTCTCTCATATAAATTATAATCTTTCCATTTTCAGTAAATCCAAAAACTAAAAAACCTAAACCTAAAAAAAATTTCTATTTCCATCATAAACTTTCCAAATTCTCAAAACCCTAATAAAAAAAAATTCATCTTCTTCTCAGACGATCTTCGATCCAACCAAGAAGAAGGTAAATCTCCATCAACCCATTCTATGATTCTTCTTATCTTATTGATTAACATGTTTAAATCTTCATTTTTGACAAATCAAAACTCTGATTACACCCATAATCGGTTTTTATTGACCTATCGAATAAACCGATTCTGGGTTTTGTTCTCGACCATGAAGAGCATGCACAATAATCGGTTTACATGATGATTAACATAGCCCGATTCTGAGGTAGAAAATGAAATATGAAAATTCATCACCAGAATCGGTTTATATATGTAATATGTATAATCTGATTAATATAGTCTTTTCATCTTCCTCACCGCAATCGGGTTTTATACATGTACCACATAACCCGATTTTTGTTGTCTCCCCAGAATCGGATTACTTATGTTTGTATATGTACCGATTTCTTACTTGATTTTTGTTTATCTTTTGTGTAGAATGGACTTTGGACACCTACCATTTTACAATCGAGAGTTAACCTTTGAGGATATTATGAGGAAACCACAAAGAGTTCCAGTGAGAAGCCTTTATAAGTTTGCTTTCGTAGCTGAGACCCGTCTTGAACAAGCCCTTGCATTGATTGATATGCTTTCACTTGAAGATCTTGTTGAGGTCATAACGTTCGCCAGGATGAGGAGAAACATTATTTTAGCTGGTAGGAATGCCCACCAAGAATTGGAAGGTATGTTTGAAGAAATGGTTGAATTTCTGGCCATGGATGATGCAGAAGTTGATGCTCCTGATGATGCTGGTGTTGGTGGTGCCGCAATCGCTCCCGATGCGTCGGTTCCGCAAATGCTCCCGATCTTCGCCGCAAATGCTCTCAGTGATCCTTAAATTTTCTAGTTTAACTTTTAAATACTAAAACTTAAAGTTTATAAGACTTGTGGTTGTTTTAAGTCTTTTGGGATGGTTGATGTTTGTATTTTGGATGATATTTGTGTGGTTGATGTTTTTATTTTGGATGATCTTGTGTTGAACTTAATGCACTTAATGTTTAAAATTTTTCTAGCCTGACATGCCAACAATCGGTTTACTCGATATGGCCTCATAAACCGATTGTGCAAGCCATTCTTCTTGGATGTTTTTAAGCCAAGCTAGAATCGGATCACATATGGAAATATATAAACCGATTTGTGTCGGTGAAAATTTAAAATTTAAACTGTCTTTAATCGGTTTACATTGGTCGCAAGAAAGACCGATTCCTTGTGCCATGTAAAATACAATCGGGTTTTACAATCCTTCTAAAATACCGATTATTTCAAATTATTCACGTTTTTCAAAAAAAATAGTCGTTTGGGACTTTCTCTATAAATAGAGACCTCACCCTTGGACCACATTTGCCCCAACATTGATCATTTTATTCCCCCTCACTCCATATACTCCACAACTACTCATTTCATACATATACATACAAGAAATGGCATCATTCGACTCCGCGGAAGATTTGACAATCACCAAAGCTTGGTATGCGGAAAAACGACTTAGACGTCGACGTCAATCCTCCGAAAGGGTGGATTCCACAACCTTTTGGGCTAGGGTACACAGAAAATTTAGCCAAGAGTTTGGGAATCCTAACGCAAGAAGTGTTCAACAAGTGCACGCTAGGCACCTAGTAATCGAAAATGCGATACTTGCTTTTTTAGATCTCCAACCTCGGATTTTTAACACTCGCCCCTTCACCTTGTCCATTGCACAATTTGTAAGTAATTTTGTGGTTTATTTTAGGTAACCCATGTTGTTTTATATTCCAATGAAACATCACTAACAAATGTAAGTTTGTTTTTGTGTTTTTGTAGCACGAAGTCGTGAAAAGCGCTACTTGGAGGAAAAGGGGAAGCATTCGCATTCGATGCAAGCTATCACTTCTTGGCCGAAAGAATCCGGAGGATAACCCGGACTATTTGGATGTTGTATCGTCTTCGTCGGAGGAAGATTGATGGCTTTATAAGTTTTTATATAGGTTTTGTGGGTATACCTCTATGTAAACCCTCACGAGACTATAACTTGTCCACTAGGGTCGCCTAGGGGTTAAGGCTTGATGCATGTTCTAAATGCATCCTACAATAATGAAAATGAATGAAAAAAGATTTCTTATGAAAGTAAATAATTGGTTTATATATGTCACATAAAACCCGGATTATCCTAATCGGATTTTACATACGCCAAAGTCATCCGATTTTGGAAGTCCTCTGATAATTCTGAAACACCAACTTGAGATCGGTTTATGAGTGCATGAGCGTAAACCGATTCTGGGTACTATTCACGAAAAAAAAAAAAAAATTTAAGTTGTTTGATTTTTTTGATGAAATCTCTAACTTTAGTTAATCTCACATCCAAAACAAAATTAACCCTAATACGATTAATTGTACTAATTAATCAGGGGTAAAATAGAAAGTTAGGAAATTATTTTGATAAGGGGTGGTGTATAGGTGATTTCTAATGACCTTTTTTGTCATCTAGCTATAGGCCCCAATTAAGTGGTATAGGCCCCAATTTAGCCCGATAAATTAATAGCTTCTTTAAAAAAAAAACATAGTCTCAATTAGGCTTGCAAGAGCTAAATTTTCACACACAAGTTTAGTAGTGACTTGGGTAAAATAATTTTCTTTGCACCAAAGAAAAAATTAATCGAAATTTTACAATATTAATCATAGGGCAGGCGGGTCGGGGGCGCATTTTGAGTCCCAGTGTGGGTTTAAGGTCGGGCTGTGCACATATGTCTAGGTTTAAAGTAGTGTCCCATTTAGAATCTCAGGGTATCACCTGTGCAGAAAGCTATGGTGCTAAAGTCTTACCGCCATTTCCATTCAGTTGGTAGTACTAGAAAATTCTGCTCAATCCCATTCTCTCAATTGTTTCAACAAAAACGTGCCTTAGAATCTCAAATCAGCACCACTCTTAGTAGTTGTAATGGGATTCATCAAATCAAACAAGTTCACGCTCACATTCTCCGTAAAGGTCTTGAACACAGCTCGCTTGTCCTTACTAAACTCATCAGAACCCTTACAAAACTAGACATTCCAATGGATTCTTACCCTCGTTTGATCTTTGATCAAGTTCACAATCCTACTTCTTTTGTGTGGACTGCAATCATCAGAGGCTACTCTCTTCAACGATTAACAAGTGAATCGTTTCTTATGTATAAGCGAATGCGACGGGAGGGTATTCATCCAACTTCGTTTACATTTTCAGCTCTAGTCAAGGCATGTGGAACAGGAGATGTTGTTGTCGATGCTGCTGCATTTGGTCGTCAGCTTCATGCTCATGTTATTTGTATTGGTGGGTTTGAATCTGATTTACATGTTTGTAATACATTGATTGGTATGTATGTCAATTGCGGGTTGATTGAATGTGGGAGGAGACTGTTTGATGAAATGCCTGATAGAGATGTGATCTCATGGACGTCTATGATTGTTGCGTATACAAAGAATGGAGATATGGAATCAGCAGCTGATTTGTTTCATGGGTTGAGGAACAAGGATGCGGTGGTGTGTACTGCTATGTTGACGGGATATGTACAGAATGGGAAGCCGAAAGAGGCGTTGGAATTGTTTGAGAGTATGATGAAGGATAGTGTTGTGAAGATTGACGAGGTTACTCTGGTTGGTGCAATTTCTGCTTGTGCCCAGTTGGGTGCTATGGAAAGTGCAAACTGGATTAGAAACATGGCTGATAGAGAAGGTTTCGATTCGGCTAAAAATGTTGTCGTGGGGTCTGCTTTGATTGACATGTACTCTAAATGTGGGAGTGTTGAGGAGGCCTATAGGATTTTTCAGGGAACGACAAAAAGGAATGTCTTTTCATATACTGCAATGATAACTGGCTTTGCAATGCATGGGCGTGCTGAATCAGCGGTGAATCTGTTTTATGACATGTTGGAGGCAGAAATCAAGCCAAATGAAGTTACATTTATCGGTGTCCTTACTGCGTGTAGCCACGCTGGGATGGTTAAACAAGGCAAGGAGATATTCGAAAGAATGCAAAAAGATTTTGGAGTGATACCATCTGCGGATCATTACACGTGCATCGTAGATATGCTAGGGAGATCTGGTTGCTTAGAAGAAGCTTTCAAGCTTGTGGAAAATATGCCAGTCAAGCCTCATGGAGGTGTCTGGGGAGCCTTACTCGGAGCGTGCAAGATCCATAAAAATGTTGAAATTGCAGAGATTGCAGCTGAAAATCTGTTTGAGCTCGAACCTGACAATATTGGAAATTATGTTGTGCTTTGCAACATTTACAGTTTAGCAGGAAGGGTTAATGATGCTTTGCGGATAAGAAAGTTGATAAAAAAGAAAGAGCTGATAAAGAAGCCTGGTTGCAGTTGGGTTGAAACTAGCTAGATAAGGTTGGTGCTGCTAAGGGTCACAACAAGCAACCGGCTGGTACTACCAAGAATATCAATTGCCGGTGCTCTCATGATGTCTTGATGGTGTCTCAGCCAGGCTTAATATTGATTCACTTGCAGCAGCCAGCAGGTGCATTTTGTGCCGTGTAATCCGCTACACACCATACTCTGTTGTCTCGTCAAGCACAAAAATGAATCAATAAACAGTAAGAGTAATTTGCGGGCCAGTAATTTGGTTGGTTTACAAGTTTAAGCCCGCTCAATCTACGGCTGGGACCAGCACAAGTCAACTACGAGTCAAATCCGGCAAACAAAAACTTGAGGGTATATCAGTAATATGTCTTAATTCCTACTCCCTAGAAACAGCCTATCAAAAAGTTGATTTCTCTCTCTCTGTGAAAATTCGAAATTTGAAAATGTCTTGGTTTCCACAAACTCCCGCCCAAACCATCTCTTTTACTAATTCTAGATCTCATTATTCCATACATTACCCTCTCTCTCTTTCTAGCTCTAGTATTTTCAACAAAAAGTCTCTGAGTTATTCCAAATTTCTCATCCTGAGGGTTTTCTTCTGCATCTATGGATTTTTTTATCACTCTCTGAGTCATACAATCAAACACAAACAGATCCATGTTGTCGTCTCTCTCACTGAATCGTTATCTTGCCGATTCGTATTTCTTCTACTAACTCATCTTTTCTGGAACAAGGAGATTCACTGAAGAAGAAGAAAACTAAGACTTGTTAGCAGCAAGGAATAATAAGGTTAATTTCAGCTCTTGTTCGAATTTTCTGTGGTTGATTTATAAACACTCACATGCCCATTCAGTATTTGATCTGTGGTTGATTGGATAATCTGTAGATAATTTAGTTATTTTTTGCGATGTTTCATGCGATCTGATTTATACTGTTATTGCTTTTCATGAAACCACAAAGAAATATGTATCATGTATGTTTAATATGCCAAATAGTACCTTATGCTATTAAATGCTTGCTCATTAATGTTTAAAAATAAACTTATAAACATGGTTTTTTAGTTAAATTTGGAATCCTTACAAAAATTTGTGCCTCTTGGTTTCCAATTTTAAGTCGAAAGCCTATTTATTACCTTGAAATCAAGATTTTGCATACTTTGTTTTGCTGCTTTTATTTCAGATTCTTATGTACTAATCTTTGGTTTCAATTGTTTTGGTTGGTGTAGGACAAACAACAAGGAAATCAACAATGACTATTGCCACCAATCCTCACCTCACAGTTATTACCAAACTTCCATTGCACCCACTTATTGCCAAAAATCCATTGCACCCACTCATTGCCAAAAATCCATTGCACCCACACATTGCCAAAAATCCATTGCCACACACCTACTGCTGTACATCCACTGCCACATGCCCACTGCCGCACACCCACTGCCACATGCCCACTGCCTCACACCCACTGCCACACGCCCACTGCCTCACATCCACTGCCACATGCCCACTGCCACATACCCGTTAAACGGTGTGTGGTGGGACGGAGTGTGGTGGGACGGTGTGTGGTGGGACGGAGTGTGGTGGGAAGGTGTGTGGTGGGACGGAGTGTGGTGGGACGGTTTGTGGTGGGACGGTGTGTGGTGGGACGGTGTGTGGTGGGATGGTGTGCATTCAAACACTGACTACAAGATCAACAAATGTGAACTGCAGTGCAGAATGATATCAAGAGTTCATTTGGATGCCTTAGAAACTATTGATTTAGAGTTCTTTCAGAGAAGCTGTTTGTATTACTGGTGATAGAAGTAAGTGTTTGGTTGCTTGGTAACTACATTAGTAATGGATCTCTTTAGATATTTTAATTTCCAGTTTCAGTAGGATTTTACTTTCATTACTTGCTTTCTATAGTGATTGCTCTAGCTAATATTAATTGCAATATGAATATACGTCTCAATTGGTTTTTGTTTTATTTCTTGTTTTAACAGGCAATTGCAGAGTAAGAATATTGCCAGGATCTTGTCACCCAAGCTTGTTGATTCTCTTACTCTGAAATAATGTAAGTTTAAACAACCCCTGTGCCCAGCAAGTTTTTGCATATGGCATTTCATGAATCTTCATTTGAATGAAGGTTGGTGCTCCACATAGGTCTTCATTTGCTGAAGAGATTAAAATGTAGCCAAGTACAATTGTCAGATCTTTTAAGTTTTTCATGTTGTTGATTGATGTCTTCTGCTGAGTTGATAGATGTTTTGGCTTCTGATTCTAATCTGCTGCAGGATGATGATATATTCTTCTTCTTCTTCTTCAAGTTGATGATGATGTATTTCTACAAAGTCATCTTTCCCGAACAAGGAGATTGCAAGACCATGTCCGTAAAGAATAAGAAATTGCACTACAACAATGCTTAGCATCAAGAAAAAGGTTCGTTTCAGCTCAGTCCTCCCTTGTTCGTCTTTTGAGGATTCATTCGATGACTAAATTTCTTAATTTCGTTTATGATAACTCACATGATTTCGTCAAATGTTTAGTAGAATACCAAGTTCAGTATTGATCTTTGGTTTTATTTTGGATTCTTGGGTACTAACTAATCTTTGGTTTCAATCGGTTTTGTTGGTGTAGGGTAAATACAAGGAAATCGATACATCTTCTCTTAAATCTGATGACGTGATAGTTAACTTAAATGTCCTGTCAAGGTAATTTCATAATCCAAAGTTTACATTTCAACTTTACATATTAATATCCCTCCACAAATCATTTTTTTGGTTTTTATTAACGACTACTAATGGTCATTAGGGGTCATCATGTGATTTGGATTTGAGAAAGCTGATGCTGGAGTATGCTTTACATTTTGATCAATTCTTCTTTAGGGTATGTGTCAATTGAAACAACCTTTATTAGCTATATTTTTCATGTACTGGTGTATGTTTACTTCTATTGTAGTATTTCATAATGGGACCTTTTCATTCAACAAACTTATACTGATTATTGATTTCAGTCGAAGGGACCAGTGGATCATGACCACTGCCATGCAGCCATCTTCTCAATCCATTGCCACCCATCCTTACCTCATAGTCATTACCACCATACATCCATTCTGCCCAATCATTGCCAAAAACTCATCGCCGCAGACACCATTGCTTCACGCCCACAACCGCAAGCCCATTGCTTCACACCCACTGCCGCACACTCACTGCCACACACCCACTGCCACATGCCCACTGCCACACACCCACTGCCACACACCCACTGCCACACACCTGTGTGTGGTGGGACGGTGTGTGGAGGGACGGTGTGTGGAGGGACGGTGTGTGGTGGGACGGTGTGCATGCAAACACTGATTACAAAATCAACACATGTGAACTGCAGAATGGTAATGGGGATTGGGTTCTAAATATCAGGCTTTCATTTGGATGCCTTGGAAACTATTGATCTAGAGATCTCTCAGAAAATCTGTTTGTATTACTGGTGATAGAATTAAATGATTGGTTGCTTGGAATTTTGTTGCTTGGTAAGTACATTAGTAATGGATCTCTCTAAATATATTCATTTTCAGTTTAGGTAGGATTTTGTCTCTTTTTGAACTCTTGTTTCCAGCAAACAGTTTGATCTGCAACCTTTACTCTCATTACTTACTTTCTATAGTGATTGCACTAGTATATCTAGCTAAGACTAATTGCAATATGAATATACGTCTCAATTGGTTTTTGTTTTATTTTCTTGTTTAAACAGGCAATTGCAGAGTATGAATATTGGCGGGACCCTGTCACCGATTTTCATACTTGGAAATAATGTAAGTTTAAACAGCCGGCCCCTGTACCCAGCAAGTTTTGGCATATGTCATTACATGATTCTTTTGTTGCTGATTCATTTTATTCTATTTTTGTTTCGTTATAGCATGCATTTCATGTGGAACAAACTTACTGGCAACATCAAATCTTTGGAGATGCTGTAAGTAATTTCCATTGGCAACATTTCAAGTTGATGATATGTCTTCTACCGAGTTCAAAGATATTTATCAATAAAACAAGCAAAAATGTTTCTAATAGATGTTCTGGTTGCTGCTCTATGCTGCAGGATGATGATGATATATTCTACCTACTGCCATCTTTTCCACAACTCTGTGACAACAACACTTCTTAGCAGCAAGGAATAAGGTTAGTTTCAGCTAAATCCTCCCTTGTTCATCTTTTGATATATATTATTTATTTATTTTCTATTTTTTTTGAAGCATAATTTTGTGGATTCATTTGGTGACAAAGTTTCTTAAATTCATTTATAAAAACTCAAATGCCCGTCAAAGGTTGGGTGTACCAAGTTTCGTTTTAGTTACTTAATTTTATGTCAAGTTTGATGTGCTCTTGTTTATGTATCAATATATATACTAGTCTATTACTGTGCTTTTAAAACCCATGGCAATCGGAGACAAATGTGATCACCATCTTAGTTAAGAAATATGTATGTATAGTAAATTAAATAGCTGAATGAATTACAATAAACATGGTTATAAAGATTTAGTTTTGTAATCCTTATAAATATTTGTGCCTCTCAGGGTGCTAAATTTGGCGGAAAACCTATTTCTTACCTCGAAATCAGGATTTTTCTTACTTTATTTTGCTGATTTTACTTTGATGGGGTACTTCAATATTTTTTGTTGTAGGGTAAACAACAGGGATATCTGCACATCTTCTCCTAATCTTATGGTGTAATATTTAACTCAAGTTTCTTGTCAAGGTAATTTCATAATCCAGTTTACATTTGATTTCAGCTATATTACTATCCCACAAATCATTTTCTGAGTAAAGAGGATTTTTTATTAACAGCTGATAGTTACTAGGTTCATCAGGTGATTTGAATTTGAGTAAGCTGATGATGGAGTATACTTCACATTTTGATCAACTCTTCTTTAGGGTACGTGTCAATTGAAATAACCTTTTTAGCTATATTTTCTTGTACTGGTATGTTTACTTCTAGTGGAACCTTTTCATCCAAAAATGTTTACTTATTTTTTGCGATGATCTGTAGATAATTTAGTTATTTTTTGCGATGTTTCATGCGATCTGATTTATACTGTTATTGCTTTTCATGAAACCACAAAGAAATATGTATCATGTATGTTTAATATGCGAAATAGTACCTTATGCTATTAAATGCTTGCTCATGAATGAATAAAAATAAACTTGTAAACATGGTTTTTTAGTTAAATTTGGAATCCTTGCAAAAATTTGTGCCTCTTGGGTTCCAATTTTAAGTGGAAAGCCTATTTCTTACCTTGAAATCAAGATTTTGCATACTTTATTTTGCTGCTTTTATTTCAGATTCTTATGTACTAATCTTTGGTTTCAATTGTTTTGGTTGGTGTAGGACAAACAACAAGGAAATCAACGATGACTATTGCCACCAATCCTCACCTCACAGTCATTGCCAAAAATCCATTGCACCCACTCATTGCCAAAAATCCATTGCCACACACCTACTGCTGTACATCCACTGCCACATGCCCACTGCCGCACACCCACTGCCACATGCCCACTGCCTCACACCCTCTGCCACACGCCCACTGCCTCACACCCACTGCCACACACCCACTGCCTCATACCCGTTAAACGGTGTGTGGTGGGACGGAGTGTGGTGGGACGGTGTGTGGTGGGACGGAGTGTGGTGGGACGGTGTGTGGTGGGACGGAGTGTGGAGGGACGGTGTGTGGTGGGACGGTGTGTGGTGGGATGGTGTGCATTCAAACACTGACTACAAGATCAACAAATGTGAACTGCAGTGCAGAATGATATCAAGAGTTCATTTGGATGCCTTAGAAACTATTGATTTAGAGTTCTTTCAGAGAAGCTGTTTGTATTACTGGTGATAAAAGTAAGTGTTTGGTTGCTTGGTAAGTACATTAGTAATGGATCTCTTTAAATATTTTCATTTCCAGTTTCAGTAGGATTTTACTTTCATTACTTGCTTTCTATAGTGATTGCTCTAGCTAATATTAATTGCAATATGAATATACGTCTCAATTGGTTTTTGTTTTATTTCTTGTTTTAACAGGGAATTGCAGAGTATGAATATTGCCGGGACCTTGTCACCCAAGCTTGTTGATTCTCTTACTTGGAAATAATGTAAGTTTAAATAACCCCTGTGCCCAGCAAGATTTGGCATATGGCATTACATGAATCTTCATTTGAATGAATTTTTGTGCTCCACATAATGATGGTCTTCATTTGCTGAACAGATAAAAATGTAGCCAAGTACAATTATCAGATCTTTTAAGTTTTTCATGTTGTTGTTTGATGTCTTCTGCTGAGTTGATAGATGTTTTGGCTTCTGGTTCTAATCTGCTGCAGGATGATGATATATTCTTCTTCAAGTTGATGATGATGTATTTCTACGAAGTCATCTTTCCCGAACAAGGAGATTGCAAGACCATGTCTGTGAAGAATAAGAAATTGCACTACAGCAATGCTTAGCAGCAAGAAAAAAGGTTCGTTTCAGCTCAGTCCTCCCTTGTTCGTCTTTTGAGGATTCATTTGGTGACTAAATTTCTTAATTTCGTTTACGATAACTCACATGATTTCATCAAATGTTTAGTAGTATACCAAGTTCAGTATTAATCTTTGGTTTTATTTTGGATTCTCGGGTACTAACTAATCTTTGGTTTCAGTGGATTTTGTTGGTGTAGGGTAAATACTAAATACTAGGAAATCGACACATCTTCTCCTAAATCTGATGACGTGATAGTTAACTTAAATGTCCCATCAAGGTAATTTCATAATCCATAGTTTACATTTCCACTATACATATTAATATCCCACCACAAAACATTTTCTTAGTTTTTATTAACGACTACTAATGGTCACTAGGGGTCATAATGTGATTCGGATTTGATAAAGCTGATGCTGGAGTATGCTTCACATTTTGATCAATTCTTCTTTAGGGTATGTGTCAATTGAAACAACCTTTATTAGCTATATTTTTCATGTACTGGTGTATGTTTACTTCTATTGTAGTATTTCATAATGGGACCTTTTCATTCAACAAACTTATACTGATTATTTGATTTCAGTCGAAGGGACCAGTGGAGCATGACCACTGCCATGCAGCCATCTTCTCACATCTTGCCACCAATCCTTATCTCTCACTCTTTACCACCATACATCCATTCTGCCCAATCATTGCCAAATACTCATTGCCGCAGACACCATTGCTTCATGCCCACAGCCGCAAACCCATTGCTTCATGCCCACTGCCGCACACCCACTGCCACATGCCCACTGCCGCACACCCACTGCCACATACCTGTGTGTGGTGGGACGGTGTGCATGCAAACACTGACTACAAAATCAACACATGTGAACTGCAGAATGGTAATGGGGATTGGGTTCTAAATATCAGGATTTCATTTGGATTTCTTTCAAACTATTGATCTAGAGACCTGTCAGAGAATCTGTTTGTATTACTGGTGATAGAATTAAATGATTGGTTGCTTGGAATTTTGTTGCTTGGTAAGTACATTAGTAATGGATCTCTCTAAATATTTTAATTTCGCATTTCAGTAGGATTTTGTCTCTTTTTGAACTCTTGTTTCCTGCAAACAGTGTGATTTGTAATCTTTACACTCATTACTTGCTTTCTAAAGTGATTGCACTAGTATATCTAGCTAAGACTGATTGCAATATGAATAAACGTCTCAATTGGATTTTGTTTTGTTCTCTTGTTTAAACAGGCAATTGCAGAGTATGAATATTGCCGGGACCTTGTCACCCAAGCTTGGTCGATTCTCTTACTTGGAAATAATGTAAGTTTAAACAGCCAGCCCCTGTACCCAGCAAGTTTTGGCATATGGCATAACATGATTCTTTTGTTGCTGATTCATTTTATTCTATTTGTGTTTCGTTATAGCATGCATTTCATGTGGAACAAACTTACTGGCAACATCAAATCTTTGGAGCTGCTGTAAGTAATTTCCATTGGCAACATTTCAAGTTGATGACGTCTTCTACAGAGTTCAAAGATAATTATCAATACAACAAGCAAAAATGTTTCTAATAGATGTTCTGGATGCTGCTCTATGCTGCAGGATGATGATGATATATTCTTCTTCCTCTTCAAGTTGATGATATATTTTTCTACTTCCATCTTTTCCACAACTTGAAGATGGCAAGACCTTTTCTGTGCTGTGACAACAACACTTCTTAGCAGCAAGGAATAAGGTTAGTTTCAGCTAAATCCTCCCTTGTTCATCTTTTGATATATATATATATATATATATATATTTTATTTTATTTTTTGAAGCATAATTTTGAGGATTCATTTGGTGACGAGTTCTTAAATTCATTTATAAAAACTCAAATGCCAGTCAAAGGTTGGGTGTACCAATTTTCGTATTAGTTACTTAATTTTATGTCAAGTTTAATGTGCTCTTGTTTATGTATCAATATCAATATATATACTAGTCTATTACTGTGCTTTTAAAGTATGTATGCCAAAAGTAGTACTAGTAATCTCTTTCGGGTGTATAAAACCCATGGCAATCGGAGACAAATGTGATCACCATCTTAGTTAAGAAATATGCATGTATAGTAAACTAAATAGCTGAATGAATTACAATAAACATGGTTATAAAGATTTAGTTTTGTAATCCTTATAAATATTTGTGCCTCTCAGGGTGCTAAATTTAGTGGAAAACCTATTTCTTACCTCGAAATCAGGATTTTTCTTACTTTATTTTGCTGATTTTATTTTGATGGGGTACTTCAATATTTTTTGTTGTAGGGTAAACAACAGGGATATCTGCACATCTTCTCCTAATCTTATGGTGTAATATTTAACTCAAGTTTCTTGTCAAGGTAATTTCATAATCCAGTTTACATTTGATTTCAGCTATATTACTATCCCACAAATCATTTTTTGAGTAAAGAGGATTTTTTATTAACAGCTGATAGTTACTAGGTTCATCAGGTGATTTGAATTTGAGTAAGCTGATGGAGTATGCTTCACATTTTGATCAACTCTTCTTTAGGGTACGTGTCAATTGAAATAACCTTTTTAGCTATAATTTTTTGTACTGTTATGTTTATTTCTAGTGGAACCTTTTCATCCAACAAACGCATACTGATTTTGCATTGTTGATTTCCATCGAAGGGGATAGAGCCAGTGGATCACGACTATTGCCACACAGCCATTTCCTCACATCCACTGCAACCTATCCATTGCCACCCATCATCACCTCACAGTGGCCCACTCATTGCCTAAAACCCATTGCTTCACACCCACTGCCGCATGCCCACTGCCACACGCCCACTGCCACATGCCCACTGCCGCATACCCGTGAACGGGTTTGTGGTGGGACGGTGTGTGGTGGGACGGTGTGTGTTGGGACGGTGTACGGTCGGTGTTGAACTAGTCATTACCATACATCCATGACACCCATCCTTACCTCACAGTCTTTACCATGCATCTATTGCTCACATCCATTGCTTTGCCCCCATTGCCGTGCACCCACTGCAAGTCGATACACTATGGAGGATTTTCTCAGCAAAAATCTCTGAAATGTAAGATCAGTTTTGTGATTTTTGTTTTTAATTTATGTTCTTGAACATCATTCTGATGTTGTTTCGGTGGTTTACAGGAACATGTTATTAATCTTCGTACTATAGGAGCACTGATATGAATTTTTATCCATCTAGAGCACATAAAAGAGATAGGTCATTACCTTTACTATCACCAGGCGAGTACTCTCTCTTTCTCTATCTTAACTTTTCCAGAATCACTAAGATTTTTAGAGTTATTTTTGGTGCATGTCTCTTTGATTATGAGCAAACACTGACTACAAATTGACACACTTGAACTGCAGAAGGATACTCAATGGATTGGTTGCTGGGAATTCTTATTGCTTGGTAAGTACTTTGGTAATGGATTTTCCATTAGTATTCATTTCTAGCTTTGCTAGAATTTTAGTACTTCATTTAATTATGTAGAGTTAGAACAATAGTTAATGGCACAGGCAAACAACTACAGAGAAAGATGACAATCCAATAAAGTCTTAGTATCACGAGTTTATGAGTGGGCACATCTAACAGAAACGAGTTGTTGTGTTTTGTAGTTCCCATCATCATTTTCTTGTACTATACCTTAACTATTGGTAGTCAGAGGGTTATCATCCATGGACTGACTTTGATATGTAAAAACATTATCATGTCAGAGCCAATTCATGGCAAATTTTTGAATGATGACCTCCATTTATCAAGTGGTCCAACTGATCTATCTTTTTCCATTTGCAAATAGATACGGTTTTCTTTTCTAATTGCAGTCTAGGTTGGGAATTAATTTCTTGTTTATGGACCCTAATTAGTAATTTGTTATCAAGTTAAATAGACTGAGCACTACTGAAAGTTCCCCTATATATTACTCAGTAACCTTATGGCTTGTATTTTCCTTTACATATATTAATTGGCCAAGTTTCACATTTGCAGGGCCATATAGCTGTTGATCAGGCAGTTTTCCCTGGATAAACTCCTGGTGCTGTGCTCAATGAATTTGTAGTTTGGCCTTATGAAAAGCTGGACTTGATAAAGGGCCGGACTGTTCCCAATGAACCTGGCTACATTACCATGTTCATACCTGAGAAAGGGGAGTTGGCTTTTATCTGCTTATCACCAAAACTCATTCTTTTTCTTTACTACTCACTGAGATCCGTAAGTTTTTAATGGAGCTCCAACCTCAATGTAATGAAATCAACAATAATAGTGAAACACTAACCCCGTGGATGTAAGCCTTCTGCCGAACCACGTAAAATCTGTGTCCAACCCTCTATTATTCTCCTGACCTATATCTAAAAATGGTCTTAAGATCCTTACCATGTGACTACTGGAAAAAATGGTAATCAATGAATTTGTGGCTGGTCACTGTGAAGAGGGTAGGAACCAGAGCCCAACATTATTAGTAGGCCGTAGCTTTCCTCATCTCAGAGGATCACGGAGTTATCTAGAAGGTTGGAAGAGGGTAGGAATTAAGACTTTTTAGCTAATAATTGAGAAAGAATTTTTTTTTTTTAAATGGGATCTCAATGCTCAATTCGTAATCATAATTCTAAAGAGCCCTCATTTGTCACTTGATCAACAAAATAATAATTAACACAACTAGTGTTGTATTGTATTTCTTGAATAAGCACTTTCTGTAAATGACACCATTGTCGCTCCGGCAGTGTTCATACTCTCCAGTCAAATACACAGGTACAGACCAACTTCCCTTGGTGATAAAAGAGGACTCTAGAGTCTAGACCAGATTCCACTGACATTTTAGTATTATCAATAGGCAATCAATAATTTAGTCCCCCAGATTCCAAGGACAGTTCAAGCTAGCATAATATGCAGTCACACCAACAAGTTTTTGCTACTTCTCAAGATTATTATTATAATACGCAATAATAATAATTTTAATCGGTAACATTAAGTGAAATATTTCGTCATTTATGCAGAAAAGCATTTGATTTACATTACCACTGTAGTAAAGAAAAGAAAAAGGAAAAAATATATTTTGATTTAGACACTCAAAAGAGCAACTAACTAAGAGTACCAGTATTCCTAACTGCAGCACCGCAATGGATGGGGGATCCAATTGTTTTAGGCAAGATATCAAAACTATTACCGGGATGCCTTTAATGCCGTCTTGGTCAGCTTCAAACCCTAGATTTCCGTAGAAATCCACAACTGCAGAAAAAAATAACTCATCAATATAGCGATTTATTTCAAAAACAAGTTAAGTTGAGAGTTACTTGTCTCAGCTCAGCAGTTACAATTAACTTCCTCCTTTGAGGGTGAACCAATTCAAAATTGCTAGCAACGTAGTAGTATTAAATGGTGATTCAGTTGGCTCTAAAATTCTAGCACTGCGGGGGAACTTCCATTATGAAGGTTTAGGTAAGCTTGCATCAAAGAGTAAACGTCTTGTAGTACCACCACCGAAACAAATTTCTTGGTTTAGGTAAGCTTGCATCCTTGTGGTTTATAATAAGGCAAGCTGGTGTTAAAAGGGGCTTAATTTTTGTTGTGGGGTAGGGAAGGAAGTGTGCTAATATGAACCACACACAATAAAAAAATAAAAAAAAGAAAAAAAAAATACAAAAAGGCAGGGTTTAAACCATTTCTGGAAATAAATCCCAATTAGAACTGAAATTGTTGTTCATACCGTTTTTGGAAATGATCTTATCTACAACAACAAAACCCTTTACTCTTTTGTGTTCCACTTCACTGGCTTACTATCTCTTCTTCCATTTTCAGCACAAAAAGAGGAGGAGGAAATTTCATGTTTCGACAATTGTTTTCTCATCAAGATAATTAAGGTATTCTCCATTTTGTAAATATGAGAAATTCATTATTCGTTTTCTAAATCTGGGTATTGAGGCAGATTCATCAACTAGGCTTTTGTGATGTTATTTGCTGAATGTAATCAAGGGTTCTTCATTTTTTTTTTTTTTTCTTTTTTTGTGTGTTTCATTTCTCTTAAGCTACTCTCAATTTCTTCATATCTGGACTTCTTTTTTAAGCTACTCTCACCTCACATAAAGCAATCAGATGTTACAGAACATTTTGAATAGACTAATTTACTTGTATTTCAGGGGTCAAACCCTTACTTTGTTTGGAATCTTCTCCTCTCTTTTCCCCTTTTATATGTATCCTAACAAAAATATCTATTGTATGTGGAGATTCTCGTATACAGTTATTTATAGAGATTATCAGATTGTTATTTTGATGACTGAACTCATTATTGTATTCTCAATCTTTTTTCTCCTTCTATCTAGATTTCGTGGAAATCACAGCCCCAAGTTGGAAGCTCAATTGACAATTTATCTCTGTGAACTCAAGTTGGAAGCTCAGAAAATCCCCTGATCAATCTCAGTAAGTATTCTGTTTTAATGAATCCCTGTTTGGTAAATGGGTATATTAATTAAATACCCTTCGATTTGGAAATTGTCTCAGCGTTGCTTTGACTTTCATTAATTTTTGTAGGTTAACTGTTTGATGACTTGTCTCATTGAACTACCAAAAAGCCTTAATTAATCTCCAATTGTCTCAATAAGTATTCTGTTTTAATGAATCTTGGTTTGGTAAATTGCCATATTCAGAGGAGACGAGAGCATGTTAATCTTAGTTTATAAATCACATACTAGCTTTCAACTTGAATACATATTTGGTGAAGAAATCTCAGATTCGGTCCCTTAAGTATAGCTATTGTTGTTGGGTTCTCCAGCTTGTGAAATATCACAGAAAACCTTGCTCCTCTTTATTCTTATAGTGCTCGGTTAATTCTTTTCCCTTCTATTTTTTATTGGTCGTAACTTTAAGTGTCGATACACTGATGCAAGTTCTAACATACTAGGATGAGTTCACTTTGTAGGAGTTTCTCATGTGATATTTTTTATTTAAACGTGTGACATGAAAAGATGTCTGCCTTACAGCCATATACAACACCTACTGTACAATGCACTAAATAATTAAAGAGACGTTTAAATGAAGTGACACTACACGTAAGCGAGATGATTACATATAGCAGTGATACCATGCACAGTGTTAAGCCTGAAACTATAACAGTGACCTGTTGCCTTATTGATCTTGGATCTGATAGCCTTTGTAGTAGTTAAGAGGAATGAATCTTCTTATAATTCCGTTCCAGTTTTGGGGGGTATTTTTCATTTCTCATCACAAGTATGATGTTGCAACCCATGATTGTTTTTTTTTGGGGGAATGAATATTTATGTTTATATTTCATTTAACCAGCATAAGTTTTTGGTGGTTTATGGGGATTTCTCACTTGAGGCTAGCTGATGTCAAACCCTATTGTTGTGCTGAAAAGGGGTTTATTAGATTCATTTGCTGCGTTGCATTGTCTTCTCTTGTATAAGGCTTAATTGTTACTCTTAAACAAGTATAATTTTTCTCTGTTTTGGTTTTTGGTTTTAATTTTTGTTCTTGTTATGTATTGCAGTATGGCAAGGGATAAGAAGGCTAGATATCAAAGTGAGAGTAGAAAGGCTTATAAAAAAAGGCAAAAGAAGAATAATAAGGAAAAGGCCAGATTAGGGAAACTCCAAATTGTAAGATTTGAGGAAAGAGTGGAGCCTGTGGAAGTGGAGAATGAAATCAATACACAGGAGGGGTAAGTCATTTTTGATAAATATTGATGATTGCTGATTCTTTATACTGTGATTCATTCGAAATTAATGCTACTTCTCTGTCACATTTCTTGCTTTTGATGATTTTATAACGATGGTGTGTGTAATTTGAGCTTCATAGTTCATATACCGTGAGTGGTTCAAGAAATCTCTAATTTGGTTAGGTTATTTGTGAAGTTGGTAAAGACTTTTCAAGTTGAATGTGTGAAATTAAGGGTTAGTTGCGTTATTCTTGGAACTAATTAATATTGAAAGCATGTTGTGTTATCGAACTATAATTGGTAAAACTTTTTGATTTGTGTTCTTTCTAGCTTTATTGAACTGGTCTATCTGCTATATAATGAATATTTTTCTGGCAATGACATACAAACCCTATACACAGATTGAACACAATGACTACTGTACTGGTTAAGGAAGATGGAGAGGTTGCTCAACCAATAGTACTTCTACAACTACAACAAAACGGCATCCAGAATGAAGCTTCTCAGCTACTACTACAGCAACAACCACAACAAGACATTGATGTCGAGGAAGGTGCTAAACCACTACAACAACAACAGCCACAACTGTGTACCAACAACAAGAGAAAAACAAAAAAACAACCACAACAAAAAAAAAAAAATACAAAGACAACGTGAAAAGTTCTAGGAAAATGCTTCCAGTTACTTGGAGGGCTGAAGAGGTTTCAATGCTGAAGGTGATTCTCAGTTTCTCTTGTATATTTGTTGGTCCCTCTGAGACTCTAAGTTACTATATTTGTTCTTGGCAGACTCGAAACTTGTCTAAGATTTGTTTTTCATGCATTTTGTAGCTGTTATACTATCGTTTTGCAGCAAAGGGTGAGTGTAATTCATGGAAGAAAATACTCCATTATGGATCTGGCGTCTTTGATCATCGTCGTACCAATGAGCACTTGAAGGACAAGTGGAAAAGAATGAGAGCAAATGGTGAGGTTTGTTGATGATTGCAACTTGTCACATTTTGGTAAGTACTTAAGGAACATTTTGATGTAAAGGTGGAGTTAAAGATTTCATTTGGTTTCAGCATGTGTGAGACCAAACTAGATTATTAGCGCATGAATTAGCTTTCACTATATGATTGATTTACATTACATGGATTAAATGTTGAATTAAAGAATTTCTTAATGTTTATGACAGAAAATGTTGATAGCTCTAACATTTTACAGCTTAAGAAAACAATAGACTAAAACTCAGAGTTTTGAGTCTGACGCTCAGTGTCTTAGATCTACTCCCTTGGTATTATAGAGACCCACAGGAATTACGAGATCTTATTACTGTTCTTCATTTGGAATGAGCCTACACTGAGCAACAATTTCTGTAAGGCAGATAAGCACAAAACAAAGGGATCATTTGGAATTCCGACTTTTGCAAGTATCAGACCAATGTTGCATACGACCTGAACCGTGCTTATTAGTAACCGGAATTCTTTCCAAGTATCAACCATATAACACAATTGCAGATAGTAGTATCAGTTGACTAACAACTTTAGACATCCCAATAATTGAAAGCATTGCGTTTGTCAGCAGAAAAGGATTCCTGGTAGAATGGTTTGGAACGATCCGATCCAACAGAGAGGGCACCAAATACCCTCGTCAGTGATACTATATCCGGAGCCAGCTTGCATAAATTTAATTCTGAAAGTATGACTATGAGTTAATGCTAGCTTACAAGAAAGTAAGAGCAGCGTGAATAATAGAAACAAGAAGTTGGTTGGTTGTGTTTTGCTTAACAAGTATGCAGTGCACCACCAAGTAAGTTTACAAAGACCCCCCCTGCAAATGCGAAAGACTGTAAGAGTACTCGAGGCCTGTAATTTTCTCCTCAACAAGGCCGTCTTTTGTAACGAATGCTCCAGGGTTGCCGAGCAGCATACATACAATGAGTATATTTATCATTGAGACTGCCACGTCGATAGCCGATGACGTGTCTCTCTTTGCGTTAAGTCACGTGTAAGACACACGTGTTTCAGCGGGCATAACAAGAAGAAAAGGGCTTCTCTTCTCTTCTCTCATCTCAGACTTTTCCTCCCAAAGAAACAGATCAGGGGTTTTCTTCTCTCAACGATAGTCAGATTCTAACATAAGCGACGATTCCGACTGCACAGAAGATGAAGACCTCCTCCTAATCTATCTATGTGTGTATTTGAACACTTCTTAATCTATTTCATTCTTTCTTGACCTAATTTTTTCAAAATCACTCGAAAATCAAATTCGGGTTTCTAGAAGAAGATCTGAGCTTGTTATTGTTGCTGTGAGATACTTCAACGTGTGGCTGATTTCACTCAAACCTTGACGAATGGTACAATTTCTGAAACCCTAACTTTGTTTTCAACCATATTGTTTTAGAATCCGACTATGGCTGTTTAGGTCGCTTATGTATTATTGTGTGTCAAGATTTATTTACAACTTGTTTTTTTTTATTACATCTGATTTGAAAATGTTATTGCTGTCACCTTGAGATATTGGCTCAGTCTGCTAGGTAGGAACTGATTTGAATCCGGGGATTAATCTTCAGTTTCCATGCTTTGTATATGTTGACCTTCTGATCCAGTTGAGTAGTTGGTTGTAGATACTTGCCTAGGGTATGTTGTTGATTATCCATTAATGTGGGCTTGTTGTATGCCACATTAGTATTTTGTCGTTGTTAGTTCAGAATCGGAGCATTCGACTACATTTTGTCATCTTGTTATAAATGTAAATGGTTTTGTGGACTTTGTATCTTGGGTCTCCTTGTAATTAATTGTTGCTTTGCTTCCTGAGTTTGCACTGTCATCTTTTTGCTACATTTGCTTGTTTGCCTATCTAATTTTTCTTTGTTGCTAAGTAGTATGGTTCTAGAATAGTTCATATGGACTATTTCAGATTGGATATTTTGCAACATTGATGCAGATGCATGTTTGCAATGATGTGCGTTTTTATCTTCTTAAGTATAAATGATATGCTTCTTTAGCTTTGTTTGTTTACCATGTATTCTTGAGCTTATTTTGTTTTCCATGTATTTTGTATGTGTTGTTATATGGATTTTGCTGGAAGTTTGCAAATATTAAACTCAAATACTTTCATAGAGATACTAGAATGAAAGTTGTGAAAACTAGGCAGATAATTGATTTTCCTCAGTTAGATACTGATTGCACTGGTCTGTTATCTTTGACTAAGAAACTGCGTAGCTTGTTCACTGTGGCTGATCATGAAATTGTAGATTTGATTTGGTGGCTGGGTCCTTGTGCGCTATATAATCTAGTGAATGATAGTGATTTCATGTGTATGTGGAATGGTGCAGTTTGTGATGAAAGTTGCTATTGTAGTGTTTGGATATGAACATACTTGGCCCTGAGGATACGGGGGCAACTTCTGGGGTTTCACACCCACTTTCTTATAGGCATTCAACACCTAAAAAAATTGCCTCTAAAAAACCAAAGACACTTGGGACAAGCCCTAGAATCATGAAACAAAAGAATGGTAGGGATAAAGTAGACTTTGTTTCCTACTTCTCCTCATAGATTTTGCTTCCGGTAACTAACTAACTTGTTAAGTAAATGAATTTTTTGTCTCATATATATCACTGATTCCACAATGTTCATTATGTGTCACTGATTGCACAATGTTCAGTTGCAGGCATTTGATGAAGAACGTTAAGAAGTATTACAAGGGGTTAAACGTGCACAATGCTGTATGGAATGCTTCCAAGTGTTAACTTTTCTTCCATACACTCTCACAGCGGCGGCTTCTCTTCTTCTTCGTCTGCAAGGTGGAACTTACTCAAGGAGCTAAACCAAAGTTTTGAGTATATTTTGTTTTTGCTAAATTAAAGACTCTAGTACGTGAGTAGTATTTCCTTTGTGAACTGATTTTTAGTTATTTCTATGTTTTAATTAGACCGATTGTTTTGCGTTACTGATTGACTCTGATCATGTGATTTTTTCTGTTGGGTTTAAAAGGTTTGTCAGTGAAAGCAGCTAACCTTATAACGAAGACTAGCACCCAGAAAGTCTTGAAATAACAAGTGAGTATTTCTGGTGTTTATGGATTTTAATCTTAAATTTATTTTAAGTATTTGTGTTGATTACTAGATTGGTTGAGATTTTCAGATCTTAGAATGTTTCCTGCTTCTCATTTTGTGTTTTTTTTCCTTCCCTTATTCTTCTTTGATTTAAAATATTTTGTCAGTCAAGAGAAAAACATCAGCAAATGATAGAAACAAAATCAGTCTCTGTTGTACGACTTTCTAGGAAGATTTCTGGTAAAATGAGTCTCTGATGTAAGTTATCTTATTTGATATACTCACTGCTTTATTTTTTAAACTCAAGTTTATGCTTCTTTTTGGTTCATTAAGCTGACTAAATATTTTCGTCAATAATGTATGTGTTAGGACAAAGCTCCTTAGCAAAGCTAAAGTTGGTAAACAACATCTGGGTACGTCTAAATTTTGTGGGCCAACATCTGGTGATTTCTGGATGCCGTGGTCTCTCACGATGGTGTACTGGCAATGTCTGGATGCCGTGGTCTTATGCTACGGTTTTTGGAGACGTCCGAATGCCATGTTGAAAAAGAATTCAACATCTGGGTACACGGTTTCTGAAGGTAATACTACTAGATTACATATCCATATCACGGTGGATATGTGGTGCCTAAGTTGTTGTTTTTTCCGACTATGAATGACTTAACGGCTATTGAATTCTTTTTTCCTAATTAATTTGGTTCACTTTTCCTCTCTAGATGAACTCAATTTGGAAAGAGCAGGGTAGAAAATTTAGAGATCTTCTTGAACTTGGGAGGTCAGGAGTGGTTTGATCCATCGTAACTGTGAGTCAAAAGCTTCGCACGAATGAAAGGAAGGTTAGAACTTTACACTATTTCTCTTTGTTCTCATGGGCATGCTGAACACGAAAAAATTATTTTATTGTTAGCTGACGAGATATTTTCATCTGTAAGTTCTGTGTTTGGACAGAGCTCCTTAGCGATGCTATCGTTTAAAACAACATTCGGCGGCGTCTAAATTCCGTGGGCTTTGGCCATGTCATCTGGTGATTTCTGGATGCTGTGGTCTTTGACCACGGTGTACTGGCAATATCTGGATGTCGTGGTCTTCGGCTACGGCTTTTGCGGCACCGGAATACCGTGATTTATCATGATCAAGGGAACTGTAGACGGTTTTCAAGGTAATATCATGGTGGATATGTGGTGTATAAGTTATGTTTTCTGACTGCGAATGACTTCCCGACTATTTAAGTTTGTTTCCTAATGAGTTTGGTTCACTTTTCCTCCATAGATGGACTCAATCTGGAAAGAGCTGGGTAGAAAATCTAGAGATCTTCTTGAGCTTGGTAGGTCAGGAGTGGTTCATCCCATTGTAACTGCGAGTCAAAAGCTTCGCACGAATGAAAAGAAGGTTTGAACTTTATGCTATTTCTCTTTGTTTTCGTCGGCATGCTGAACACGACAAAATTCATTAATTGTTAGCTGACTAAATATTTTCATCTGTAATTTCTGTGTTAGGACAGCTCCTTAGCAAAGCTAAAGTTGATAAACAACATTTGGCTTTTGGCGACGTCTAAATTCCGTGGGCTTTGGCCACATCATCTGGCTATTTCTGGACGCCGTGGTCATCGACCATGGTGTACTGGCAATGTCTGGATGCTGTCGTCTTTGGATACGAGATTTTTGGCGTGATTCATCATGATCAAGGGAACCATACACTGTTTTTGAAGGTAATACGACTAGATTACATATCCATATCCGTGAATATGTGGTGGATAAGTTTTTCCCCCCCGATTGTCGAATGATTTAACGGCTATTTGATTTTGTTTCCTAATTTATTTGGTTCACTCTTCCTCTATAGATGGACTCAATTTGGAAAGAGCTGGGTAGATAATTTAGAGATCTTCTTGGACTTGAGAGGTCAGGAGTGGTTTGATCCATCGTAACCGCGAGTCAAAAGCTTCGCACGAATGAAAGGAAGGTTAGAACTTTACACTGTTTCTCTTTGTTCTCATGGTCATGCTGAACTCGACAAAATTATTTAATTGTTAGCTGACGAGATATTTTCATCTGTAATTTTTGTGTTTGGACAGAGCTCCTTAGCAAAGCTAAAGTTGATAAACAGCATTTGGCGACGTCCATGATCTGTGGGCTTTGGCCACATCATCTGGCTATTTCTGGACACCGTGGTCATCGACCATGGTGTACTGGCAATGTCTGGATGCTGTCGTCTTTGGCTCCGAGATTTTTGGCGTGATTCATCATGATCAAGGGAACTGTACACTGTTTTTGAAGGTAATACTACTAGATTACATATCCATATCCGTGGATATGTGGTGTATAAGTTTTTTTCCCCCCGATTGTCAAATGATTTAACGGCTATTGGATTTTGTTTCCTAATTGATTTGGTTCGCTCTTCCTCTATAGATGGACTCAATTTGGAAATAGCTGGGTAGATAATTTAGAGATCTTCTTGGACTTGAGAGGTCAGGAGTGGTTTGATCCATCGTAACCTAGAGTCAAAAGCTTCGCACGAATGAAAGGAAGGTTAGAAGTTTACACTATTTCTCTTTGTTCTCGTGGGAATGCTGAACACGAAAAAATTATTTAACTGGTAGCTGATGACATACATTCATCTGTAATTTTTGTGTTTGGACAGAGCTCCTTAGTGATGCTAACGTTTAAAACAACATTCGGCGGCGTCTAAATTCTGTGGTCTATGGCCATGTCATCTGGTGATTTCTGGATGCTGTGGTCTTTGACCACGGTGTACTGGCAATATCTGGATGTCGTGGTCTTGGCTACGGCTTTTGCGGCACTGGAATACCGTGATTTATCATGATCAAGGGAACTGTAGACGGTTTTCAAGGTAATATCATGGTGGATATGTGGTGTATAAGTTATGTTTTCTGACTGCGAATGACTTCCCGACTATTTAAGTTTGTTTCCTAATGAGTTTGGTTCACTTTTCCTCCATAGTTGGACTCAATCTGGAAAGAGTTGGGTAGAAAATCTAGAGATCTTCTTGAGCTTGGTAGGTCAGGAGTGGTTCATCCCATTGTAACTGCGAGTCAAAAGCTTCGCACGAACGAAAAGAAGGTTTGAACTTTATACTATTTCTCTTTGTTTTCGTCGGCATGCTGAACACGACAAAATTCATTAATTGCTAGCTGACTAAATATTTTCATCTGTAATTTCTGTGTTAGGACAGCTCCTTGGCAAAGCTAAAGTTGATAAACAACATTTGGCATTTGGCGACAGCTAAATTCCGTGGGCTTTGGCCACATCATCTGGCTATTTCTGGACGCCGTGGTCATCGACCATGGTGTACTGGCAATGTCTGGATGCTGTTGTCTTTGGCTCCGAGATTTTTGGCGTGATTCATCATGATCAAGGGAACTGTACACTGTTTTTGAAGGTAATACTACTAGATTACATATCCATATCCGTGGATATGTGGTGTATAAGTTTTTTTCCCCCCGATTGTCAAATGATTTAACGGCTATTGGATTTTGTTTCCTAATTGATTTGGTTCGCTCTTCCTCTATAGATGGACTCAATTTGGAAATAGCTGGGTAGATAATTTAGAGATCTTCTTGGACTTGAGAGGTCAGGAGTGGTTTGATCCATCGTAACCTAGAGTCAAAAGCTTCGCACGAATGAAAGGAAGGTTAGAAGTTTACACTATTTCTCTTTGTTCTCGTGGGAATGCTGAACACGAAAAAATTATTTAACTGGTAGCTGATGACATATTTTCATCTGTAATTTTTGTGTTTGGACAGAGCTCCTTAGTGATGCTAACGTTTAAAACAACATTCGGCGGCGTCTAAATTCTGTGGTCTATGGCCATGTCATCTGGTGATTTCTGGATGCTGTGGTCTTTGACCACGGTGTACTGGCAATATCTGGATGTCGTGGTCTTCGGCTACGGCTTTTGCGGCATTGGAATACCGTGATTTATCATGATCAAGGGAACTGTAGACGGTTTTCAAGGTAATATCATGGTGGATATGTGGTGTATAAGTTATGTTTTCTGACTGCGAATGACTTCCCGAGTATTTAAGTTTGTTTCCTAATGAGTTTGGTTCACTTTTCCTCCATAGATGGACTCAATCTGGAAAGAGCTGGGTAGAAAATCTAGAGATCTTCTTGAGCTTGGTAGGTCAGGAGTGGTTCATCCCATTGTAACTGCGTGAGTCAAAGCTTCGCACGAATGAAAAGAAGGTTTGAACTTTATACTATTTCTCTTTGTTTTCGTCGGCATGCTGAACACGACAAAATTCATTAATTGCTAGCTGACTAAATATTTTCATCTGTAATTTCTGTGTTAGGACAGCTCCTTAGCAAAGCTAAAGTTGATAAACAACATTTGGCATTTGGCGACGTCTAAATTCCGTGGGCTTTGGCCACATCATCTGGCTATTTCTGGACGCCGTGGTCATCGACCATGGTGTACTGGCAATGTCTGGATGCTGTCGTCTTTGAATACGAGATTTTTGGCGTGATTCATCATGATCAAGGGAACCATACACTGTTTTTGAAGGTAATATGACTAGATTACATATCCATATCCGTGAATATGTGGTGGATAAGTTTTTCCCCCCCGATTGTCGAATGATTTAACGGCTATTTGATTTTGTTTCCTAATTTATTTGGTTCACTCTTCCTCTATAGATGGACTCAATTTGGAAAGAGCTGGGTAGATAATTTAGAGATCTTCTTGGACTTGAGAGGTCAGGAGTGGTTTGATCCATCGTAACCTAGAGTCAAAAGCTTCGCACGAATGAAAGGAAGGTTAGAACTTTACACTATTTCTCTTTGTTCTTGTGGGAATGCTGAACACGAAAAAATTAGTTAACTGTTAGCTGATGACATATTTTCATCTGTAATTTTTGTGTTTGGACAGAGCTCCTTAGTGATGCTAACGTTTAAAACAACATTCGGCTGCGTCTAAATTCTGTGGTCTATGGCCATGTCATCTGGTGATTTCTGGATGCTGTGGTCTTTGACCACGGTGTACTGGCAATATCTGGATGTCGTGGTCTTCGGCTACGGCTTTTGCGGCACCGGAATACCATGATTTATCATGATCAAGGGAACTGTAGACAGTTTTCAAGGTAATATCATGGTGGATATGTGGTGTATAAGTTATGTTTTCTGACTGCAAATGACTTCCCGACTATTTAAGTTTGTTTCCTAATGAGTTTGGTTCACTTTTCCTCCATAGTTGGACTCAATCTGGAAAGAGCTGGGTAGAAAATCTAGAGATCTTCTTGAGCTTGGTAGGTCAGGAGTGGTTCATCCCATTGTAACTGCGAGTCAAAAGCTTCGCACGAATGAAAAGAAGGTTTGAACTTTATACTATTTCTCTTTGTTTTCGTCGGCATGCTGAACACGACAAAATTCATTAATTGCTAGCTGACTAAATATTTTCATCTGTAATTTCTGTGTTAGGACAGCTCCTTGGCAAAGCTAAAGTTGATAAACAACATTTGGCATTTGGCGACAGCTAAATTCCGTGGGCTTTGGCCACATCATCTGGCTATTTCTGGACGCCGTGGTCATCGACCATGGTGTACTGGCAATGTCTGGATGCTGTCGTCTTTGGCTCCGAGATTTTTGGCGTGATTCATCATGATCAAGGGAACTGTACACTGTTTTTGAAGGTAATACTACTAGATTACATATCCATATCCGTGGATATGTGGTGTATAAGTTTTTTTCCCCCCGATTGTCAAATGATTTAACGGCTATTGGATTTTGTTTCCTAATTGATTTGGTTCGCTCTTCCTCTATAGATGGACTCAATTTGGAAATAGCTGGGTAGATAATTTAGAGATCTTCTTGGACTTGAGAGGTCAGGAGTGGTTTGATCCATCGTAACCTAGAGTCAAAAGCTTCGCACGAATGAAAGGAAGGTTAGAAGTTTACACTATTTCTCTTTGTTCTCGTGGGAATGCTGAACACGAAAAAATTATTTAACTGGTAGCTGATGACATACATTCATCTGTAATTTTTGTGTTTGGACAGAGCTCCTTAGTGATGCTAACGTTTAAAACAACATTCGGCGCGTCTAAATTCTGTGGTCTATGGCCATGTCATCTGGTGATTTCTGGATGCTGTGGTCTTTGACCACGGTGTACTGGCAATATCTGGATGTCGTGGTCTTCGGCTACGGCTTTTGCGGCACCGGAATACCGTGATTTATCATGATCAAGGGAACTGTAGACGGTTTTCAAGGTAATATCATGGTGGATATGTGGTGTATAAGTTATGTTTTCTGACTGCGAATGACTTCCCGACTATTTAAGTTTGTTTCCTAATGAGTTTGGTTCACTTTTCCTCCATAGTTGGACTCAATCTGGAAAGAGCTGGGTAGAAAATCTAGAGATCTTCTTGAGCTTGGTAGGTCAGGAGTGGTTCATCCCATTGTAACTGCGAGTCAAAAGCTTCGCACGAATGAAAAGAAGGTTTGAACTTTATACTATTTCTCTTGTTTTCGTCGGCATGCTGAACACGACAAAATTCATTAATTGCTAGCTGACTAAATATTTTCATCTGTAATTTCTGTGTTAGGACAGCTCCTTAGCAAAGCTAAAGTTGATAAACAACATTTGGCATTTGGCGACATCTAAATTCCGTGGGCTTTGGCCACATCATCTGGCTATTTCTGGACGCCGTGGTCATCGACCATGGTGTACTGGCAATGTCTGGATGCTGTCGTCTTTGGATACGAGATTTTTGGCGTGATTCATCATGATCAAGGGAACCATACACTGTTTTTGAAGGTAATACGACTAGATTACATATCCATATCCGTGAATATGTGGTGGATAAGTTTTTCCCCCCCGATTGTCGAATGATTTAACGGCTATTGGATTTTGTTTCCTAATTGATTTGGTTCACTCTTCCTCTATAGATGGACTCAATTTGGAAAGAGCTGGGTAGATAATTTAGAGATCTTCTTGGACTTGAGAGGTCAGGAGTGGTTTGATCCATCGTAACCTAGAGTCAAAAGCTTCGCACGAATGAAAGGAAGGTTAGAACTTTACACTATTTCTCTTTGTTCTTGTGGGAATGCTGAACACGAAAAAAATTAGTTAACTGTTAGCTGATGACATATTTTCATCTGTAATTTTTGTGTTTGGACAGAGCTCCTTAGTGATGCTAACGTTTAAAACAACATTCGGCTGCGTCTAAATTCTGTGGTCTATGGCCATGTCATCTGGTGATTTCTGGATGCTGTGGTCTTTGACCACGGTGTACTGGCAATATCTGGATGTCGTGGTCTTCGGCTACGGCTTTTATGCACCGGAATACCATGATTTATCATGATCAAGGGAACTGTAGACAGTTTTCAAGGTAATATCATGGTGGATATGTGGTGTATAAGTTATGTTTTCTGACTGCAAATGACTTCCCGACTATTTAAGTTTGTTTCCTAATGAGTTTGGTTCACTTTTCCTCCATAGTTGGACTCAATCTGAAAGAGCTAGGTAGAAAATCTAGAGATCTTCTTGAGCTTGGTAGGTCAGGAGTGGTTCATCCCATTGTAACTGCGAGTCAAAAGCTTCGCACGAATGAAAAGAAGGTTTGAACTTCATACTATTTCTCTTTGTTTTCGTCGGCATGCTGAACACGACAAAATTCATTAATTGCTGGCTGACTAAATATTTTCATCTGTAATTTCTGTGTTAGGACAACTCCTTGGCAAAGCTAAAGTTGATAAACAACATTTGGCATTTGGCGACAGCTAAATTCCGTGGGCTTTGGCCACATCATCTGGCTATTTCTGGACGCCGTGGTCATCGACCATGGTGTACTGGCAATGTCTGGATGCTGTCGTCTTTGGCTCCGAGATTTTTGGCGTGATTCATCATGATCAAGGGAACTGTACACTGTTTTTGAAGGTAATACTACTAGATTACATATCCATATCCGTGGATATATGGTGTATAAGTTTTTTTTTCCCCGATTGTCAAATGATTTAACGGCTATTGGATTTTGTTTCATAATTGATTTGGTTCGCTCTTCCTCTATAGATGGACTCAATTTGGAAAGAGCTGGGTAGATAATTTAGAGATCTTCTTGGACTTGAGAGGTCAGGAGTGGTTTGATCCATCGTAACCTAGAGTCAAAAGCTTCGCACGAATGAAAGGAAGGTTAGAAGTTTACACTATTTCTCTTTGTTCTCGTGGGAATGCTGAACACGAAAAAAAATTATTTAACTGGTAGCTGATGACATACATTCATCTGTAATTTTTGTGTTTGGACAGAGCTCCTTAGTGATGCTAACGTTTAAAACAACATTCGGCGGCGTCTAAATTCTGTGGTCTATGGCCATGTCATCTGGTGATTTCTGGATGCTGTGGTCTTTGACCACGGTGTACTGGCAATATCTGGATGTCGTGGTCTTCGGCTACGGCTTTTGCGGCACTGGAATACCGTGATTTATCATGATCAAGGGAACTGTAGACGGTTTTCAAGGTAATATCATGGTGGATATGTGGTGTATAAGTTATGTTTTCTGACTGCGAATGACTTCCCGACTATTTAAGTTTGTTTCCTAATGAGTTTGGTTCACTTTTCCTCCATAGTTGGACTCAATCTGGAAAGAGCTGGGTAGAAAATCTAGAGATCTTCTTGAGCTTGGTAGGTCAGGAGTGGTTCATCCCATTGTAACTGCGAGTCAAAAGCTTCGCACGAACGAAAAGAAGGTTTGAACTTTATACTATTTCTCTTTGTTTCGTCGGCATGCTGAACACGACAAAATTCATTAATTGCTAGCTGACTAAATATTTTCATCTGTAATTTCTGTGTTAGGACAGCTCCTTAGCAAAGCTAAAGTTGATAAACAACATTTGGCGACGTCTAAATTCCGTGGGCTTTGGCCACATCATCTGGCTATTTCTGGACGCCGTGGTCATCGACCATGGTGTACTGGCAATGTCTGGATGCTGTCGTCTTTGGATACGAGATTTTTGGCGTGATTCATCATGATCAAGGGAACCATACACTGTTTTTGAAGGTAATACGACTAGATTACATATCCATATCCGTGAATATGTGGTGGATAAGTTTTTCCCCCCCGATTGTCGAATGATTTAACGGCTATTGGATTTTGTTTCCTAATTGATTTGGTTCACTCTTCCTCTATAGATGGACTCAATTTGGAAAGAGCTGGGTAGATAATTTAGAGATCTTCTTGGACTTGAGAGGTCAGGAGTGGTTTGATCCATCGTAACCTAGAGTCAAAAGCTTCGCACGAATGAAAGGAAGGTTAGAACTTTACACTATTTCTCTTTGTTCTTGTGGGAATGCTGAACACGAAAAAATTAGTTAACTGTTAGCTGATGACATATTTTCATCTGTAATTTTTGTGTTTGGACAGAGCTCCTTAGTGATGCTAACGTTTAAAACAACATTCGGCTGCGTCTAAATTCTGTGGTCTATGGCCATGTCATCTGGTGATTTCTGGATGCTGTGGTCTTTGACCACGGTGTACTGGCAATATCTGGATGTCGTGGTCTTCGGCTACGGCTTTTGCGGCACCGGAATACCATGATTTATCATGATCAAGGGAACTGTAGACAGTTTTCAAGGTAATATCATGGTGGATATGTGGTGTATAAGTTATGTTTTCTGACTGCAAATGACTTCCCGACTATTTAAGTTTGTTTCCTAATGAGTTTGGTTCACTTTTCCTCCATAGTTGGACTCAATCTGGAAAGAGCTAGGTAGAAAATCTAGAGATCTTCTTGAGCTTGGTAGGTCAGGAGTGGTTCATCCCATTGTAACTGCGAGTCAAAAGCTTCGCACGAATGAAAAGAAGGTTTGAACTTCATACTATTTCTCTTTGTTTTCGTCGGCATGCTGAACACGACAAAATTCATTAATTGCTGGCTGACTAAATATTTTCATCTGTAATTTCTGTGTTAGGACAACTCCTTGGCAAAGCTAAAGTTGATAAACAACATTTGGCATTTGGCGACAGCTAAATTCCGTGGGCTTTGGCCACATCATCTGGCTATTTCTGGACGCCGTGGTCATCGACCATGGTGTACTGGCAATGTCTGGATGCTGTCGTCTTTGGCTCCGAGATTTTTGGCGTGATTCATCATGATCAAGGGAACTGTACACTGTTTTTGAAGGTAATACTACTAGATTACATATCCATATCCGTGGATATGTGGTGTATAAGTTTTTTTCCCCCCGATTGTCGAATGATTTAACGGCTATTGGATTTTGTTTCCTAATTGATTTGGTTCGCTCTTCCTCTATAGATGGACTCAATTTGGAAATAGCTGGGTAGATAATTTAGAGATCTTCTTGGACTTGAGAGGTCAGGAGTGGTTTGATCCATCGTAACCTAGAGTCAAAAGCTTCGCACGAATGAAAGGAAGGTTAGAAGTTTACACTATTTCTCTTTGTTCTCGTGGGAATGCTGAACACGAAAAAATTATTTAACTGGTAGCTGATGACATACATTCATCTGTAATTTTTGTGTTTGGACAGAGCTCCTTAGTGATGCTAACGTTTAAAACAACATTCGGCGGCGTCTAAATTCTGTGGTCTATGGCCATGTCATCTGGTGATTTCTGGATGCTGTGGTCTTTGACCACGGTGTGTACTGGCAATATCTGGATGTCGTGGTCTTCGGCTACGGCTTTTGCGGCACTGGAATACCGTGATTTATCATGATCAAGGGAACTGTAGACGGTTTTCAAGGTAATATCATGGTGGATATGTGGTGTATAAGTTATGTTTTCTGACTGCAAATGACTTCCCGACTATTTATGTTTGTTTCCTAATGAGTTTGGTTCACTTTTCCTCCATAGTTGGACTCAATCTGGAAAGAGCTGGGTAGAAAATCTAGAGATCTTCTTGAGCTTGGTAGGTCAGGAGTGGTTCATCCCATTGTAATCTGCGAGTCAAAAGCTTCGCACGAACAAAAGAAGGTTTGAACTTTATACTATTTCTCTTTGTTTCGTCGGCATGCTGAACACGACAAAATTCATTAATTGCTAGCTGACTAAATATTTTCATCTGTAATTTCTGTGTTAGGACAGCTCCTTAGCAAAGCTAAAGTTGATAAACAACATTTGGCGGCGTCTAAATTCCGTGGGCTTTGGCCACATCATCTGGTTATTTCTGGACGCCGTGGTCATCGACCATGGTGTACTGGCAATGTCTGGATGCTGTCGTCTTTGGATACGAGATTTTTGGCGTGATTCATCATGATCAAGGGAACCATACACTGTTTTTGAAGGTAATACGACTAGATTACATATCCATATCCGTGAATATGTGGTGGATAAGTTTTTCCCCCCCGATTGTCGAATGATTTAACGGCTATTGGATTTTGTTTCCTAATTGATTTGGTTCACTCTTCCTCTATAGATGGACTCAATTTGGAAAGAGCTGGGTAGATAATTTAGAGATCTTCTTGGACTTGAGAGGTCAGGAGTGGTTTGATCCATCGTAACCTAGAGTCAAAAGCTTCGCACGAATGAAAGGAAGGTTAGAACTTTACACTATTTCTCTTTGTTCTTGTGGGAATGCTGAACACGAAAAAATTAGTTAACTGTTAGCTGATGACATATTTTCATCTGTAATTTTTGTGTTTGGACAGAGCTCCTTAGTGATGCTAACGTTTTAAAACAACATTCGGCTGCGTCTAAATTCTGTGGTCTATGGCCATGTCATCTGGTGATTTCTGGATGCTGTGGTCTTTGACCACGGTGTACTGGCAATATCTGGATGTCGTGGTCTTCGGCTACGGCTTTTGCGGCACCGGAATACCATGATTTATCATGATCAAGGGAACTGTAGACAGTTTTCAAGGTAATATCATGGTGGATATGTGGTGTATAAGTTATGTTTTCTGACTGCAAATGACTTCCCGACTATTCAAGTTTGTTTCCTAATGAGTTTGGTTCACTTTTCCTCCATAGTTGGACTCAATCTGGAAAGAGCTGGGTAGAAAATCTAGAGATCTTTTTGAGCTTGGTAGGTCAGGAGTGGTTCATCCCATTGTAACTGCGAGTCAAAAGCTTCGCACGAATGAAAAGAAGGTTTGAACTTTATACTATTTCTCTTTGTTTTCGTCGGCATGCTGAACACGACAAAATTCATTAATTGCTAGCTGACTAAATATTTTCATCTGTAATTTCTGTGTTAAGACAGCTCCTTAGCAAAGCTAAAGTTGATAAACAACATTTGGCATTTGGCGACATCTAAATTCCGTGGGCTTTGCCACATCATCTGGCTATTTCTGGACGCCGTGGTCATCGACCATGGTGTACTGGCAATGTCTGGATGCTGTCGTCTTTGGATACGAGATTTTGGCGTGATTCATCATGATCAAGGGAACCATACACTGTTTTTGAAGGTAATACGACTAGATTACATATCCATATCCGTGAATATGCGGTGGATAAGTTTTTTCCCCCCGATTGTCTAATGATTTAACGGCTATTGGATTTTGTTTCCTAATTGATTTAGTTCACTCTTCCTCTATAGATGGACTCAATTTGGAAAGAGCTGGGTAGATAATTTAGAGATCTTCTTGGACTTGAGAGGTCAGGAGTGGTTTGATCCATCGTAACCGCGAGTCAAAAGCTTCGCACGAATGAAAGGAAGGTTAGAACTTTACACTGTTTCTCTTTGTTCTCATGGTCATGCTGAACACGACAAAATTATTTAATTGTTAGCTGATGAGATATTTTCATCTGTAATTTTTGTGTTTGGACAGAGCTCCTTAGCAAAGCTAAAGTTGATAAACAGCATTTGGCGACGTCTATGATCTGTGGGCTTTGGCCACATCATCTGGCTATTTCTGGACGCCATGGTCATCGACCATGGTGTACTGGCAATGTCTGGATGCTGTCGTCATCGACCATGGTGTACAGCTTGCCTTATCAGTGTGCATGCAAACACTGACTACAAAATCAACACATGTGAACTGCAGAATGGTAACGGGGATTGGGTTCTAAATATCAGGCTTTCATTTGGATGCCTTGGAAACTATTGATCTAGAGATCTCTCAGAGAATCTGTATGTATTACTGGTGATAGAATTAAATGATTGGTTGCTTGGAATTTTGTTGCTTGGTAAGTACATTAGTTATGGATCTCTCTAAATATTTTAATTTCACATTTCAGTTGGATTTTGTCTCTTTTTGAACTCTTGTTTCCAGCAAACAGTATGATTTGTAATCTTTACACTCATTACTTGCTTTCTAAAGTGATTGCACTAGTATATCTAGCTAAGACTGATTGCAATATGAATAAACGTCTCAATTGGATTTTGTTTTGTTCTCTTGTTTAAACAGGCAATTGCAGAGTACGAATATTGCCGGGACCTTGTCACCCAAGCTTGGTCGATTCTCTTACTTGGAAATAATGTAAGTTTAAACAGCCAGCCCCTGTACCCAGCAAGTTTTGGCATATGGCATAACATGATTCTTTTGTTGCTGATTCATTTTATTCTATTTTTGTTTCGTTATAGCATGCATTTCATGTGGAACAAACTTACTGGCAACATCAAATCTTTGGAGATGCTGTACGTAATTTCCATTGGCGACAATTCAAGTTGATGATACGTCTTCTACCGAGTTCAAAGATATTTATCAATAAAACAAGCAAAAATGTTTCTAATAGATGTTCTGGTTGCTGCAGGATGATGATGATATATTCTACCTACTGCCATCTTTTCCACAACTATGTGACAACAACACTTCTTAGCAGCAAGGAATAAGGTTAGTTTCAGCTAAATCCTCCCTTGTTCATCTTTTGATATATATTATTTTGAAGCATAATTTTGAGGATTCATTTGGTGACAAAGTTTCTTAAATTCATTTATAAAAACTCAATTGCGAGTCAACTTTCATGTTGGGTGTACCAAGTTTCGTATTAGTTACTTAATTTTATGTCAAGTTTCATGTGCTCTTGTTTATGTATCAATATCAATATATATACTAGTCTATTACTGTGCTTTTAAAGTATGTATGCCAAAAGTAGTACTAGTAATCTCTTTCGGGTGTATAAAACCCATGGCAATCGGAGACAAATGTGATCACCATCTTAGTTAAGAAATATGCATGTATAGTAAACTAAATAGCTGAATGAGTTATAAAGATTTAGTTTTGTAATCCTTATAAATATTTGTGCCTCTCAGGGTGCTAAATAGTGGAAAACCTATTTCTTACCTCGAAATCAGGATTTTTCTTACTTTATTTTGCTGATTTTATTTTGATGGGGTACTAATCTTTGGATTCAATATTTTTTGTTGTAGGATAAACAACAGGGATATCAGCACATCTTCTGGTTAACTTAAGTTTCTTGTCAAGGTAATTTTATCTAGCTTGGTAAAGGGGCGGCAAGAAATGGTAGAGGGGCGGCAAGTGTGATAGCAATGTCCCTCTTATTGGTTAGGGGGTGTCCTATAGGGGTGTAGATTGACTAGATTACCCTTTTCACCTTAAATTAACCAAAATCATCAATTTTTTTTAAACCTAATGAATCAGAAAAAATCAAATCAGTTTTTTTTTTCTTCTTCATCTTCTCTTCTCCTCCATCAACCCTAACCTCCATTAAAACCGAAGATTTCATCGTCTTCGATTAATCGACGATTTGAAAAATGTTTGGAAAAACCCAGTTAGGGTTTAGTTTATCGTGTTGGATTTAAGTTAATTTTGTGTCAAAAATTAGGGTTTTGTATGAAAATTGAAATTGAAATTTCTGGGTTTATGCTAGTTACGGTTGGTAATAACTCAAATACCAACCGTAAGTTCTTAGTTTTGAGAATATGTTCAGTTACGGTTTTTATTTGCATCATATTTATCAACCGTAATTGAGTTACGGTTTGAAACTCAATTAAACTAACCAACCGTAAATCATCCTGAATGTTAACAACTTATCAAATAGTTATGTACGGTTCAAAAGTTAAGATGACTTACCAACCGTAGGTTAGTTACGGTTGGTTTCGATTCATTAGTTACCAACCGTAGGTTAGTTACGGTTGGTTTATAATCATTAGTTACCAACCGTAGTGAACTTAGCTCCATACACAGACTCATTTGAAAATGGTATTCCTAGTCTCATGACACGATATCAAGATACAGGCAACGGTGTCAAGAAGAGAAATGGTATGCCTAAAGTTTGGTTGAAACTAAATGTCCACCTACTTGTTAGTTTGAAGGGCCACTTTTTGATTCTTCTACGGTTGGTATTGTTTACCCAAGTTACTTAACCGTAAGTTCCCTACGGTTCGTAAGGGAACAAATTATACCAACCGTGAATCGGTTTTTTTTCTGGGTTTTCCCCCAACATGTAGTTACGGTTGGTAACGAGCTCCATTCCAACCGTATGTTCTTCTGAAATTTTGGGTTTTCCCAAAATTGAACCGCTTCTGATTAGTAATTGATACATTACTTAACCGTAATATATAGTTACGGTTGGTAACGAGCTCAATTCCAACCGTATGTTCTTCTGAAATTTTAAAAAATTTGATTTGTTACGTACTTTAGAAGTATACCTAGTCATTTTCAATGCTGGGTTCTTCACTTGGTTAATTTTTTCAATTGGTTGAGATTGACCTTCACAAATATCACAAAAGTTTCTTTTTTCATCTCTAATTTTTTTTTAATAACCTATTTTAGAGTTATGAATCATATGATAAGTGAAAATTAATTATCAACATTAATCTTGATTATCAACACTAATCTTGATTATCATTACTAATCTTGATTATCAACAATAAGGGCTAATTAGTCATTTCCAGATTCTATTTGATAAGGGACACTTGAAATTACTTGTAATGACTTTTTTGTCTTATTAGGGTGCCGCCCCTCTACCATTTCATGCCGCCCCTTTACCAAGCTTGAATTTTATAATCCCTAGTTTACATTTCAGCTATATTACTATCTCCCACAAATCGTTTCCTGAGTTAAGAGGATTCTTTCATATAGGAGCACTGATATGAATTTTGATCCATCTAGAGCACATAAAAGAGATAGGTCGTTACCTTTACTATCACCAGGCGAGTACACTCTCTTTCTCTATCTTAACTTTTCCAGAATCACTAAGATTTTTAGAGTTATTGTTGGTGCATGTCTCTTTGATAATGGGAATTCATTTCCAGCTTTGCTAGAATTTTAGTTCTTATTTTAATTATGTAGAGTTAGAACAATAGTTAATGGCACAGGCAAACAACAACTACAGAGAAAGATGACAATCCAATAAAGTCATAGTATCATGAGTTTATGAGTGATAGAGTGGGCACATCTAACAGAAACAAGTTGTTGTGTTTTGTAGTTCCCATCATCATTTTCTTATATCATACCTTAACTATTGTTAGTCGGACGTTTATCATGCATGGACTGACTTTGATATGTTGATCCGCTTAAAAAGTAAAAACATTATTATGTCAGAGCCAATTCATTGCAAATTTCTGAATGATGACCTCCATTTATCAAGTGGTCTAACTGCTCTATCTTTTTCCATTTTGCAAATAGATACAGTTTTGCTTTTTTAATCGCAGTCTAGGTTTCATGTTTATGGACCGTAATTTGTAATTTGTTATCAAGTTAAATAGACTGAGCACCACTGAACAACTACTGAAAGTTCCCCTATATTACTCAGTAACCTTATGGCCTGTATTTTCCTTTACATATATTAATTGGCCAAGTTTCACATTTGCAGGGCCATACAGCTGTTGATCAGGCAGTTTTCCCTGGATAAACATCTGGTGCTGTGCTCAATGAATTTGTAGTTTGGCCTTATGAAAAGCTGGACTTGATTAAGACTGCGTTGCATAAAGGGCCTGACTATATTACCATGTTCATACCTAAGAAAGGGGAGTGGCTTTTATCTGCTTATCACCAAAACTCATTCTTTTTCTTTACTACTCACTGAGATCCGTAAGTTTTTAATGGAGCTCCAACCTCAATGTAATGAAATCAACAATAATAGTGAAACACTAACCCCGTGGATGTAAGCCTTCTGCCGAACCACGTAAAATCTGTGTCCAACCCTCTATTATTCTCCTGACCTATATCTAAAAATGGTCTTAAGATCCTGACCATGTGACTACTGGAAAAAATGGTATCAATGAATTTGTGGCTGGTCACTGTCAAGTAAGTGTAGAGATCTTAATTGGGATCTCAATGCTCCATTCCAGCTTATTTGTCATCTATGAGGAATCGTGATCAACAAAAATAATGACTAACACAACACTGGTATTGTATTTAGAAGGTCTTGACTGTTGGCACTTCTGTAGATGACACTAAAGAAGACAACTACTTGGGCCATGTTAGAGCCAGAGCCCAACATTATTAATAGGCCGTAGCTTTCCTCATCTCAGAGAATCACGGAGTTATTTAGACTAGATTCCTAGAAGAGGGTAGGAATTAAAGAATTTTTAGCTAAAAATTGAGAAAGAATTTTTTAAATTGGGATCTCAATGCGTAATCATAATTCTATAGAGCCCTCATTTGTCACTTGATCAACAAAATAATAATTAACACAACTAGTGTTGTAAATGACACCATTGTCGCTCCGGCAGTGTTGATACTCTCCAGTCAAATACAAAAGAAGACAGGTACAGACCAACTTCCCTTGGTGATAAAAGAGGACTCTAGAGTCTAGAGACCTGCTCCAGATTCCACTGACATTTTAGTATTATCAATAGGCAATCAATAATTTAGTTCCCCAGATTCCAAGGACAGTTCAAGCTAGCATAATATGCAGTCACACCAACAAGTTTTTGCTACTTCTCAAGATTTTATTATTATAATACGCAATTTTAATCGGTAACATTAAGTGAAATATTTCGTCATTTATGCAGAAAAAATTTAGCTTGCATTTGATTTACATTACCACTGTAGTAAAGAAAAGAAAAAGGAAAAAATATATTTTGATTTAGACACTCAAAAGAGCAACTAACTAAGAGTACCAGTATTCCTAACTGCAGCACCGCAATGGATGGGGGATACAATTGTTTTAGGCAAGATATCAAAACTATTACCGGGATGCCTTTAATGCCGTCTGGGTCAGCTTCAAACCCCTAGATTTCTGTAGAAATCCACAACTGCAGAAAAATAACTCATCAATATAGCGATTTATTTCAAAAACAAGTTAAGTTGAGTTACTTGTCTCAGCTCAGCAGTTACAATTAACTTCCTCCTTTGAGGGTGAACCAATTCAAAATTGCTAGCAACGTAGTAGTATTAAATGGTGATTCAGTTGGCTCTGATCAGGTTTTGACCCTAAAATTCTAGCACTGCGGGGTAACTTCCATTATGAAGGTTTAGGTAAGCTTGCATCAAAGAGTAAACGTCTTGTAGTACCACCACTGAAAATCCAACGGGAAGCACGATACATACCTTGACCATCTGCAAACAATGTCATATTTCCAATATCCCTTTGCAGCAGAGCTCTTATCATCTGTTCCACAAGACCTGGCCCTATAAAAAAAACAAAAGCACGTCTTGACCTAATAAGAGAAACTGACATTGGCGTTGAAATGCTTCATCAAACAAGCATGAGTCAGTAACTTACAAGTGAACAAGACTAGGTAGTTTGAAAAGCTCTGGTGGAATTGATCCACCGATTGAGTTATTGTGCATGTGGCTGCAGAAGCAAGAAAATGCAAACGAATTACTGACTTAGCAAACAGTTAACTTGAAAACTATGAGAGTTCTGGAGTCCACTAGCAAAGTACAGTGTAGTTAACTACTCACAAGTGCTTTTTTTTTTTCTTTTCAAGTTGGCAAATGATTTAGGAAATTGTCCTAATATGAAGTTCTGGTCTAACTTAATTCAGTCCAAATTTGGAAGAAAACCAAGTTCGTCTGGTAAAGAGCCTGTCACTGAGACTGCAATACACAAGTCAGAATCGCAGCGGCATAGCAATCACATAGTATCGACTTGGGTCTGATTAAAACAATAATAACCAATGGAAACAACTTACAGCAGCTCCAATGTTTTAATGTTGCCGATTCCCCAGACTTGGACGCACAAGTCTTGTAAACTTTCTGAAGCTCCAATGTTTTAATGTTGCCGAACTCCACCATAACTTCACAATCTGTGAGATTTCTCCGAGTCCGGCCACTCTTATAAACTTTCTGAAGCTTAACCCGCCGCAGCAGCATCAAATTCACTGACAGGTTTTGGACCTATCGGTGCACTTCATTTGCTTTTCAAAGTAGCCAAACATAAGAATTAAGAAATTTGCACTATCAAGAACCAGGATTTCATATGAAAAAGTAGTTTTAAGCTTCAATTTATCAGCTTCCATGTCTTTGAAGCTGAAGCATTGAATCATTATGGGACTAACCATGAAGCAGTTTGTGAAGAATTTTTTTTTTTTTTTGCAGGTTCAATAAAGATGGAAGGCGAATTCTACTCAATGATCTTTACTGAAAGAGCAACATACCTTAAGCTATCGCATCGACTGACTATCTGTCCAGACAATGATATAACAGCAGAATAAAGCAAGGTGCTAGATAAACGAAACACAATCTATGTTGTCTAATTTATGAAAGAAGATATTTACTGAAAGTTGTTAGTTTTCACCAAATATTGGTCTCATGGCTTCCCCAAAACTTTGATGCTTCATTCATTCATTTAGTAATTGACTGTCAGCCACATGCATTAACAAATTGTGGGTTTCGTACGAACTTAGAACTTTGGTTGGTTGTTGCTAGCAACAGAATGGAAGCATAAATTATGTCAGTTATCACATATTCACAGAGAAACCAGTACTAGAGTTTCCTATTCAAACTACAACTGACAAAGCAGTATCAGAACACTAGATGAAGATATGAAAGACTATAAATTTGGATCCCTAAATCTATTTGAATACTGGAAAAGCTCCAACTTATCCGACTCCCATTGCACAATTAACAAAGCAAAATATCTTAACCCAAAATAAAAAACACAACTACAAAGTTGAACAGATTATATAAAGACCGAACAAAAGTAACTTATAATATATAACTCACTAAGACAATGTTGATAGCATTGGGTTCACATAAAAGTTACTTGTTAATCAGTTTTCAAAATCAAACTCATAAGTCAATAGAATGATATGAATATTACTTCCAAAACTCAGCGAAGATTACCGGTATATAAATATATTCTGGGATCGCATCCTCATCTAGCGGCTTGTAGTTGAATATATAATCACGGAATGTTCTCCCCTCAATTTTAACTGACTCCATTGTTTCTGCATCTTTTTCCCCTAATTCTTTCAACGAAACCAAGGTGTTCTTGTGAGGGGATATTTCAATAAGCCCATTCTTAAACTTCACAAGGCTTTTCGAGGTTGAAGTCTTAGTGTCATAAATGTTGATATACTTCCAATCACTGCAAGTTAAAACAGCACCTCTCTTCGCAATGGTTAGTAATCCGCTTCCATCAACCCTAAACTCTTTAGTCCAACCCTGATGTTCCTCTCCATCTTTAGAGTTCTTCTTTTTCAATAGCCATATGTCATAAAATACGCTATCTAGAGCAATAGCTAAAAACAAATATCCATCCAAAACTCCAATCCTGCTACTAATAAGCAGATCACCGTCTTGTGGCAAAGGAGGTGATGAAATATTGTCACAAAACTTTTCCTCATCCAAATCGAAGGCAACGATCATTTCTAGTTTACTATCCAGCCAATAAAGAACACCATTGACGAAGGTACCAGGTTGTCGCCAAATGTCTGCAGTTCTGAATTGAGGATTAAAATTTCCAAGATTTCTCCATCCATTGGCAGAGCCTAGAGTGTATACATGGACTTGTATAAACTTGGTGTCCTTGGACAGATATATTCCTACAACTTTGTATTCATTGGTTAAAGAAACATAACCGAAGCTGGCCTCCCTAGAACCAAAACTTAAACAATCATCTCTCTTAATATCATCTTGAAGAATAACATATTCTCTGGTGATTGGGTTCCAAACACAAACAGTTAGGTGTAGAGACATGTATCGATCTAAGAAGACCAATCCATTACATGAACCAATTACAGAATAAAACGGAAATGGAGGGGTGAAACTTATTCTTCTAATTCTCTGAATGACACCATTTGTATATTCAAAATAGTGAAAGTTTTGCCGACTGGTGAAAGCAAGAAAACCCAACTTACCGGAATGAGCAGCAGCATTAGAAGGATGATTGAGACGGTGTAAGTGCATTTTTGAGAATGTTGGGTGCCTAGAAATGATATTCCTCCAAGCTGTGCATACTAATTTGGAATCGAGAACAGATTGAGCCGGTAAACGACTCAATATGTCCAAGGTAATCTCTTCGGGGAGGAACTTAAAATAATCCGTCGAACACCCCTTCCAGTTGAAGAAAGAAGTGAGATACCTAAAATACTCCATCAAAATCCCTTTGCAATTGAGAAGAAAATCTAGGGTTTATAAGAAAATTGGGGATTTTTGAGTGTGGGGATTTTGTCAGCGGAAAGAAATGAAATAGCAGTAATGAATTCTTCTTCTACCTCTGAATATGGAGGAGGGGAAGTAAGTTTGTGTTTTGTTAACGGTGGTTGGTTGGAGTAGTGAGAAGAACAAAGAACCTCTTTTCAGTGACAGAAGAAACTAAACCATTTCAGAGCAAAAATAATAATTTGACTAACCAAGACGGGTTTGTGATAACAACCCGGAATGACCGGGTTGATAAAACTTAGGCCTACGACCAAAGGGTCATAACAATAAATTGGTCTCGTTGTTGACTGTAAAAAAAAAAGAAATGCACTTTGTAAAAACAAATAGTAAATGCACTTTATCCAATCATTGTTGACTCACTGTAAAAAAAAGAAAAAAGAATTGCCGATATGTCAGTGTAGTACAACCGTAAAGTTATCGGGTGAGGATACTAATGGCCTTGAAACTTGCCAGCATCAAATTCTTTACCGATAAAAAAATAAAATAATAAAAATTCAAATTTGCACTCGGTTTATTTTTCGATATAAGCTGAGAATTGAGGTAAGAGTTGGCTACATTCATCAAAGTTCCCCTTAACAAGACAAGATTATACAAGGATACATGACTTTTCTAAAAAGCATTTAAAAGCTATAATGTTATACTAACTGGGGAGCCTTATTCAAATTTCAGAGCATGTAAAGCCGGTTCCTATGGGGAATGACTAAACCCTCCATTTGCCATGCCAACTGGCCTGGCAAACTGGGCGCGCCACTATGGGAAAAAAGATAAGCGGTCGAGTCTCCACCGAACGGTTGAAACAAGACCGCTAGCGGTCGAGACTCGATTGATATGGATTCTTCTGACGAAGAAGTGCGCATTCATATGGATCGATTTGAAGAACAACAACGAATATTCGTTCATGCGTTGAAACAAATTGATGATGAGTCAGATGAAGATAAATATCTAACCAACAACTTGTTGCAGCTATATTCATCTGGACAAATACCTAGAGATCCAGAGCCAAAAGAAGTGCTCACAAGAAGATATACGTATCGGTGTCGGGATGAATGGCACGAGAAGCTGATGCATGATTATTTTCTTCCCGAATGTGTGTTCTCTGATGAAAATTTCCAAGGCCGATTCCGCATGCCCCGACATTTGGTGTTAAAGATTATTGGTGAGCTTTGTCAGGTAGAACCTCAATTTGATTATCAGTATGATGCATTAAATATTAGGGGTCATAGCCCTGAACAAAAGGTTACTTAGGCCTTAAGGATTCTAGGATATGGCAGACCTACAGATTCTAATGATGAGTACCTTCGCATTGGCAAAACAACTGCATACAAGTATGTTTCGTTGTTTTGCGAAACAATGATTAATCATTTTGGTCCAACCTATTTACGAAAACCAACTGACGCAGATGTTAGAGAAATATTAAAGCAAAATCAGGAAAGGGGATTTCCCAGAATGCTGGGTAGTCTTGACTGCATGCATTGGGTATGGACCGGATGCCCTACCTATTGGCCCGATTAGTATAAGGGTCATTACGCAAAACCAATAGTTATCCTTGAGGATGCTTCTTCTTATGATTGTTGGATATGGCACGCTTTTTTTGGTCTCCCGGGATCTTAAAAATATAAATGTTTTACACAAATCACCTTTGTTTGAAGATTTAAAGTATGGAATTTCTCCTCAGGTAAATTTCAGTATCAAAGGGAATCAGTACACTCATGGTTATTATCTTGCAGATGGAATTTATCCGAAATGGTCAACTTTAGTTCAATGTTACCGTCAGCCGCCTTTCGGTGAAATGGGTCGTTCATACTCATATTTAAATAATAAACAAATAAATCTGAGAAAGGATGTGGAACGATCTTTCGGAATTCTGAAGAGGAAGTTCGCAATAATTTGTGGGCCTTAGTCTAAGTGCTCGTGAAATGCATAAGACTATGCTGACTTGCATCATTATGCATAACATGGTTATCCATGAGACTCGTTGTAATAAGAATTGGACTAACCATCAAGATGAAGACTTAAAGGCCTAAAATTATACCAGCAAGAGGATTACCTGCAAGGAACTATGAGCAAATGACCAGTCATATTGAGAATATAACTCTGTATAACAGGTTAAGGGAAGATTTCAGAGAGAACATGTGGGCTGAGTTTGGAAGAGATGGAGAACGAACTGAGTAGTGTTGTTTTATAGTTTTTTTATTTAATTTTATTTAATTTGTTTTATTGTTTAAGTCGCTTTTGTTGTTCCATAGTTTTGTTTTGAAGCTGTTTACATTTAAATTTTTTTTAACGGTCATTTAAAGTAGCGGTCTAGATTCAACCACTAGCATTCCTTATAAATATACCTTCGCTTCATCCATTTCAAAATCACACCTTCTTCATCCATTTCAAATTAAATCACACCTTCACTTCTCTACAAAAACACTTTTCTGGTTAATTTATGGATGATCTTAGATTCACCGAGGATGAAGATTTATCTCTTTGTAGAAACTATGTAATATACTACCCAAAGAGAGGTGAGGAACGACAGATGCATGGTTTACCTAGTATGAGTTATTTGGGTAAAATTCATGATGCCTTCTGCACTGAGACAGGTAATCCTCACAACCGGGATCGAGCTTGTTTGTTTTGCCGATTCATGGATATCAAAAAAGAGCTTGTGGATTTTATAGCTATGGAAAGGATTGTCACTCGATATCGTCTTAGAGGTGAGACCAATGTTGAATTGGGAATACGAACTCGAGACAAGTGGCGAAGATGGAAACGAAAAGATTTCGAATATGAAGCGCATTATCAAATTCTTAAGGAGTTTCTAACAACTCGTATGGGATGTTAGGCTTAATATTAGTTTTCATGGATGTTGTCAAGTTTAAGGTTTAATGTAATGAAAAAACTAGTTTAAGTTTTACTGTAATGAAAAAAATAGAACAATGTGTAATGAAAAAACTAGACTAATTTCATTCACAATAATTTTTAACTACTACATCTTCATTAACATTAAAGCTGATACATTAATTAATTAAGTGGCACTATTTCATCGTGGTCTTTATCTTCCTCATCTTCAGCTTGAACTCCAAATTGTTTTTCCAAATTTCTCTTGTTTCGTTTTTCTTCCAACTCCTTTGATAACCTGTCCATCTCCATCTCCCATACCGAATATTGTCTGGGATTCATTGTTGCGGCGTGTTTGCATTGAGAATCTTATTCTTGTCATAGTCTGAAAAAAATTTCTCTTGAGTTTGTCGATGTTTTTTCATCTCCCTAGTCATGAACTGCCGGTCAACACCTCTTTGCTTTTGGGAAATCTTCTGATTCTCTATCAAAGTATCCAAAACACCTTCACTTGGTTCTCCTTCTTGGGCAGCTTTTCTCGCTGATCTTGCAACGTTTCTTCCTAATAACTTTCTCTTAATCGCAGCATTGACATTCAAGTTGGAGTTGTTGTTTGTTGTGGTTTCTGGTGAATAAAATGGATTCTCCGAAGGGGGATGAGATGATTGAGATGGCTGTGAAGCTGGCGTTGAAGGTGAAGAAGTGTATGGTGAACTTGCAGGTATATTATGCATGTTTACTAACACTTCTGGATCATATTTAGGTAACACTTTCAAAATATGATAACAACTTTCACAAGAAAATTTTTTCCCATGTTTATGGTGCCAATCAGTTCGACACTTTCGTTCGACATCAATATCGACAAGACCGCTCGCTCGACCACGAACAACTTGCATTATAACAGCGACATACAAGGCAACTTGGGCGTTGATTATAACAAAGAGACCGGACAATCCATTTGCATCACGATCGTTGATGTTCATAGTTTCTTCACGAAATTTAGCAAATATGTTATCCCACAACTTGGTAGATTGTTGTTGGGCACCATCGACACTATCTTGTGTATAGAACACATAGTTTCTGCAAATGCTTTCATCTTCGGCTGCGGTAAATTTTGGACCCCTAATCTTCTTATGTTTAGTTTGAGAATTAGATTGAGTATTAGATTGAGACATATTAAAGAAGTTATAAAATACGAGTGAATGAAAGAGTTGGATGATGAAATTTCTTTTAGATTAAGAAATGTGAAGAGTAGAGAAGAAAAGGTGTGAGTTAAAATGGTAGAGGAATGCGGTATTTATAGGGGAGGATATATGGCCGTTGGATCAGATTCAATAATTCAGCGGTGTAAACTAAATCGAACGGTCTTATAAGGGCTACTAGCGGTATAGTGACTCGACTGCTCGGTAGAACCTTGACCTGGCCTGGCTAAGTGGAAAATTTGCCACTTTGCCAGCTCCATAGTGGGTGCAAAAATGGTAAACCAAAGGGTTTGCCACACCCATAGGAACTGGCCTAAGATCCATAAAATGTTGAGATTGCAGCCGGACATCTTTTTGAGCTTGGACCCGACAATACTAGAAATTTTGTTGTGCTTTCCAACACTTACATTACAGTTCAGCAGGAAGGCGTGATGATGTTTTACAGTAAGAAAGTTGATAAGAAAGAAAAAGAGCCTAAGCATGGGTTCATAGTGAGAAAGTGGCTTTGCTGTCTAGGTTGCTGAGTTAATAGTGCTGGTAGTCCGATTATGATCGTTAAAAACCTAAGAATGTGCTAGGATAGCCACATAGTGATGTTTGGTGAACCTCGGAACCTAAGGAGAGCCTATGTGATTTGAGGTTCTACCCCCTTCAAGGTGTTGTACTGTGTATGCTCTTCTCGCAATTTTTGGAGATAGAAAGAGGACTTGGGCACTGATAAGAATATACGGTTTCTCAAGTATCCCAGATTCCACTGACATTTTAAGCAGTACCCCAAATTCAAGGGCAGTTCAAGCATAAAATGCAGCCACACCAACAAAATTCTCAAGATTAATCTGTAACATTTGCAATACAAGTGACATGTTTCGTCGTTTATGCAGAGAATTCATTTACATTACCACTGTAGCAAAGAAAAGAAAAAAGGAAAAAGTATATTCTGATTTAGACACTGAACAGAGCTACAGAGTACCAGCATTCCTAACTGCAGCACAATGACGGATAGTGGATACAATTGCTTTAGCCAAGATATCAAAAACAATTACCGGGATGGGTACTAGCTATCTTGGGTACCAGAACATGCCTTTAATGCCATCTGGATCAGCTTCAAACCCTAGATTTCTGTAGAAATCCACAACTGCAGAAAAATAACAGGCCCTCAGGTTCACTTCACACCTTTGATCCTAAAAATCTAGCTGGGGAACTTCGAACATGTAGGTTTAGGTAAACTTGGATCACATGGTAAACGTATTGTAGTAGACCAAATTAATCACCACTAATTAAAAGTCCAACGAGAAGCACGATACATACCTTGACCATCTGCAAACAATGTTATATTTCCAATATCCCTCCGCAGCAAAGCTCTTATCATCTGTTCCACAAGAGCCTTCCCAAGTCCCTGGCCCTATTAAAAAAAAAAAAAAAAAAAAAAAAAAAAAAAAACTCTTGACTTAATAAGAGAAACTCACATTGGCATCGAAATGCTTAATCAATACATGAGGGAACTGCATCCTAAAGGTTCCATTTTAGATAGACCTATCAGAAGTGCATAACCGTACCTGGTATTGAGGATCGACGAGGACATCCCAAATTGTGGCGTTGAAGGCATGATCTGATGTAGCACGAGCAACGCCAATAAGTTCCACTTTATCACTCCCCTCTGTCAAATAACTTCGCCAATTACAATAAGATGTTCATCATTCATTTAAATAGGATAGATCTCAGCTAAAAATTGCAATGAAATGACAATGACAAGTGTAAACATCTATTCAACATAACTTAGCAGCCAGTACCTGCATCTGGAAATTTCTTTATGGAATGCAAAGTGGCAACCATGTAACTATTTTTCAGAGCTGCAGCTACTTTGGATGGTGGTCTCTTAGGCCAACCTACCTATCAATTCAACGACAAGTTACCCATCAAAGATCAAGATAAAACAAAAGGCAACATGGCAAGACATATGGGTTCAAAACTGAGGACTATGATCTAATATTGCTATTTGGATCTGACAAACAGAATACAAGACATATGGGTTCAATCTGATAAGTCCATTGTGTAATCTCAAATACGAATTACAAACAAACGCTTGGAAAATGCTTTAACATTGTAGCAGTGAAGTGTTGAAACATCACCTTATCACACAATGCCTGGAGTTCATAGACATCGACACTACCACCCGAAGAGAACATAATTTGTTCGATTGTACCATCAGGTTGAATCTTGTCCACAAGAAAAACCTCCTGCTCAAATGGTTCTTCATCATCCACTTCGGTTTCTGAGGGCGGTGGTTCGACAACTTGTGTCGTATTGTTCTTTGAGAAACTACAACAACAAGAGTAGTATTAGAAAATTGAGACACAGACATATTCACAAACAAGTGTGAATCAATAACATAATCTCAAAAATCAATTACCCTGATCTTATATTCTCCCAAAAGCCAGCCTTCAATGGAACAAAACCTTTAAGTTTCTTTCCTGCATCCAAAAAAAAAAAAACAAGATTCTGGTGAATTCAATTAAATTATCCTCCACATAAATGTTTATCCTAAATTCTATCAACTCACCTCTTTGCTCAACTATTTTTCCTCCATTGAAACCATAGCTGTGAGGAAACTCCAATCTACTGTTATTAGTAATTGAATTATTAACATCTCTGCAAGTAAATGAATGAAGAGAGCATCTGCAAAAACCAAGAAAAATAGGTTAAAACTTTTCATTTCAATTTCATTTCTGAGCTGAAAAGTGAGAGAAAGCAATTCAGAGAGTGAGTGAGTGAGCTTACAGTGAGGACGAAGATGAAGTTGTTGTCGTCATTCCAGAGCTCATCATCCAGCTGCGGCTTAAATTGAGCGACGGGCAGAGAGAGAGAGAGAAAGTCAAAATGTATGTGTGGAGAACGGAGGAGGATAAAGTTGAGTTTAAAGTATATTAGTCCCACATCTGCTTATACTGCTAAGTTTCTTTGGGTTTAAAAACCAGGTGGAGCTCGACCCGGACAACGCGGGGGTGTGAGGGGATCGTTAGCAGAAGGTCCTGAACCCTGAACTATCAGCGGCGGTCTTTAAAAAAATGTGGAGAGGGTTTTCTCCAGGAGGGCTTTGCCCTCCACCTTGCAATTTTGAACAGCCAAAAGCATTCTTCCGTCTTTTTGCCGACTCTGCTTTCGATCCACGTGGAACCTCACGAGAGGCTTGTTGGGAGTGCTGCTGAGCCTAATCCAGGAGGATGCTTTCGCGGTCACTGAGTTGGCTAACTCACCACGCCTCTTGGGCACCCCCACCACTTTTTTCAATTTTTAATTGTCCGATTGTCCGTGACCTAGCAACAAGTGAGGCACTGATCCCTTTTCAATAGTCGTTTTTAGACAAATGATGGTGTAAAATGCGTCAATATATTTCCCATTAATTTTGTTTTTAATGTCTTTTATAATGCTTAGTTTTTTGGTTTTGTTATCTTAAATAGTCCATATATCCGTGTACTGAATGATTTAGAAAAAAAAAAAAAACTTATGATTAGATTGTCTAAACCAAATATGACTTATGAGTTTCCATTTTTTAGAACTCCTAGATTTTAGGCTAAAATTAGATATTATATGTAAATATTTGTTTCCCTTCATGAATTATACTATATAGAAAATAAATAAATAAATAAAATTAAAGATAACTGTTGGATTTAGAGAGTGAATTTGATAGGTTTGTTACGTGCACACTCTCTAAAGGAGTGTGCTCAAAATCGGACTATGTTTAGAATGATGCCTAATACTCGAGTACAGTTGTAAACCGAGCCAAATAGTCGGGTTCCGTTTTAAAACTGTGCAAGGATATTAGGCTAAGTTTAAAATCCAGAAGTTTTCGAACTGGTAGGAGTTTTAAATACTGTCCAGCTTTTGGTGCAAAATTAAACAACGCGACGCATGTTTAAAACTTAGCCCGTCAAATTTGAGAAATGCTAAATATATTTGTCATTCATTTTACCCTATGGGGCATAAATATAGCTTTATGCCATATGCATTTCTGCATCAGAAAGTTTGGTTTATATTGTTCTCTTTCGGGTTTAGAATTATGGCTATTTAGTCCATATTCTTAGCCGCGAATCTGGACTAATGTTTGGAGAGACTTTCTTGTTGGAGTTATGGGAATCATGGAAAAAAAATATTAATTACCATTTGATGCTCCTTTCATGCGTCTTATGTATATGTATTTATGAGAGTTCGTATTATGAGGGGTTATATTCGAAGTTTTCACCTTTAAGACGCATACAGACAATGTAAATGAGTAGTTTATTTAGATTTAGTGTGGGTTGCATGAGCTTCCATATATTTTCTTTCATCCTGTTTGAATAGGACAAACAAGGGGGAACTATGAGAATTTTGTGGACTACTGCAAGACAATAATAGCCTCAACAACTATTTTACATTCTCTTACCTTCGTCTGGTTTTCACTGCTCACAATATAACTGATAAACTATTCGCCGGCAAAAACCGCAACAACTACAACAAAACTGTCAACAACACAATCAGCAGTAGCAACGTCTTTAGATCCCATGTATTATATTTGTTTAGCAATATATAACAAAGGAAGCTTCATTATCGTTTATTTTGGGCCGGCAGACGAATCCTTTTAAACTTTAGCCTGTTTTCTCAACCAGTTTTATTCTGCTTTAACTTAGTGGTAGTTTGCTTTCATTTTATTAATGAAAAACTTGTTTGAGTTTTTAATTCATGTTGCATCTATTTCCTGTCTATAGTATGTAATTAGGAGCATTATTAGCAGTGGGAATCTCTGTCTTCTTTAGTAAACTCCACCACCTGATAGATCAAAACACAAAAGGGGGAGATAGATTGTTAATGTTTGGGCAGTACACCTCAACAGATGATCGCAATTGCATGATTAACACCTTCAATCAAGTGCATCGAATACCTCTACCATCAACTAAGCTCTTATGGACTCTTTCGTGTCCATCAAAAATACAGCTTACTTTGTGGAAAGCATTGAACGGAGTCCTTCTGACCTTCTACACCATCATCTCCCCCCGATGCAACTCTGATCGGAAGATCACGCCACTCACGCTTTGCTCGTCAGTTTTTCTACTTTAGATTCATGTCATATCCTTCCAATTGTAACCGATGAATCTTTGGGTATCATATACCCTCTTGTAATAGCCCTTTGAGTTTTAATAAAATCCATGTTTAAAAAAAAAAAAAAAAAAAAAAACTCCATGATGGCGGATGCTCTAAGTAAGATCATCATCTATTCCCTGTCACAAATCATTTGTTCCTTCTCCTTGTCTATTATTAAAACCAACGGTCTCGACAATATCATTACTGGGAAGATCCACAATACTCCATCATATCATATGGGATTCCAAATTCTAAATTGTGTTTTTATAATTGCATACTCGAAGAAACCTTATAATTTTTTCTCGAGTTCCACAAAAGACCTCCTTTGTATCAATTTTATTCCAACAATCCTGATGGATATCAAGTATACCACACCCCTAGCAAATGTACACAATATAACTTGAAAAGGGCACTTCAGTTATTTCCAATTGATTTTGAGTTGGACATCCACATTCTAGCATAGCTAGATCCATAAGAGAGCAATCCAAAAAGGCTATCAGTATAGAGGTCCACGATGTAGAGGCTCAAAAAGCCCTACACAAGCAGGGGCATGTTAAGGATAATAGTCCCACATTGACTACACCACTAATCATTATATACAATAACTTGAAGCGTCATTCCGCTCTTTGCCATTTGGTTTTGAATTGGATGCCCACATGTTATGATAAAGTACTTTTTCGACATAAGGTATCAATACTGTCATGTTTCACTTCACTCTTTAAGTTTGACGATTACGATTTAAGTTTGATGGTTATGGATGTGATGGACTGGAAAATATATATTTCGTATCCAACTGGTCGGATTTCAACTCACTTGGCTATCTATGACTTTCCGATATCTTTAAGTTTGACGATTACTCTTTAAGTGTGATGATTATGGATGTGATGGAACGGAAAATATATATTTCGTACCCAACATGTCGGATTTCAAATCACTTGGCAATCTATGACTTTCCGATATCTTTAAGTTTGACGATTAATCTTTAAGTTTGATGATTATGAATGTGATGGACTAGAAATATATATTTTGTTTCCAACAGGTCCGATTTCGAATCACTTCGTAAGCTCCGACTTCCCGATACGACACTCGAGGAACCAACATTACCAACTTTCGCTGAAAAGTTTACTTTTATTCTAAATCATCTCTCCTTTGATTTTATTTAAACTGCTTTACAAGCAGAAAAGTATAATTTTTTTTATTAAGGATCTTCATATTTGTCAAACTGCTTTGCAGTTTTCTATATCATTACAGATATTTATTGAAACCAATAGATCATATGAATTACCTCAATAAGTAATAATCATATCTTGTCGTGTCTTTCGGGACATATGACACGAATTACTTCATTGGTAACAATCATCTCCTAAAGAATAGAGACGAAATTTCAATATTTGCATATATGTGTTTATTCTGCTAATAGGGTGCATAAAGAACTAAATTTTTGGTTCATCGTTATAATATTCTCATACTTTCTACGTATGCTCAAAAACTAAAAAAAATAGTGAAGTGCTAATTCAACATAAAAAGTTTCGCTTTTCAAGATATAAACTTCATAAGACTAGCAAAGTACAAGTACACAACAAACGAACATGAAAGAGTGATCTTGCTTCATAAACCTTACCTCAAATATTTAAGATATTTAGAATTGAGAATGAGCATAGTAATCGATTTGAGGCTAAATGGAATAAAGGAGTTCCCCATTAAAATCATAAAGGTTTTAAATACAAAGTGGTTTGGTTTCACGATCATACAATATTTTCAGAGAATCTAGGGAAAAATCATAGTTACAGTTAATTATTTATGGAGCCAGTTAACAAGATGGGACTATAAGAATGTTCAATAACCTGGCTCAATAAATAATTGAGTATAACTCATAAATTGGCTCAATAAAAACAAAATTCATTTGTTTGTCTTTTCCTTTAGGGTGAACTAGTTTAATTTTGAGTAAGATAAAAATTTAAGTATGGCTGATAAATTAGCTCATACAAAATGGAGATTTCCTCTATGAACTACAATTTTATATCTTTACACAAGCAAATATTGTATCCTCGCACAAGGAAATACATGAGACACGTGTTTATAACTAAAATTTAGTTAATGCCGTAATATATGCATATATGATATGAATATATTATCCGACTGTTGTCATGATTTTCTAACTCCATTTTATAATACTTGTATATTAACAAATTAATATATTCAAGTATTTATATATAAATAAAAAAAATACATAAAGGAAATAACGTAATATTATAATATTATCATTAATAAGTTTGAGAAACACGAGAAGTTATATCTTTAATTTGCGCAACAGTTGTAACACAAGTAACATATTTCGTTATTTATTCAAAAAAATGTAGCTTACATTCTTATTTTTCATTTCTAAACTAAGAAAAAATCTTGCATAATCGTGGATGTGTTAAAATTGCAGCCTGACATTTTTCATTGTTAGAGATACTAGATCATTCATTTGCTGAGCTTGGTTATTTGACGTTCTCAATGGTCAAACTTGTTAGCTAATGCAATGTTAAATGAGTCTAATAGGAGTATAACTTAGTTGTGAGTATAATGAAGTATGTAGTTGACTCAATTGAGTGGACAAGAGAAGTCCACAAGCTTTCTTCTATGGGGTCCTTTATAGACCAAGTAAAAGGAAAGAAAAATGTAATAAGAAATAAATTTATCAGGAAAGAAAAATATAGTGAGAAGAAACTAAGACTTTCCTACTTCTTCATTATCAAAATGACTCCACTGAATCATAAAGCTGAGATTCAGTCATCGTAAAGAGAGCGAGTCCAGCACCAAATGAGAAACAACTCCATGGAGCCTTGAAGTGAGTCTCCCAGAGGTCCAATATCCAAATCCTCAAGGTTCTCATCAATTTGAAGTTTTTGTGGCTGCAATACTTTGTGAGCTCAAGTTGCACAGAACGTACTGATAACCGTTACTTCCATTCACCCAATTATCCAACAATTGATATCAGAGCCAAGGTCAATTGAATCTGATTTAGGTTATATGAAAAAAACAGCAAAAGAAGAAGTTTTTATTTATTGATCTAGAAAAGAAAAAAACCATTTTTCAATTACCTTTAAATAAAATCAATGGTAAGTAATAGCAAATCAAATTTATACATTCAATAACCATCAATACCACTTTGTCATGAAGAAAACTATGATTTTTGGGCCATCAAAATTAAGACCTTTTCCATCGTCTCAAGATGTATTGGAGATTGTTCAAAATAGGTTTGATGAAATTGAAGATACATCAATCTAACACAATAGGAAAAAGAATGTTAAAGCATCCATGTAAATTCAACAAGGAGTTAGAGACCCTATTCTAACTAGAGTAATTCATTCATCTAAAACTAAAGTAGCCTATGATCTTCTTCAATGAAACAAGAAGGTAAGAAAATTATAATTACATTCTTATAGAATAGATTTTGAAAATTATAAAATGGAAGATGATGAAAGTTTAAATGAGTTTTCTTCTTGAGTTGCTGAAATTGTTAATCAAATGATGATGTGTGGTGAGAAGATGGAAGAAACAAGAATTTGTGAGAAGATTTTGATTTGTTTGGCGGAAAAATTTGAACCCGTTGTGGCGGTTTTGGAGGAGACAAATAATTTCTCTACATTGAAGTCATAAGAACTATGGGTCCTTCGAAGGTGTATGAACAAAGAGTGTCAAGACACTCGAGAAAATCGACTGAAAGTGCTTTGCAATCGAATTTTTCTACAAAAATAGTGATTCTTCACAAGTACCAAGACGTAATTTTTACAAGAAGAATTGTCATTTGGATAAGAATTGTTGGAACGAAGTAAAACACCAATGTCACAATTGCAAGAAGTATGGACATCCGAAGAAGGATTGTAGATACAAAGATGAAGAATAACCAGTAGATCCGAAGAAAAAGAAGATAAACAAAACTTGTTTTTATGCTTGTCAAAGTGCCACGGTGACTTCCAAAAGTGAAGTGTGGTTTTTTGATGGTGGTTGTACAACTCATATGTCCGGTGAGAAAAGCTTGTTTTTTGATATGGACACATCCATAAATTCTCTAGTGAAGACGGAGAATGGAAACATTGTTCAAGCAAATGGAATAGGTACAATTGTGTGCAAACAACCAATGGAGAAAAATACTTTGAAGGTGTGTTTTGGCACAAAATTTGCTTAATGTTGGGAAACTTGCGGATCTTGGGTACGTTGTCCGTTTTGAAGATGGATATTGCACCATTTATGACAAGAAACACAATAACAAGAGACAAGTAATAGAGACTATAAAGATGGAGAAGAATAGAGGCTTTTCTATTGTGTTTCAAAAGGAAACCAATGTTGCAATGAAGAATAGTTTCTTTGAACTCTAGTACTTATTTGTTAGCTGCTAGACCATTGTTCGACAATATTTTTTTACGACCAAAAACTTGTAAGAAGTAGAGAACTAAACTTTGACAATATTTCAATTCTGAAAGTCAGTATTATTTTGAAGTTGTAGTTTCTTTGAACTTTAGTCCTTATTTGTTAGAGAATATAAATAAGAATCCTTAGCCTTCAAGAAAATGGTAGGTCTTTAAATCGATTTTACGTTTGGATGTGTTGTCTAGTGTTTCTAACAAGTACACCATATAACTTAGTCCCTCTTTATTACAAAACTTGATAATAAGTATCTCTCATTGCTGAAATTTGATAACAAATTTGACCCCCTTAATTATTATCGTCTTAAAGTAGTTCATGTAGAATAAACTTGCAACATGTTTGTTTTTTGCTGGTTTGATATTTGGATCTGACTCGGTCCCTGACTCGGCATGAGTCAGATATCAGACCGTTTGTTTTCTAGTTTTTGTTAGAACTGACTCGCTGCCTGATTCAAATCAAATCCTTGATTTATACCCATTTTAGTTAGGAAACAAAATGTCACTGACTCATAGGACCAAACTACTGACTTGCATATTTTTGAGTCAGTTAAGTCAGGCCTGACTTAAAAAAAATTACATGGAGCCAGGTCCATATGAGTTAGTTAATTTCAGTTAGATTCAGAAGGTCCAGAGAAAAATAAAATAAAAATGATGTTAAGCTTCTGCTTTAGCACCATCCTATGTTGCACAGACACGGACAAGGGACACAGTTACGACACGACACGACACGGTTACGGGGACACGTCAAATCTCAAAAATGTTGGTTACGGGGACACGTTATATGTATTACACACGTCATTAAAATGAGATTCTACAACAATCTACACAAGATAATAATTATTTTTATTTTTCAAAATACTTGATTACTAACAAATAAAATTAATAATAATAACATTTTGATCAAGTTTTTCATAAATAATGTTTGGATATGACTAAAAGACGATTAAATTAGCCTCGCATTTAGTTTATTTTGATTTTCCATACCAAAATTAATCATTTATGGTGTGTCCGAAAGTGTCCAAATAGTGTCCGCAAAGTGTCAAATGTCGATTTTTACGCGACACGTGAAGTGGCGTGTCCATGGCGTGTCGTGAAGTGTCGTCGTAACCTTGTCGTGTCCGACACGGTTACAACATCTTTCTAGGCGTGTCCATGCAACATAGGCACCAGCAGTAGTACATTGAAATTTGTAATAGTATAGTTTTACCACTACTCAACGACGGAAACAGGGGAAGCTAGGAGCCCACCCCAAAAATTTTGGAAATTATTTTGAGCCCTTATAGTTACCAGAAAAGTTATATTTAGCACACCTATGAATCTAAATTAGCCTATAATACATGGTATGCGTTTATTTGTTCTCGCTTACTTATATTAAGCGTGGAAACTAATTCACATTATTTTGATAGGACGTTGTAACTTTTTGAAACGACAAATTTTGTTTTAGATTATCTCTAAATTACCTTCCTTTCGTTTTGATAATTGCCGGAGAAGTTCTAGAAGGATAATGCTAGATATATGAGCCAACTGTATTTTTCAAGCGTAATAGTGTTAGAAATTCCAAGATTTTAAAGAAGCCTACGGACGCTTAAAGTATTGCTTTACGCAAAACTGTCATCATTGAAATTTTCCCTACTAAAATAAATGTTCTTCTCTGTTCCTTACTTTCTCTGTTCCTTACAACACCTATCTTCATTACAATTAAGTATTAGTAGAATTTTCTTTATATTAGCCCACCCATATATAGTCTGGCTAAATTGGGGCATATAGCTAGATGACAAAAAAGGTCACTAGAAATCACTTCACACCACCCCTTATCGACATAATTACCAAACTACCTATTTTAGCCTTGATTAATTAGCACTAATTAATTATATTAGGGGTTAATTTTGTTTTGGATGTGAGATTAACTAATGTTAGAGAGTTCATAAAAACATCAACATTTTGATTTTTTTTTTTCCGTAAAAGTTACACAGAATCGGTTTACGTTCATTCACTTGTAAACCGATTCTGGATTGGTGTTTAGAATTACCAGAGGACATCCATAATCGGTTTACTTTGACATGTTTTATAATCCGATTATGGGAATCGGATTTTTCTGATGACATATATAAACCGATTGTTTCCTTTCATTACCAATTTTCATTCATCGCATTATTATTGTAGGATACATTTAGCACATGCATCAAGCCTTTAAACCCCTAGGCGACCCTAGTGGACGAGTTATAGTCTCGTGAGGGTTTACATAGAAGTCTAGCCACAAAACCTATACAAAAACTTCTAAAGCCATCAATCTTCCTCCGACGAAGACGATACCGCATCCAAGTAGTCCGGGTTATCCTCCGGGATTCTATCTGCCAAGAAGTGATAGCTTGCATCGAATGCGAATGCTTCCCCCTTTACCTCCAAGTAGCGCTCTTTCACGACTTCGTGCTACAAAAACACAAAAATAAACTTACATTTGTTAGTGGTGTTTCAATGGAAGATAAAACAACATGGGTCACGTAAAATAAACCACAAAATTACTTACAAATTGTGCAATGGACAAGGTGAAGGGGTGAGTGTTAAAAATCCGAGGTTGGAGAGATAAAAAAGCAAGTATCGCATTTTCTATGACTAGGTGCCTATCGTGCAGTTGTTGAACACTTCTTGCGTTAGGATTCCCAAACTCTTGGCTAAATGTGTTGTGTACCCTAGCCCAAAAGGTTACGGAATCCACCTTTTCGGAGGATTGACGTATAAGTCATTTTTTCCGCATACCAAGCTTTGGTGATTGCCAAATCTTCCGCGGAGTCGAATGATGCCATTTCTTGTATGTATATGTATGAAATGAGTAGTTGTGGAGTATATGGAGTGAGGGGAATAAAATGATCAATTTTGGGGCAAATGGGGTCCAAAAGTGAGGTCTCTATTTATAGAGAAAGTCCCAAACATCTATTTTTTTTTTAAAAACGTGTAATAATTTGAAATAATCCGTTTTTTAGAAGGACTATAAAATCTGATTGTGTTTATATGCCACAAGGAATCGGTCTTTCTTGCGACCAAAGTAAACCGATTAGAGTCATTTTAAATTTTGAATTTTCACCGATACTAATCGGTTTATATATTTCCATATGTGATCCGATTCTATACTATAACATCCAGAAAGATTGGCCTGCATAATCGGTTTATATATTTCCATATGTGATCTAATTCTATACTATAACATCCAAAAAGTTTGGCCTCCATAATCGGTTTATATATTTCCATATGTGATCCGATTCAATAACATCCAGAAAGATTGGCCTGCATAATCGGTTTATAAAGACATATCGAGTAAACCAATTCTTGACATGTCAGGCTAGAATTGTAGAGCAACACATAATTATAATTAAAGCTTCAAGTTCATCAAGTTCAACACAGATATCATCCAAAATAAAAACCTTAAAATAACTACAAGTCTTGTAAACTTAAACTTTTAATATGTAAAACTTAAACATAAGAACTTAAAAAGCAGGAGCACCGGCACCAGCATCACCACCATCAGTAGGAGCACCAGCACCAGCATCACCATCATCAGGAGCAAAGATCACCACCATCGGGATCAAGCAACTTGTGCTTCAACCATTAGTTCCCACATATCTTGCATTTCTGCATGGACCTCCCTCCCAGATGAAATCATGTTTCTCCTCATCCTGGCGAAGGTGATGACCTCAATAAGCTCTTCAAGTGAAAGCTTATCAATCAATGCCAGGGCTTGTTTAAGCCGGGTTTCAGCTCCGAATGCAAACTTGTATAGTCTTCTCACCGGCACTCTTTGTGGTTGCCTCAAGATATCCTCCACGGTTAAATCGCGATTGTAGAATGGTAGGTGTCCGAAGTCCATTCTACACAAAAAATATACAAAAATCAAGTTAAAATCGGTACATAAAGAAATATATGTAACCCGATTCTGAAAGAAAGATGAAAAGACTATATTAATCGGATTATACATATTACATATATAAACCGATTCTGGCATATAAACAAAATCGGATAATGTTAATCCTAATGTAAACCGACATCGTGCGTGATCTTCATGGTCGAAAAAAATCCAGAATCTGTTTATTCGATAGGTCAATGAAAACCGATTCTGGGTATAATCAGAGTTTTGATTTGTCAAAAACGCTGATTTAAAGATGTAAATCAATAAGATAAGAAGATGGGTTGATGAAGATTTACCTTCTTCTTGGTTGGATCGAAGATCGTCGTAGTAGAGGATGAAAAAAAATGATTAGGTTTTGAGAATTTTGAAAGTTTATGATAGAATTGGAAAGATTTTTTAGGTTTAGTTTTTTTTTTTTGATTTTGGATTTATTGAAAATAGAAAGATTAGAATTTATATTAGTGAGTTTTAGAAATTAATGTGGGAGTAAATTAGTATTTTTTTATAAGGTTTGGGTGCCTAGAGTAATTTGGGGTGTGGAGAAAAAATCTATAGGCCCCAATTAAGTGGTATAGGCCCCAATTTATCCAGGATATACAGGTTTCTGGATTCCGTCGCTGCTTCATATGTTAGATACATTGTACTCTCATACTAAGTCAAGGCTTGCAATAAGTTTCATATGTTTTATAAGTAATAATTTTCGAATTTTTTGTAATATGTTAGATACATTGAGTACCAAATTCACAATCAAAAACCAATATTGTTTTTTCTCCGGTGGTTTTACTACACATCTCCCCTCCTTTAAAACACTAAGTCAAGGCTTGCAATAAGTTTCATATGTTTTATAAGTAATAATTCTTTTTTACGCACCTATCAAAAACATTTTAAACAAAATTTTTTTAAGATAAGCAAGGGTTGGTATTTAAACGAAACATTTCATGCAACCAAAATAGCATACCTTTAATTATAAGTTCGTTGGAACCGTGAAAACATTAAAAGGTATTGTCGCATCTAAAGAAACAAACTAAGAAGAAAAATGTACCAAATTCACAATCAAAAACCAATATTGTTTTTTCTCCTGGTTTTACTAGTTTGAGGATGATAGCACAACTCCCTCCTTTAGGAAAAACACTAAGTCATATGAGCATCACAGAATTAAAGCCGCACGGTGAGTGTAACACCCCCTCAAATTAAATTAGATAAAAATAAATTGAATAATATCAAACACAACAGCTAAGGTAATATTTAAATAGCGCCGCCCTACTAAACTTAGCGAGAGGACAAGTGGGTTGTTAATGAACTCCATTGGTTAAGATATTACGTTCATAAAAACCGGATTACACTCGTTTACACCCGTATTTAACCTTTTAGGTCGTGAATAGACCCCTTAAACACTATAATAAAAAGAACGTTAACAAAATCAAGACCCTAAACAAACATTTTTACTTCAACTATAACGTCCCAAAATGTGGTTTATCAAACTCACCTTAGATTAGATTGTCAATTAGGTTCAAGACAATTTAAATACAATACTTCTAGTCTCCCAAGCCAAAAATTATAAACCCCTTTCTCCTCTCCTCCGTTTCCCCTCTTTTTCTTTCTATTTTTCTAGTGTTTCTACGTATGTCTTCTCAAGAAAAAGGAAACAAAAAGAAAAAAAAATGAAAATACTACACGTATCAAACCTTTTAGATTAGTCAAGATACAAACATTTTCTTTTTTTGTGATTAATGGAAGCTCCACCGGTACAACTTAATTAAACTAATAGGAAAAAAATTAATTACACTTGGTTTACACCGAATACTGAAACCATATCCAACATCTCTGCCATTCTTTAACCATCAAATGTGCTAGAACTCCCTTTCTTACGATTCATCAAAGAATTACATTTTAACGCACAACCCGGTATTGCATCAACCGGGATAATCTTTCTACAACGCAAGCTAACAAACTTACCCCATTTAAACCACCGGTCTTTTTCATTTTTGAAATCGACTTTGTGGTTTTTAAAACCAAGAAAAAAAATGGTAGAATACGGAATATGAAAGTTAATAGTTTTTGCATAACAGTCCACACTAGCATGATATTTAGCTAACCAATCCATACCCAGAATAACATCAAAGCCCTTCATATCTAACACTACCAAGTCCGAAATCAATTATTGGTTCTCAATCATCAATACAAATTTGAAATGGAAATGTGCTATTACCTAAGGGGTGAAGATAACCCATAATTTCTTACCAACGTGTGTCACGTCTAACTCTAGCTTGTACAATGTTGAACCATCCCTTCCATGTCAAGTACATTTACATCCCCTTCTGTGATGTTTTATAGATGTACCTTCATGAACCACCTAATATACCATGCCTTGTGTAGGCGGTTTTACTTTTAGTAACTTGGGGCAATCCCTCACATAATGTCAGGTTCTTTACAATAATTACTGTGAGAGGTTTTGGTTGGAATTTATGCGCTTCGGTGGTCGCGTTGGTTGTAGAGAACAAACCTTTTCGTTGTCCCTCGAATGATAGTATCGGTCTGGCATTCTTTGGATGTTGATGTATATTCGATGATGGCACCGGTCGTCGAGACGCTGACCCCAATTCCCAAGGTTGTCCAAGTGGCCTAACAAAGGTCCGACTTGGTAAGGATGTCATTTGTCGTTTTGTCGGGTCTTGCCTTGCTGTAAAGCATCCGCTTTAACCTTCTCGCTTGCTCAAGTTCGGTTTTCCTCTTCCTTTCAATGTCAAGCTTCTACTTAATGCCTCTCGGAAAGTCTTGATTTGAAACCAAAACTGGCATGGGGCTTTGATGAAATGTCTAGCATTTACTTAATCTTTGATTGTTATCTCTCGGGGAGATAATCTTCTATACTTATTTGCAAATTGGACAAAGACATTTCCCCTGTTCGATATACATAAAACGAGTGTTTTCGATCCTTTGATGCATCGTGACATACTCCTCCAAAAACAAGTCCTTGAACCTTTTCCAAGTAATTGGTTTGATTCGCGTGAGCTCGCATTGACTCCCACCAATCTCGTGCGGTGTCTTTGGTTAAAAGTTGCTATATTTACCCAATCATACATGGTACCCCAACTCGTTTTAGTATGCGTACGCATCGTATCCAATTCTCCGCAATATCCTGGATCCGTGGTGTTTTAAAATTCATGTGGTGCAAGTTTAATAAGTCATATATTGTTATGGTTGATATTTCCACGAGGTACTGTTGTGGATTATGAGATATTAAGGCGGCTCTAAAGAGGTCTCCGATCTGTGCAACCCTTGTCTAGCATAAATATCTCTAACTTCAAGCATTCATCTCCCCATGATTTTGGAAATCTCTTCCATTCGTTTCATATCCGAACTACGTAAAACATCTTTATTATCGCATTCAAACTTGAGTCAGGCACCCCCATTTGCTCCGTCTAAAAAAGAATTTATATATCTTTAAAGTTAGTCACTTTATAACACACACCATCAACAAGACACACCGAGTATATACTTACATATATAATGTTTTTTACACATATAGTTATACCTCAAAATAGCTTCCACCCGCATCCCATGTAAGATCTAATATTGGGCTCGATACCAATATGTCACCCCATCCTAAAAGGAATAAGTTAATCAATTCCTGCGTCTTAAATCTGCTTAAGTTTTAATCTTTTTAAAATAAAAAGATATCTTTAATGCATTTCCATTCTTTGTCTCGACTAATCAGTACCTATCAAAAACATTTTAAACAATGGCCACTACGCAACAAATTCCAAGAACTACTAAGATAAGCAAGGTTGGTATTTAAACGTCAAAATTACAAGCACTGACTGTTCTTCCTTTTGACCCCTTAATTATAAGTTTTGAACCGTGAAAACACGCAGCATACAAAGGTATTGTCTAGAGGCATTAAAGAAACAAACTAAGACCTCAAGAAAAATGTACACAAAAGCAAGACCATTTCCAATGAACCAACTTGAAACTACTCACTCGAGCCGTGACATAGTACTCGCCTTAGCTTTCGCTCTCAACATGATTTCTCTGACACTAAAAACAAAAAAACATGAGTACAACCCGGTGGGATTTCACACACCAAGCTACTAGTTTCAGATGATAGCTAAAATAAAGTAAAGGCATAGTAGTTATCCCTTATCGCTACTCACCTCTTTACCAAAAGTAGGAAAATACCAAGACATTTTGAGAGAAATCATAAGGATGACAAAAAAGGAAAGTTGAAATCACCAACAATCCATTCCCATGAAGTTCCCATCCAAGCCATGAGTCTAGAATTAAAGTGAAAACGATAACAAACAAAGTGTGGTCTCACACGATTAAGTTTCCCTAAAATAAGATAGTATATATAATATTTTAGTCTCCCATCGAGGTAATATTTAAACACACTATCTTAAAATAATAAATTGAATAATATCAAACAAGTAACGCTTAGTCCCTACCGACTGCCTACTAAACTTAGCGAGAAGTTGCATGAGAAACACCTCTCACAGGTGGTTGTTAATAACTGCAAGACCATACATACCCATGAAACACACAATATACACAAGATTCAATTCTACCGGTTCATAATCAAATCGGACTAGTAAAGCGATTAATGGCGCATCTTAAATTCCCACCTCGTTTTGGAACAATCTTACACCTTTTAGTGAATAACACCCATTCCCTTAAGCTATAATAAAAGAACTATTAGTTAACAAAATCAAATTAAATTAGATAAAAGCATATTTTCTAATTCAATCTAAAACTAAGAGCAAATTCAACAAAATCTCATTTTAACCAAAAGCCACCAGTATCAATTGTCCCTAGTGCCACCGATTAAAGGCTATAAACTTATAGACTTAAAAGTGGCGTTTATCAAACTCCATTGGTTAAGATATTAAAAAACTGTTCCTCAAAGATTACACTCTAGGTTTACAAAATTATAAACCCCTTCTCCTCTCCTCCGTTTCCCCTTTTTCTTTCTATTTTTACCCCTAGTGTTTCTCGGATGATGTCTTCTCAAGAAAAAGGAAACAAAAAGAGAAAAAAAAATGAAAATACCACACGTATCAAACCTTTTAGATTAGTCAAGTACAAACATTTTCTTTATTGGTCAATGTTGATTAATGGAAGTATAGCTTAAAAATGTGGGTCTCATTATATACTAGTGCTACACATAAATCACAAATACTAACAACAATTCTATTTACTATTATAATTCTATTTATAATTATCTAGTCCTTGTAACACCCACCCAAATTAAATTAGATAAAAAGCTTTTGTAGAACTCCATTGGTTAAGATATTAAAATCTGGATTAAAAATTAATTACACGTTAGCAAAAATGTGGTTTACACCATTTTGTAGCTAAAAATTAATTACACTTGGTTTTACACCGAATATTAATTGTCTGCGTTAATTGACGCCGTTAGTGTAGACAATACCTACATCAAAAACTAAACCTAAGGCTAAAGCTTTTATTCTGTTCTTCTTCTTCTCTTTCCTCTGTTCTTCATGTCTTTCTTCCTGTTGAACTCAAATCCAATGAATAGCTTTTTTTTTCTTTTTTGTGAGGGATTCATTTAAATCTTGAGATGCAAATAAATCGAAGAAGAGGGTGATCAATTTAGCTCCTGATTCTCTACTCACACTGAAGAATCAATGAATTAGGGTTTTATGAGAACCAGTGATTGTGAAGGAATTGAGTTTCCAAGATAAAAGTTACTGATAATTAAATCTGGGTATGTTTTCGAATATATTGGGAGAGGAACACTAACGAATCTGTGAGCGAGTATGTAGTTTTTGTTGGCGAAGAAGAAACTCATCCACTCATTCAAACCCTGCTTAATCATCCTCTGTTTTTGGACGTGGTTTGTATCTCGGTTTTGTATTTGTTTTTAATAAGTTTTGATTAGGGTTTCTGTTTAATTTTATATGTGCGATCTGCTTATTCTTCTGTGTTTCATTGGGATTTTCATTAGGATTTGAATTTGGGTGAAATTGAATAAAGGTTTTCGCCATTTATAACTAAAGAAGAATGGAAAGAAGAGTTGCTGCCGTAATTGAATTTCTGTTGAGTTTATGAGGATGGGTTTTGATCTGTTGAAGTTGCTCCAACCAATTCTGTTGAGATTTGCTCCAATCACAAATACATATTCGGTGTTTGTCAAAAGGCTCGAGTGAGTAGTTCGCACATCTTAAAGTTCAACTGCACTCGATTGATTGTTCAAGTTTTCATGGATGCTGAGGGAAGGAGATATGATAAGGGCATTGAGATATGGCTAGAGTTATGACTGGGAACTACGTGGGCAGCTAAGACAAGGAACATCACACAAAGTAAGAGGTTTATCACGAAGGCAAGTAAGTTTTATCACAGAAGTTAATTTGCATTTTGTGTTCTTGGTATTTTAGGTCAGGGTTCAGTTTTATAAGCCATTAATTCACTAAAACTGTAGGTTCTCTTAGAGAGCAAATATATAAATTTTGTTGTTCTGATCTCTATATTATTCTTTTGTTTGATATATAAAGGTTGGATATATATGACTTGGAAATATGGGATTTTATATGGTCAATAATCTTATTTCCTATGACAAGTAAGTAAACCCCCCTCCGTTTAATTTCTTTCAGAAATTTTGATGCAATGAAGAAGTTTTCAGAGAGAGGGATAGCCACTAAAGGAACCTCTTTTCAAGTTGCACAAACAAGTGATGTTGTTATTACCAAGCTGCCTTAATCCTCCAATATGAGTTGAGTTATGTGTAGTATTTTTACTTATATGGAGGGTGTTTGTTTAAATGATTCACCCTGTCTATGAAGGTCCTTACACCGAGTTTGCATTTTTCTTGATGTTGATACTTTTCTTTGAATTGTCAAAATCCAGATAAATAAATTTGTGTGTATACTGAAACTATAGGTTATAGATGATGTATCAATTATTTATATATTCATCTACAATTGATCCTCAGACTTCAAGAAGGCTTTCTACTACCATATGTAAAAGAGAAGAAAGGTGTGGTATTGATTGAAAAGTTGTCCTTTGTTAGAACTTAGAACCATTTTTTCCATTTGACCAGATGATTAATTGGTTATATTCTTCCGTACGGATTTAAAATGGCTCTGTCTTTATAAAGTTTTTTTGTGAGTTACAAGAATACCCCGTCATGTTGGATGCTCAGGTATCCGGAGGTGTTCTTGGTGCAGAAGCTAGGAGCCTCACTTTCATGGTACTTATATTTTATCTTAACTCTTCTGTTGTCTTCTAGGATCGGGAAACCCTGCATTTTTTGTTGTTGTTGGAGCTATTTTAGCATCATTTGACGTTGTGACTAGCTTCTATAATTTCAATCTCTTGAACATTTTGAGATAACTGAGGAGTACACTTATTTGTAGTACTATCCTTCGTGCATTTAGCCAATACAGGTATATCCATGTGCATTTGCCATAATCCCTTTTCCAAGTTAAAGATTTGGCTTCCATACGTAGCTTCTTTTATTTTATTAACTAAAAGTATGATTTTCCAAAGGTTATGAATGGGCTTAGCTTATATTAGAGAACACCCAAAGTGACTCAAAGATCTTAAACTTTATGCCATTGTTGTCACATGTACAAGTTGGATTGAATATGGGATAACCTTACTAGCATGTGGTGGTCTGTCATTTCAGTTGGCGGCTCAGAGGATATTTATTTGTCACAAGCCCTTTATTTGTATCTCGTGGGAAAGAACACAATTTATTGTGGTGGGGATGCTAATGGCTCTGTAAGTTTTCTCGCAAGAAGACCTGCAATTTTTTTATCTATTAGATTTTCTTGTTCCACTTATTGATGTTATCAATTCGGATGTCCAGACCGGATTTCATCATTTCGCATTTTAGTTAGTCAAGATTCTCTCGATAAGTGTGCACTAGACTTTCAAATGCAAAAAAATGCCTGAGTAAAGATGGTTGTACTTGGGTAAACTTTGGTTCAGGTATTATTACAAACGTGGGTAGTCATTTTATTTTATAAAGGAGGAAGTGAAGACAACGCTTTAAGTACCGCACCTACTTATGACTAATGCTTTTGTTATAGAGAAGGATGATCACAAGTTAGCATTGTCTTACGTAGATAAATGCATATAGTTTTCTCGCCAATTTTGGGAGTTGCTTACAAATTACTAGGGCTTTATCAGTTAATGCAATCATAACCATGATCTTGCAATTTTACGCATCAATGTCAGATACTGTAGGTGTGTATTTATTTTTATTTTTTATGGCTATATGAAACCCTGATAAAATGATTATTTCATGTTATCTTTTCAGAAAATTGAGACAATATTTGTGTATGGTCATGGCTTCATGTAGAAGTTGTAGCAGTTGGAACAAAAGATATCATTTTTGGGCACCCTTTTCATTTAACATTTTGATTTTATGAGTCATCGATCTTTTATTTGCTGAAACTATATTTGGTTATGAATGCAATGACAGCTTCTATGTCTTACTATTTAGGATAGATTAGTGAATCAATTGTGACGCAGTTGTATGATCAGAAGACCAATATGCCACTCACCCCACCTGATGCCATGGTGGTGGAGATGTTCAAGTTTTTCATGGCTGTAAGAAACATCAATAAACTCAACGTATTGCAGTTTCGGAATATTGGTTTCTTCATCTATATTGAAAAATAACTTACTTGCTAACTTTGGAAGTACTACCTCATGATGTGCTTAGATGCCGTTCTTTTTTTCCTATTACAAGTATCTATTGTAGTGTTCTTCCTTTCCCAAGATTAGAGTTAAACATGCCAAAATGTGTATTAGTCCGATAGAGTACTCTTTGTTGTTTATTAAATTCTCATGTCTTTCCCGCGGTATTGTTAAATTTGAGCCAAGTATAATGCGCTTTAAGGCGTAATTTATGGTTTTATTAGTAACACATAGGTGATTAATTGGTTGTTCCATGTGCGATGGAGGTTACGCTTAAAAGGCCACAGTTACACTTTAACGATGGGTGATGTTAAAATTGTTGGTGGTAGTCAGAATTGAGTGATGTTTTTTTTTTTAACTAATTAAGCTATGGCAATGGTAACTTGACTGTAATGGTATGCATATGAGCTAATAATTTAGTTCTGGATTGGTCTTTCGGATTTTTATTTAAACTGATTGAGTGCTTTTTTGTGTATCTACCAGATAGGGAACAAGTGAATTTTTTGATTTGATTTACGTGAAAACACCTTTGCACTAAAAAAAAGTGTAAAGTTAAAGAGTCATAAACTTTTGTGAAGGAAACGTGGATCCCTTAAACAACTTATACGATGTCATGGGACTAATAATAGTTGAATGCAGATTGACGAGTTTCATGGGATCGTATCTAAAAACCTGTTTCGGAAATTTGCACTTTTTCCCGGAAATGCACCAGGACGGGATGAGGCAAAGGCGAGTTACGCCAAATAAAATATGCATCGCGACGTGGCCTGGCGAGGCGAAGCCACGTCAAACAAAATCAAAAAATATGGTTAAATGAAAAAGATTCATGTGCGTAACACGGGCATGCCAAATCAAAAGTCCTATTGGGACACGGCGAGACGAAGGCGGCTATACCAAATTAAAAATCCTAAGTGAGAGGGCGAGGCAAAACCGAGCCACACCAAATCAAAAATGCATCGCAGCAAAACGGGATGAAGCCAGCAACGTCAAATCAAAAATGTACAACGGGATGAGACGACCCACATCACACCATATCAAAAATATGGTTAAAATAAAACAAAAAAAAAATAAAGGTGGATGGTTTTCGGGTCCGCCCGGTGCGTAGCACGGGCACAAAATCTAGTTACTCAAATAACAACAAATTGAGCACATACTAACTTTTCCGGAAAACCATTATGGTTCACTGAGTTGGTTGACTCACCACACCTCTTGGGCAGCCCCTTCCAAATTTTTACTACTTTCTAGCCTTAAAATGGATAAGCGCACTCCCTCTTGACCGCTCCCATTACATAGCTTTGTTTTCTTCTTCTTCTCCAAGAGAGTTGAAATTTTAGGTTAAGAAAAGCAAACAGATTGAGCTGATGTTGATTTCTCTCATCACTCCACACTTGATTTCTTGATTAGGAAATTTTATTGAAGAGGAGAATAGAAATGGCGAATCATGGCAGAAGAATTGTTCTGGAAGCTGTTTTTCAAACAAGAGTGGTAAGATCATCTTCTCTCTCACAAATCATCTCCTCCTCATCATCTACTGTTAAACCCAATCTTCTTAATAACATCATTACTAGGAGGATTCACTCTTCATCATCATCATCTGTGAATCCAATTTCTAAATTGTCTTTCCATGAATATATATTCAATAGAAACCTAGTATCCAAATTGCCTTCAACTAAAACAATCTTGTCTGAAATGTTCCTTAAAAAACACTCTAATCAACAATTAGGGTTTCATCACAGAAAGCTGGTTAATAATAATGGGGTTGGGGTTCCATTAGGTTTGGGTAATAACACTAGAAGGTTCATGTCTATCAAATCTGGTGGTGGTAATAGTGTGAATAAGGTCAATCTCACCAAGTCATTAGCTGGTAAGCCAATGAATTTGTTAAGGTCCACGATTGTGAGCTCTCGAGAAGCTGTTGGTCTTCATGTTGAGGCATTCTGGAGAAGGAATTATCTCACGATACTTGGTGCTGGTGCTTTTGGACTTTGCCTTATTTTATGGAGAGTTATGTTTGGGATTGCAGATACTTTTATTGGTTTCTCTGAAGGAATGGCCAAGTATGGATTTCTTGCTCTTTCGTCTGCCATGGTTGCTTTCCTTGTGAGTAAATCTTCCTTCATTACTCTTGTTATTACTAGCTGTTGTTGCCTTTAGTTGTTGTTTACAATGTAATTATGATTGGAGAATGCTTATAATTTGCTTGAATTTGAAATGCAAGATGCTTGTAGCTATAAGCCTTTAAGTGTGAATTGCAAAATGGAGCGTTCTGTAGTAGAATTAGGAAGATATAAATGTTGTGGAAGTGAGGCAAATATATGAATGGCATTTGGCAAATAGGGTCACAACATCATATGAATAATCTGAATTCTAAATTAAATGGCGTTGTTATATCTGGGAGACCCTATAATAAGCCTCCCTAACAATGGCGTGTTGGAAAACAAAAAACTAGAGTATGGTCACTTGATGATAGTGCTTGGTATTTGCCCATATGTAGTGAAAAAGAGGTATCCCCAAGTATTCCCTTGGACAATTAGCTCATACTATCCCCTCTTTTTTGCAGTGGCCTTATTGAGCTTCTGCTTAGATTTTAATGCTGATCTGCTTGCTAGTTCTGCTGTTTGTACCATGTGATCCCGTTGTTTAAAATGCTTTTTGGTGTGTGCCTTTTTGCTCATCGTTAGGTCAATTTCTGCCTTAGTACTTGCACCTCTTGGGCTTGGTTAGCTACTACTTGCCTATTTGGGCTACAAAAATTTTCAAACCACTCCTCAAGGCGTATTTGATACGGAAAAATCCTCTTGATTGCTCTTAAAATTGCCTCTAAGATCATCTATAGAGTGTAGATATATATGCTATGTAAAAACAAGTGTCAAATGTGAAGAGAAGATTAGAAAAGGTGGAGGATCGGATCCGGAGGTTACTACAGTTTTAAGTGAAGTCAAAATACTGAAACTAGTTGGTTTGATTTAGGGCAGTAGATTCGTATGTTTAAGTGAGGCTAATTGATAACTTGTTAATTTCATATACTTTGTAGAGTATTGATAGTTGGCTTAGTTTGTCTAGCATTTTGTGTAAGCAATATGAGGCAATGCCTTGAGGCCATATTGATGCAATGCCTCACCTTTCTCATGAAAAACTCCTCGCCTCGGCTGTTTTTTAAGACCTTGGATGATCCAATGGTTAGAACTTAGAATATATAATGCACCTTTTCATAGTTGATGCAAAAGGAAGACTAGATGTTATGAATTTGAGTCCTCTGTATCTGTATCCTTGATCAGTACAATTTACCGTAAGTAATTTTTTGGTTGAATCAGTTACGTCCTCCTTCCAGGGTGTTGCTTTATCTCAGTCTTGCTTGCAAACCTTCTGCTGGTAGGTTGAATCTGGTGTTGTGATTCATACTGTAGCGTCAACTAATATACAAATATCTTGAGAGTTGGAACCTGACAGTCTGAATAAAATCCTACTCAAGTATACTGGCACCATCCTGAGTTGTTTACTCAGATTTGTGATGAATTGATAATGTTGTAGAGTAAGAGGTTATTGACAGTAGAATTATGAAGACTGACCTGAACTGGAGTACATATTAACGTGCTAACAGTAGCATATATCTGAACCCGAAGGCATAGGTAACTAGGTCCACTCAATTGGGTTCAAAGACATAAAACGATGATTTGCTACAGTTTCTAATTTATTTTTTTTTGACGTAATACCAAGTATGCTTCTTTCCCTGTAAGCATTTGTTCTGATATCTATTGTAGACTGATTTATTATTTTCTGTTGCTTATAGGGTCTCTATGTGCGTTCAAGATTCACCATAAATCCTGATGCGGTATATAGGATAGCAATGAGGAAGCTTAACACATCTGCAGGAATCCTTGAGGTCATGGGTGCCCCATTGTCAGGCACTGATGTGAGAGCGTATGTGATGTCATCAGGTGGGCTCAGGTTGAAGAGCTTCAAGCCCAAGATTGGCGGCAAGAGGTGTTTCCTTATTTTCCCTATACGAGGCTCGGAAAGAAAGGGCCTCGTAAGTGTTGAAGTTAAGAAGAAAAATGGCCAGGTTTGTGCTGTTCCCCTTCTCTACATATGTAACAGGCTCAGAAACAAGCCTTCCCACAGTTTGTTAAGTAAGGTACTAGGGAGTAGTAAATTTGATAGATCCGTCTCTCTTCTTTGCCCTGGAAAGTCTTTGCATACACAAGTAGAGGACCAGATCCTCAAAATGTGATAAATACGGAGAGATCGTTACTTTAGGTGTGGTCAGCTAAAAAGAATAATTAAGGATCTGTGTCAGATGTTTACTAATAGTGTTATATCACAAGTGGGGGTGGAGAAATCGTGGCGAAATGAATGTTCAATACCTAGCAATAGTAGTATCGTAACCTAAAAGTAGTATTATAAAGAGTAGTATCTATTTTGTCTGCTACTATACTACTACTAATTCTCAGCTATCATACTATCTATCTATCTATCTATCTATCTATCTATCTATCTATCTATCTATCTATCTATCTATCTATCTATCTATCTATTTAGAAGTTATCTCTGTTGTCTTCCTCGTCCTGTGTTGACTATGTCAGTCCGGTCAATTTAATCCCTGTGCTGTAAGTGCTGACATTGATGATGATGGTCCATACCTCATAATAGGGGAAGAGGGTTAGGATAATCTTTGGTTCCAATGTTAGTGAGCTGAAAGGGTGTTGTTTTCATTGTGAAATGTGCAGTATGACATGAAGCTGCTAGCGGTTGACGTGCCGATGAGCACAGGGCCTGATCAGCGTTTTTTCCTAATTGGGGATGAAGAAGAGTACAAGGTTGGAGGTGGTTTAATATCTGAACTTAGAGATCCCATAGTGAAAGCTATGGCAGCTACCAAAGAGTTTGAGGAACTTGACGAAAAGGAAGAGGAAGAGGATGAGGAGCGAGAACTGGAGGAAGCAGAAAGGAAACTGGAGGAGGCAGAGAGAAAAAACCGTGAGGAGATTGAGCAATTGGAGAAAAGGTAGAGTAAGTAGAGTTTATACATACTGTTTTGTTGTTACTTGTTTGTGTATGTTCCCCGTCTCTCTGTTCCTTCCTGGGGGTTCGTTTCATTTGACACTTACAGCAAAAATACACCCAAGGCTATTTCTGTTTTTTGAAAGTGGTAGTGATACAAAACACACGTCGCTTGTGCTTCTTGGTGAGATATTAGACAGGTTTTGGCAGCTTCTTTGGTTCCAATTGAATAAAACAGCAGGCTACATGTTGCTAGAAAATCTTTTTAGACACCCGAATAATCTTAATGGCTTTATGATTGTGTTTGTTATGTTATTCCTTGTTCATTTGTTTTTGTTTTTGTTTCTTATACTCCACTAGTCCACTTGTGCCGTGTGGGAAGTAAGAAGAGGGTGGGGGGCTAGGAAATGTATCCCCAATACTGAGGAGTATTTTGTAACATTAAGCTGCTTTGCTTATATGAAAGCAAAGCTTCCCAGTTCCCAGAGTTTGTTTGTTAAGTAGGGAGTAGTAATTGAGATGGATCCTTGTGCGCTGGAAATCTTTGTAGTACAGTACAGTATAATAGAATAGGACCAGATCCTGAAAATGTGACAGTACAGTGGTACTCTTTAGATTTAGATTTAGATTTAGATTTAGATTTAGCTTTAGGTAGTATGTGAGAGGTAAAGGGAAAGAATCAAAGAATAGAATAGAATAATTAGGGATCTGTGTTACTTAGAATGTGTAAATGTTTGTTTAGTATTGATTGATTAAAAGTGTAATTAATGAGTAGTATTATAGTGACAAAGTGGGGGAGTGGTGGGTGAAATGAATGTTCCACGGCAATTCCTAGATATTCCTAGCTAGAGGGAGATGGATGGATGGAGTGTTACTGTTAATCCTCTGACAGATTTATTACTAAACTGCTGCACACTAGACCAGCAAGAGAGCAGTCAAAGTTTGGACTGGATCAGGATCAGCAATCTTCCAAGAGGAGTAGTAGAAGAAATGGATGAAGGGGGAGTTATCTCTTCCTTGTTTCCTTCCTCGTAGGGCTTGACCATGTCAGTCTGGTCAATACGATCCCTGTGAAGTGTAAATGTTGATGGTGATGAGAAATGGTCCATGCTCCTATGAGAGTCCTACACACGTCAATCCATACCATACCATGAGAGACTTGTCGTATTTTTTTATTATTATTATTGTTGGATGGATCGATCATGAGTTAGTTCAACATCATGAAATCAAAGGAAATAGAAATGAAAAAGATAACCAACAATGAATTATTATACTATAATAAAGTTAGAAAGAGGTTGAAACACCAAACGGACCCTAATTTTACACCTGGAAAAAACCCCACCCAACATCATCTGTAATTTACTACTAGTACAAAATGGAAAGAAGAAAAGAAAATAGAGAGAAAGTTAACCGAAGAAGCTAAGTAAGTACCAAAGGGTTACCCACAGCTCATCATGACAACCTTTCCAGATTCCACCTCTCCTCACAAAAGCATCATCACAAAATGGAAAGAAGAAAATTATTACCTGGCTGTCTCACATGACAATCTTCCTTTCCTGGATTCTATCTTCCTGGATTCCTTCTTCTCTTTTACTGTAGATCATCTCTCTCTTTCTTCACCTTGAGTGGTTAGTTAGTTGTCCAGTCCAGTCCAGTCTACTCTTGATTGATTATTGATTATTACTGGTGGTGGTATTCATTCATTTAATATTTGGTTTGGGTAATTAAAGTGAAGCGCTTACAAAAGTGAATTTAATAACATCACCACATAAATAATTTATTAATTAATTAACAACAACCAGAAAGAAAGAAAGAAAGAAAGAAAGAAAAGCTGCTGTTTCTTCTCTCCCTCTCTTTCTTCTTCCTGAATTCTACTACTACTAGTATTACCAAAGGAAGAAGAAAGAAAATATCAAACTCTATTTTTCAACTCTCTATTCCCGTGATTATACTAATACATTGTCTTTCTCTTTGTCCATGACTCGGTCTATGATTCTTAAAATAGTCAAATCAAATGCTCGAGGATAAGGAAGACGATCATCTTCAATTTGGTGAATTTTGATTTTCAAATTCATTGTCATCATGAATCAGAGGAGGGTGGGGATCTCCTCTTTGATGTCTCCTCCTTCTTCTACTTCTACTAGAGGAGGATCAGGAGGACAACACCACCGTAATAGTAATACTACTACAGATGAGAATTTGGATCTCTTCTCTAGAAATCGACGGATCTTCAATTCCTATTCTTCTGATGAATCTGATTCCTCATCCTCAGCAGCTGGTACTATACTGCTCATTCTTTTTAAATTATTATTATTATTATTATTCATTTTCAGCTAACTACCAGTACATACAGCAACCAAATTTTTATTATTGATTCTTTCTAGAGGGAGACAAGGATCTCACCCACAGATTCAATCAATTCTTTTTTATTATTGTATACATTCAACTGTTTAATGGTATCACTAACTCATCATCGGTCATCCAACTGATTGCAGCAGCAGCAGCAGTTTCAATGAAATTGGGAAGACTTTCGGTTGCTTCTGTCAAATTATCTCGTTCTGGAATCGACGATCTTTTCGACAACAACAACAGCAGCAACCATGATGATGGCGAAGTAGGAAAACACGATTATGACTGGTAATTCTTTAAGAATCCTCCTCTTTCATTTACAATTTTCTAACAATGATGATCTAGTTTCAAAAATCTAATCCGTGGCATGTAATAGTCTTTCCTTAACTTTGAGATCTCAGTCTAACTGGGACCCAATTTTGGTATCAGCTGCTCAACTAGTACTAGTGAATTACAGACAGGGTATCCCCAAGTTTCATCATTTCCTTGCTAGATTCAATTGTGGAGTGGTCCCATCAAATTCTCTATGATTTTGATTCTAATGATTCCTCCAATTCCAAATACATGATGCTTTGCAATTACCCTTTTCATTTCCTATGTTGATGCACCCTTTCTGACTGGATAAATGCATATATGGTTGGTAATCATTGCTTTGAGACCTGGAGTTGGTGATGCTAAATGGATGCTGTTTTTTGTACTAATTTCTTAACAGGCTTCTCACTCCTCCGGGGACTCCTCTTGTTTCTTCTTCCGATGCCAATGAGCCTCGATCAGCTGCAGCTGGTCCCAGAAGAACTGCATCAGTTAGATCAGCCTCTACCACCAAGGCTTCAAGGGTACTTCCTTCATTACTATTCTTCTCTCGCTCAATCTTTACCATTTCTGTGTCAATACTATTTATTTGCATTTAGTTACACAAGGGCTCTCTCCCAGTTGGAACACCTACCTTTTAAAATGTCTCTACATAATATTATGTGAAACCTTGTAACCATTGCTATCCCCTACTTTCTTTTGTTTCAGCTTTCAGTGTCACAACCAGAAAACAACTACGGTTCAAGACCAGCTAGAAGTAGTTCGGTGACCCGCTCATCCATCTCTACAACAAATTACACATCTTATTCCGCCAATAAATCCCCTTCCTCCATCCTCAACACCAGCTCGCAGTCGGTCACGTCTATCTCTAGACCATCCACCCCGGGTTCTCGTTCATCCTTGCCACCTACTTCCGCAAGGCCGTCCCCCCCTACATCTAGACCATCTACACCTGGTGCCCGTACATCAAGACCATCAACCCCTTCCAGATCCAGAACAACCACAACAACCACTCCTGTTGCAAAACCCCAAACCCCACAAAATTCAAGACCCTCCACTCCAACTTCAAGGACGCAAATCTCTACAAATACAACTTCTTTAACAGCTCGGTCCAATTCCCGCCCTTCAACTCCCACTCGTCGGAATACAGCACCAGGTCCACCACAAGTTAGAGGTCGTTCAGCCTCTGTAGGACCACCACTAACTAATAGCCGGAGTTCGTCAGTGGCATCTCGTGGAACCTCACCTGCACCACGTACCCGAACCATGCATCAACCCATTGTACCACCCGATTTTCCTCTTGACACCCCACCAAACCTACGGACAACAATGCCAGACCGTCCGGTTTCTGCTGGTAGGTCCAGACCAGGTGCTGGTCTCGCTGCTAGTAGAAAGTCGGAAGCATCAGGGCCGGTGAATCCTCCGAATCCGCTACGGAGGCAATCGGCATCACCCGTAACCACAAGAGGAAGACTTTCAGAACCTTCCACAAGAGGACGTTCCCAAGTGAATGGGAATCATAATGTGAATGCGGTGGATAATCAGAAGGTGTCACCAAGCTCAGATGCAGTTACTCGAAGGCCTTTGAAACCTGCAACGCCAACGGATAGTACTGGATTTGGAAGGACAATCTCAAAGAAATCAATTGATATGGCACTCAGACATATGGTATGTGCACTTCCCTCAACTAACTGTCAATACCATTTTTTTTTATTTTTCTGATTCTCTCTCCTTGTTTCTGCAATGTTATAGGATATTCGCACCGGTTCTACAGGGGGTGGTCGCAGTCTTTCAGGCATATCTGTTTTCCCTCAGAGTGTGCGGTCTGGCATGGCTAAAGGTGGAGTTGGACTCCAGCGCGGCACTCGTGTATTAGATTCTTATCCTCCGCGTTCCACTAACAGCAACAATGTTAGAACACCTGGCCATTCCAACGCACCATCCATGTCAGACAATGGGAGTGTGTCCTGCCTAGATATGTCACAGGATGGCGAAACAGAAGAAATTGCCAGTCGCTTTACTGGAAAACTTAGTGAGCCTGATATCTTCGACAGCTCTAGATACGACATGCTTCTCCTGAAAGAAGACCTTAAGAACACAAATTGGCTTCAAACCATGGATGATAAATCTGATTTATTTGATCATCAACCTTTCGAACCTCTTCCAGAACCATTCGACCCTTTATAGATTTTTATTTTCCTCCAGATACTTTTGTTAATGTTTTCTTCGGTAACTGGGTCTTTTTCATTTCTTCTTGGTGCGGGGAAGAATTTCTCATTCGTCCCTTTGAAAATATGAGTCTCAAGATTGTTCTGTTTCCTTGGGGAGTGTAAGTACTAATTGTGTACTCTAACAGTGATGAAAAGTAAAATCATAATAAAAATAATCTGATAATGAATTTCTGTTCCAGCCTCCATCAGACTCTATATGAATGAATAATGTCTAGAATGCAGCTTCTACAATCAAAGATGGTGGCGACCGTTGTGAAATGGCAGCGACATTGGTGCTAAATTCACCCACCCAATATTCTGTTTTCATTTTGTTCCATCATTTACTAATTATAGATATGAGCCTCCTAAATATAGAGCTAGCTGATGATGAGGATGATGGTCAATCCAAGTTTGATACAAAACATGAGGATATCCTCCAAAAATTGCTCCATCTCCTGAGAAGAGGAAGAGGAGATCTCTGCATTTTGGTTTGGGAGGTTGCTGCAGCCTGGAGGCAGGGGATTCTGAGGGTTAGAGTTTCCTTCTTGTTTGTTGCATTGTAATTAGTTTTTCAAGAGAAGAAGCTTGAAAATAAAAACATATCAGTGAATGGCGGATCCATCAACCTCCAAACCATCGTCGAATAACAGGAATATTCCGGTCATCACACCTCATTATCCTCCCCCAGACCCTCCGGAATGTCATGACGGTGACAACAGCCATCCAACCAAGAAACCTTCATGCTTGTCATCAAAATTATCCGTAAAGCCTTCACGTCGGGTTTCCTTCTCTGAAACCGATAGATGCTATGAGTACTCTCCTCCACATAGAAGCGGCATGAGTCGGTGTTACCACCGATCATCGGCGTCAAGTGTCAGCAATAGACATTGTGGTTGTCGTATACGTGGATGCAGTCGTTTCCTTTGGTGTTCCTCGCCGTCATCTCGTTGCTGCATCTGTTGTTTGTGGACGTGCATTATTTTCTTGTGTTTATTCTTCATCGTGGCAGTAGCATTTGCTCTTTTTTTGATCTATTTCCAACCGCGTCTGCCCGTTTTCCGTATCGAGGGACTTGATTTCTCAACATTCAATATCACTGCGGCATCGTCTTCGTTATCCCAGCAGAAATACCTCCTGTCTACAGATATCGAATTATCAATTGTAGCTTCAAACGTAAACGAGAAGATTGATTTCTCATACAGTTCTCTTATGGTTTACGTCTCATCTGGAAACGTAACATTGGGTAATGGCGAGGTACCAGGATTCTTTCAGCTGGCGACAGCGTACAGCGGCAACAGCAACCTGACAACGCCAACAAAGACGGTGTTGAACATTCGGGCAGGCGTGTCTCAATCTGCAGTGGACATTGAAGAAGGAGAAAGGTTAAGAACAAATTTAATAGAAAGCAGCGACGATAACAAGGCGAGAATGATGACAAATTTGGATGTGATCTTAAGCGGCACCATAAAATTCAATTTCAGGTCATCGTCGTCAGAAAGCAGTGTTAGTAGTAGTAGTCCAGGAGATGAGATTGCAGAGTCTGAAGCCGTAGCGACGTCGAAATTTCCAGTATCGGTGTTGTGTAAGAATATTGACATGTCAAGGGTCGCTCTTGGTGATAAGCCCCATTGCAAAGTTGAACTGTTCACTTTCCAGGTAACAAATACGCCCAATGTATTTTGATGCATCAATTTTCAACAGCGGCAGCAAATTTGTGTGCATATAATGAGCAGAACGTCCCATACTACTACTCTGTCTGTAAAGAAGAGAGCACGTACAACTTTGCAAGAATGGATGGATGATCGGGTGAGGAAACGAAGGATATATGCATGACTAGCTCAGCAGGCCAATGCGCAACTCTTTTCATTTTTTGTTATCCTGCGAATTAATATCTCCCAAAATTTTAATTAGTTGTTGTATATAAATACATATATTCACATGAGGCGATTGAGAGATAAAATGACTTGTTGTTTTTGCTTGATTTTCAATGGTTAATTTAGCTCATAATTAGCTTGCATTGGCTAATTGAAAACACGAAGGAATTAGCTCATAAATGCATCTTTAACATCTAAATAGAATTGTAGTTGCAGGAAATCCTACAACTAACACCCAAGTAGATCTATGAGATAAGACTAAGACATCACGGGGAAAATACTAAATCATTTCATTGTTGAAAGATAGAACAAATACAATATGGATGTATGAAAACCCTAACTTGGGGAACAAAATAACTTTCTCTCTCCTAAAATTCTTCTCTCAGCTCTCAGAAAGATCTCTCCCTCTTACAATGGCTTCTGGTGCCTTTTATAGGGATTACATAGTGGAGAACAACTAATAAAGCCCATATTTTCGGATCCGGGAGGGTGTTATAATCGCCCTTGATTATATTTTCCGCGCTCTTCTTTTAACTGTCGCGCTGATCTTCACACTTTTGGTGTGACTTGGTGACGTCATCAGAATGGCAATGAACGCGTCATAGTCGTCTGCTATCAAATGTATATCTTCGCCTTACTATTAGGTGTGCGGTATTTTGCACCCACATTTTGCCTTTTCTCGTATCATTCTTTTTGAAGGAAAGGGTGATAAGAAAAGCCCTATTTTGCCGCATTGACCCATCTTTTCACATTCCTTTAATCGACCGACATTTTTCCAGAATTTCTGCATAATTGTTTACACGTGTTGATTTTACCACTCATTAATTGACACGTCTTCTATTGAATCTTCTTTCTACTAGTAACCACCTTTTCTTATCTCTCCTCTAATTAATGCGCCTGTGGGATGAAATATCTCGGGAAGAGGAATAAAATCTTTTATCTATCCTCATACGCCTTCATTATTCTTTTTACCTTCCTTCTTCTTGACCTCTGCAACATTATCTTCTGCATTATCTTATGCCGCTGTTCTTCCATTTCTACCTAATTTCATTATCTTTTATTATTTCTTTTTCACATCTATCATTCTCTTCTTTATCTTAATCTCACCAATTCGTAACCCTGATTTTCTTCTTGGTTGATCTGATTATCTTTTGATCTCAAACCTTTTGAATTTTCTTTCTCTCTATTCCATATTCCCATACTTTAAATGCTTCCCCGAGCAGGACAAAAACTTCTTAAGGAACTCGTGAAAGTGAAGGATATGCTTAAACCTAAAGGAATCACATTGACGGTTCCCCATGGTTCGAGCCATAACACGGTGCTTGGGCTTGATTGGTTCGCGTCTGAGCAATGGAATGACCAAAGAGTCATTATTTCGCTTGGACAAATTTCTGCAGGGCTCCCTATTCCTCTTTATAATCCTGAAAGCCCTTTCTTTTATTGGCACACATTAAGTTATCTCGCGGAATATTTCAGTTGCACGACGATAGTATTAGGATTATGGTGGAGTATTCTCGTCGCGCTGCTGGCTTGGAATCTTTATATCCTCAAAAGTGCCCCCAATTTTTTTTTAGAAATTTGGTATGTTAAACTACCTCGTTTTATTCAAAAGGCAAATTCCATCCAGTTTGGCAATTATCTTTCCAATTAAAAGTCATATTTACCCCTGAACTACATCTCCTTGGTGGGGAGGGTAAATGATTTGACGATCCTCGACGAACTTGAAAGCATTGTCACGATCCTGAACCAGGATCGACATACCTAAAAAAATGTTGTAGAAGGTCGATTTTCCTCCAACCAAAAACCCCAAACACTTGAAATGATGAACCCTTTTTGGGAAATGGTGTAACAAACCTGAAAGCGATGTAATGATCCTGAACCGGACTCGACGAACCTGAAAAATGATGTAAGAAATCAATTTGGTAATAAGTAAAGGGAAAATATGTAAAGTAAATTAGTCTTAACTAACACTAGATGAAAAAACTAACGTGAGGGTACTTTAACAAGTTTTTGTTTTAAAAAAAAAAAAAACAGTTTTTTAGTGGGTATCCAAAAAGCAAAGTACTTTACCTTTTTTTTGATAAAAGATCAACTCTTCATTAATAATTCAATGTTAAGTTTACAAAGAGTTTCAAGACATCAAGATTGAGTGATAGAGAAACATCATACAATACTAGTACACAACCAATTATTCTAGCAAAAAAAGAGAAAGAACACCGGAAAAAGACTAAAAAAGTGTATGTAAGAACTGACTGAATCGGAGGAGAAATGGTTTTCGGATCACGAATCCATCATTTTTGTTGATTTTCTTCTTCTTGAGAAAGAGATACTCCAAAATAGGAGTGATTTGCTTTGAGTCTTGAATATACCGATGAAGACTCCGGCCGCCAGAGTTCGCCAACGATGATCTTGAACCCTATACATTAATAAAGAACGACCATGAACGTCGATTGAACATGCTATAAAAGCATAGAAAGAACCACCATGAAGATGGAGACAACTTGCCGCCGACAAGGGGGAATAAATCCCAAAACAAAACCAAAAAACATTAAAAACCTAGTTAATCTATGAAATAACTTGCTTAAACTTAAAGGAAAAGGTGGGTACTGCTCAGATCCACTCCAAATGAAATAAATCTGAGCAGTTAGAGGTTGTCGGAGTTTGGGTTTTGGTCGCCGGAAATCGCCCGGGAGAGAGGAGAAGAAGAAGAAGAGAGAGGTTTTAGAAAACGATGCAGAGTACTTTATCAAAATTCTCATTATGGCATCCTGCAAAAGGAAAAAATTTTTGCGACCCAAAATATGATATCATTCTGCACTCCTAGCCCACTCACCAATGAGACTACAAACTGTGCCTTTGCCAAATTGCCGAACAGTGAATAAAATTCATACGCGGTGTCCCAAAATGAATTTTTGATGTTAACCGGAAATTTTATTAAATTCGAAGACTTAAACCCATGACCTTGTTTTGACAAACCAGTTATCAATATGTAAGACACGAATTCCTATACGCGTACAAAAATATTCTCTTTGTTTCTGAAAAAGTGTTACTTTCACTTTTTCAATTTGGCATATTTTTACGCTATTAATTTCAGACAAACCACGGACACTTTTGTCGTATACTCTTAATCTTAGCCAAGGAGGGACGGACACAAAAGGCTGCCAAACACGACCAAATGTGAGCTAGGCTAGCTACAGTCCAAAAGGCAGGGCGGTTTGGTGTTTGGTCGTGTCATATTCCTTTTTTCCTTTTTGGGGGGAGAGAGATAGAGAGACAACGAGAAATCCACAAACATAAATAAACTTTAAGATAAAGGAATCCCTAATTTATTTGTTTTGATTTTTCAACAACAACATTTGGTGATGGTAGGCTGAAACTTTGGAGATCAGATCAGTTTTATGCTGCTGCTGCTGATCATCACCATCACTCTTTCTGTTTCTGTCCAGGCAGGTATATTATTTTCTATATCCAGATTTTTGTTGATTCTTTTCTGTTTTTTTCTTTTTCCCAATCAGATTTTTCAGGTGATTTCTTGTTGTGTTGTTACTTTTCTTCTTCTTCTTCTTCAAATTTGTATGTCTGATTGCTTAGCCACAACATTTTCTCATCCTGATTGTTATTATTACACGTTTCTTTTTTTTTTTCCTTTTAAAAAAAATAAATGGTTTTAGGTTAATTCGTTGTGATAATCAAATGAAACACATAAACATGATTCATGCCATATCTGCTTCTTAATTCATCTCAATTATTACTTGAATTCAACACAAAGAATTAGAAAAACAGATTAGTATTGTCATCATGGGAAATTTAATCTGCACTTGTTTACAAAATGTGAATTCACTCAGTATCAACAAACTTATGGTTTTACTGATTTTTGTCAATTCATCTACAGGGTATACTACTTACTGTTGCCTTTACAATCAAAAACTCTCTAGGATTATTATGGGAAATTGTTGCATTAGCAAGGTAAAGCCATCTGAGCACTCATTCCTGGTCTTACATTTCTTTTAAAGTCTGCCTTGGACGCACTTCTAATTGCACTTCCCACTTTTACACTTTCAAATTGTAATGCCTGTAGTATGTTCGTCAATTTACTCCAAAGGGTTTATACTTTATAGACATTTTAGTACTTCCCTTCATTTTGAGAAATTGCCCTTTGGTTACCCACTATCTGTGTCTCATTGTATATCCTGCACTTCCATCATCGTCTATGGAATGTTAAGTGTCTCAATATCTCGCAGCACCTTGGGCAACTTAATCTCCAAAATTAATTTCCCTTACTAGGACTTGCTGGATTAAGATTGTATTAACTTTTAAACATCGATACAACAGTCCCACCAATGACACTGTGGCTAGTATATTAAGCACCTCCAATAACATGAAATTTGGTTACAGCTTTCTTTTCTTCAATTAAATCTATAGGACACAATTTGGTGTAGGAGTTAAACATCAACTGTGCTCCATTTTTGTTGTTGTCTTCTTCCCCTAATCACCTCACCAGATTTTCCCTGTAACTGCAAATAATTTGTATACATACAAGCCTTGCTCTTACTCTTAATGTTTCAGGTATTATGGTTTGAACTGTGCGTGACATGAAACATGGTTGCCCACTGTCTCAAATTTCATATGGTTTTGCCCAATAAGCATCAAAGCTTCATTTCTGGAAACAATTCTACAAGCCCTGTTTAGTCTACCCTCTTTCTCAATTTTCAGTCAAACTGGTTTCGTATTTAATCAGTGTTGTGGGTTTGTAGAAATCAATGTTTGGTCACAGTTTCAATATTGTCTCTTCATTGCAATTCCTGGTCTCTGTATATGTCCATGAGGATATCAGCTTCTGCTTCTTTTCAAAGGCTTTGTAGAAATTTTAGCTTGCCTTTGTTTGGAGAAACTCTGTAGCCACTATCTGTGCAGTTCCGTCATCATCTATGGATTATAAAGTGTCTTAGTATCTCCCAGAGCACCTACGGAAACTTCATCTCCAATTAATGTCCAGTAGGACTTACTGAATTAAGAATGTATTAACTATTAAATATTTTTACAACATAACAACCCCACCCCATAACACTCTGGCCAGTTTATTAAGCACATCCAATAAATGCAATTGGTTACAGCTTTCTTTTCTACGATTCAGATACAAATCTACAGGACACTTTTCTGTGTAGGTCCACATTTCTGTTTCTGTTTTTGTTCGATGTTCTCATCCCCTAATCACCTCAGCAGATTTGTCCAGTAGTTGTAGATCATTTGTATCCAAGCCTCGCACTTGCTCTAGTTGGGGAAACATTTACCGTTCCAGGTACCATGTTTTTGAACTTGAGTGACATGAAACATGGTTGCCCAGTGTCTCAAATTCCATTTGGGTTTTCCCAAGAAGCTTCGAAGCTTCATTTCCGGAATCAATTCTAGAAGCCCTGTTTAATCTATCATCTTTCTCTATTTTCAACCAAATTGGTTTTGTATGTGGATTTGTTGAACCTAGAGAGTTGGTACATGCAATGTTTGGTTTGAAAGCACATATTCATTTTGTTAAACCCTTGATTTTGTATTAATATAAAGGTGTTGCCCCTACTTCGTACTTGCAGTCTCGTGGTGATGACGAGGATTCTTACCGTCATAAGGTAAACTTTGCTAGTGGAAATGTGCATCTTATAACTACCCAAGAACGCTGGGAAGAGAAGTTAGCAGAAGCAAAAAGGGATAGCAAGATTGTAAGTATTCTTCGAGTTGCTTACTTGTTTTCTTTGTTTAAGAAAGAGACGTAGGGAGATAACAAAGTAACTTGAACATCTTAGTTATGAGGCTTCATTATCATGTATTCCAGACCTATTGTTTCACATTCACATCCACAAGCTAGAAAATCATTCTTTAATCAGCTTGTAGTGGTTAGAGTGGCTTGGGGTATTGGCAACATTGAATTGTGTGATAGATTTCACTCGGGATTTTGATAAATCGTCTACAAATTTCCAGTTTATCTCTATATATACTCAGCAATGATCCTCAGCTGTTGAATTCCTTGTGCTTAGGATATTTATTTGGCTGTTCAACAGATTGTTGCAAACTTTAGTGCCTCGTGGTGTGGTCCGTGTAGAATGCTTGCTCCTCTCTTTGGCGAGCTGTCCGAGAAATATCCTACTCTTATGTTCCTCACTGTAGATGTTGATGATTTACCTGTACGTATTACTGCATTCTTACATTTTTGGCTTTACCATTCCTAATGTGATAGTGTTGTCTCTGAAATTTGTTTGGTGGTTCTGGGTTGCAGGAACTCAGTTCTTCATTGGATATCCGTGCTACTCCGACTTTCTTTTTTCTCAAAGATGGGCAGCAGATTGATAAGCTTGTTGGAGCTAACAAACTAGAGCTTCTAAAGAAGATTCCGGCTGCTCTTGATTCTGCAAAACAAAGCTGATAATTTCTTTTTCTTGTGTGGCATGCTTGCTTGTTTAATTCTGCCCGGAAAGATAGAGATAGGGGAGGTAATAAAGAAACTAGTATATGGTTGGTGGATGGTCTTCAGCTGCTGCTGCTGCAATGAATGTGAGTGGCATATCTTTAGTGTATTGAGTTTGTGTTTTTAGAAATGTAAAATGCACTAATAGAACCAAGTTTTTGCGCGTTTGTAATGTCCCACTCAGATGTACAGGTAAAAAAATTATCTAACGAAAATCTTCACTTTCCATATAATAATGTAAATTTTCCCAGAGACCAAATGCGTTCTCAGTGACTTGAATGGTGGGTTTGTTTGCAGAATTCACGATTTCCCGGAATTTATTATCCCATGGGATTACAAATTCTGGGATTCATGTAAATCTCTTGTGTTTGGTAACCAAATTAAAAAAAAATTGAATATATATGAGATTTAGAGTTAAAAAAATAGGCCCATAAATTGCTTGATAAGTTTCCCAGCAAGTCTTAGGGGGAGGGGTCAGACTCCATACGGAGGATTTGCTGGAAAACTGATTCCCATGGGGAACGTAACTGATTCCCATGGGGAACGTAACTGATTCCCATGGGGAACGTGATTCAAGGGATTTGGACAACCAAACAAACTGAGGGAAACGCAATTCCACCAAATCCCCTGGACCCCTAAATCCCACCTTTAAAATTCTACATCCAAACCCACCACCGGGAAACACTTGTGTTGTCAAATGACATTGGTACAGTGAATTCGTGAACGGCATCTGATAACCTAAACCCAGGGAAGAAGCGGCAGCTTGAACTTCATGGCATAACATTATTGGGTGTAAACTTCATCATTTGAAACTCCTAAAGTTAACTAACATGAACATCATAAGACTAAAAAAAAAAGAATGGCAACATAAAATTTCTTTACACAAATTAAGAATTGATTGACTCTGTTGTAAGTCAGTAAAGGGAGTTAAATGATTTCTTATTTCCTAATTACTTTATTATCAAACTAATCACACATTCATTTTGATATAAGAAGCTTAATAAATAAAATATTGGCTACAAAAACATAAAAAATTGAGATACTGTACATTATTGAATCAGTGGATCTTCTTCTCTGATTTTCTAAGAATTTCTCACCAGCTAAAAAGGGAGAAAACAAACATTTCTTTATCCAAACCTATTAAACAAAGATTACTAAGCACCCAATCACATCCAAGAAACAGATACTGATGATTCAGAATTTCTGAAAATTCTTCTTCTGATCAAAAACTCAGAAAGATAAAAGGTTCTAGAGATCAAAACATGAACCATTTAATAATACAAACTGCATAATATATAAACGAGAGCATTAATCAGTTCAGCTCTAATACTTGAACAAGAAAGATAAGCAGCAATTAATTAATTAGAAGTAGTAATTATTATTACATGATTAAAATGAAGGAACAATACCATAACCAGAATCAATCATAAAACCCCCCGAAGACTGGTTATTAGAATGATACATTCTTTCCATTTGATTATCAGCTTCGATCTCAGTTTCAGTTCGTTTCGCAAACCTACCTTTAATTCTTGGTCTCGTTTCAGCATAAGCTTTTCTCGATGCATATCGGATTGTTTTCTCAAATTTACGGTTCTTTCGTTTCTCTCTGTATCTTAAAACTCTAGCTTCTCGATCTAAACCAGTCAATTGAGTTACAACTACTGCATTTTCAACTCCATTACTAACAGTATTTCTATCAATTATTCCGTTACTAGTAGACATAACACCATGATGATTAAGATGATGATGGTCGATAATCATACCGTTGGTTCTTGAAAACGGATTTGATATGTCTGAGTTGCAGTTTGAAGATTCCGGCACAACTCCGACCTCAGATGATGATACCTACACAACAATTAATCGACAATCAACAACATGTCCTAGTTCTAATCCCAATAATCAGAAACTTAAATGATTCAGATCTGAAACTTTAAACTTACACTGTGACTAACAGATTGAGTGTTGAAGCTGTAAGCAGGTTTAGGTTTAGAGAAATCGAATTCATAGCAGTGATTCTCTGAATAATTGAAGGAAGCAGCAGGATGATTCTGAATCGGATTAGTTGCAACAGGAACAACAGAATCAGAACCAGCAGAACCATTTTGATTATTATGTTGATTCTGAAACTGTTTCTCTCCACCATTAATATCAGGATAATCAAGATCAAGATACGAATCAACATCAGAGAACAAATAATCAACTCCTCCAACTCCAATCCCAGATTTCAACATCAGATCTGGTACACCTAACTTAGACGACGGAGGGTTCTGGAACAACCAAGAAGCATCATCACCATCACCATCACCCTTATGATGAATATTAGTCTTGACATCAACAACAGCATCATCTTCATCTTCTTCAACAACTTCATTCGGCTGTCCCTTAACAAAAAGATCAGGAACAAGCAAGAAATTCAAATCGGAACTAATCAATTTATTACCACCCGCCGAAGCTGCCGCTGAAATAGCCGATTCGAAAAACGGAACCACCGGAACACGTTCATGACGACGAGCTAACGGATTAGCTGAATGAATATCTGCATCACAGGTCACACAGAGCGAAGCCGCATCAGCTTTACAAGTAACAGAAGCTGGAGCCGATTCGCAAACCTCACACATCCATACTCTTTCGTGCCTTGATGCTAATTTGTTAGCAGAATGAATGTTTGAATCACAAGTCATACATAGAAAAGCTGAATCTGCTCTGCAGAACAACAAAGCTGTTGCTGATTTACATGAATCGCATGGCTTGGTGTTCATACTCCAATTACCTCCTCTTCTGGTTTCAACTTGAATCCCCATTGATTTTTCTTTCTTCTTCTTCTTCTTCTAAATGAGAGTTTGTGATAATTCAATTTGTCAAAGTATAAATGAGCAGTCTTGTATCCATCCAATCTAGATAGGTGACGAGTCATAACTGGACACGTGGATGGCTTCATAGCCATATAAAACGTTTTTGATTAAAAAATGTGATAGTACTCTGAATAGTAGCCTAGTAGCTGTACCCTTAACTGTGGGGACCCACTTTGAGATGCTTTGAGAGATTTTTCACTGTTTAATGATTTTGTCTTGTCCCCATTCTCACTTGCATTATTTATTTATTAATTTCCGACGATGATCGATCTGAGAGAGGATAATTTAAATAAATAAAGAACATGAAGAGAACTCTTTGTTCTTCTACATAGGTATGGTGAACTAAATTGTTTGTTTATTTGAGCATGCACCATGGTTCATTGGTTTAGTGGCCATAGATGACAATTGTGAACACATAAATTACGAGGGCATCCACGTGTTCACAAATAATATTCGCCTTAAATAACACAGTAAGGGATAAGATAAATATAAAGAGGTGTAAGATACGATGACTCATCGACTCAGAGTTTTTGGACTCGTCATCGTCTAGTCAATAGGGGATTGAATTGTACCTTTTACACAATTACGATGCATATCATTACGAGAAATAAAGAGTAAAGCATAAAGTAAAGTGCTGAAATGTAAATGAGACAAATAATTTACGTGGTTCAGCACTAAGGCCTACATCCACGGGGTATTGAGTTTCACTATGTATTGAATGACTTTAAGTGTGCTACGATGCTTGGGGAAATGGAATTCATACCTACTCTTCCTATTTCTCTTTCTTATGTTCTTCTCTAGTTACTTAGAAACTGGTCGACCCCTTCTCTCTTAGTGGAGAGGGGTATTTATAGGGAAGATATGTGGGGTCCACCGTCAGAGGCCGTTTGAACCTTATCTTCTTATTCTCTATGTTGATCCCACTGGTGTCTTCGCTATGAACCGATGCCCTCGGCGGCTATACTCGATGACGATGGATCGATGCTTTCTCTTCCATAGATTAGTTGACACGTACCCTATGGCTAGAGTGTTTAATGCGGGTGGTTGGGTCGCCTGCATGTGTCGAGCCATTGTCTCATGGTCCCATCCCATCCATGTCAGTCATCTTCTCCCCCACCGTTGATTCTTAGATCCTTCTCGGGATGGGGTAAAGCTTATCTTCGGGTATGTTCCAATGCTTCGTAGTGGCTCATTCCTTCAGTGCTCCTCGGATCTTAGCCGTCAGATCATCTCGAAGATGTACATGCATAGATGGCGGATGCCCCTTGGGTGTTTGATACGTGTCATCGTATCCCGATGTCCTGGATTATAAGCCTTCCACGTGTAATCCCTTGGACACGTGGCGAGTGATGAATTATGTGTATACAACAATGGTTGTGAAATTCTCTCACGTTTAGTCGTCTAGTTAAGCCAGGGCTACTAGCTCAAATGCACGATAAAGTATAGCTAAGCAATGGCTCGTGGAAAGAGAGTAGGCAAATTCCAAACAGTTGGAAATTGAGTTTCCGGCCAGGGGCGAAGCCAGCCCGGCGACGGGTTGGCAACTGCCAAGCCTGCTTACCTAGCTCCTAAGCTTAATTTTTTTTAATGTAGGCTCTAGAGACTTTCAGCTAAGTCAAGACTTACTATAGTGTTTGCTCTAAATTCTACTCCCATTCAAAGCCTTTGCCATGTAAGAGACTTTCAGCTAAGTCAAGACTTACTACAGTGCTTGCTCTAAATTCTACTCCCTCCGTTTTAAAATAATAGGCTTGTTTATGTGCAAATTATCTAAATCTATTTTCATTAAATCAAACCAGTTAAAATTCCTGGCGAGATTGGGGTATACCCAGATTAATTGGGGTATACCCAATAAGACAAAATAAGGTCATTTTGAAGTAAAACCAAGCCACCCCTTAACCTTGTATTTTCAAAATGGCAAAATTGCCCTCGTTTAATTAACATTAAAATTTTGATTAGATTAATTAATTAAGTTTAAATTGATTGAATAGATTAAAACTTATGAATTTTAAGTTATGAAATTTTGTTTTTGATTGAACTTATGTGGGATGATTTTTGATGATTTTTTTTTTTTTTTTTTTTTGAGAATATCTCTTGCAAAACGAAAATGAAGCACACAACCGAAATACTTCTAAAAAGGGGATTGCAAATCGTTATATGAAATCATACTCAAAATCAAAGAATAAATCAACACTTTCGATTCCGAAAGTATGAAAAGTCGGCAAGGTCGACTAATGAAGATCATCTAGGCCAAAAGTGGCCTAAAGATCTTCATCGTCACCTCGCCCAAGCCACAAAGTGGCCCGCAAGCGAGTCTTCAGCTAAATCGACCTCGCCCAGGCCAAAAGTGGCCAGCATGATCTTCATCGTCGACCTTGCCGAAGCTCGAAGATAGCAATACATGAGATGACATAAAAAATTTATTGGCCGGCAAGGTGTTCAAAAAATACCCTTCTACTTGTATTTCCTAAGGTATTCAAAAATACCATCTTGGGATGTTGAAAAATTCTGATCACTTGTCATGGATGTTATGAAAATCTGCAAGATATGCATGTTACGACTATGCAGAAAAAACACAAATCATAATTTTCGATTTCTAACCTAATATAACAAATCAAATCACACAACACAATGATGGGTTTGAGTTCAAACATCATTTATAGTCTTCTTTTCGCTGGTAGAGTCAACATTTTTTTTGGAAAATCAAAGTTGAAGATTTTTATATGGTTTTGGTTGCTGGAAGATGAAGATGAAGATGAAGAAGAAGAGAAGAAGATGAAATGAAGAGAATAAAAACTGGTTTAGGCTAATTAAGATTATTAATGGGTAATGGTAGTTTTGTAACTTACTCATTAGGACTCCCCCTAAAACCCACAAAAAGTGTCCCTTTAAAATTGGGTATACCCCAATTAGTTTGAGTATACCCCAATCTCTCAAGGTTAAAATTACTTTGAGGAGTTACTTGAATCTAATTATTAGTTTGTTTTTTTTTGCTTTGCTTGCCATCATTTTCTTACGATCCGTCACAATTATCACTTTTTAGAAGTACTTGTAGCTGGAAAACTTAATGATAACTTTTCATAATAGTAGTAGTACTGAATCAGAGATTGCATTGACGATGGATGATGGATGATCGACCTCTTGTGTAGAAGAAAAAGTTGAAAAGGGCACACAGTGCCAAACTCTTTCTTGGTCAAGTTTGGGGGTGTAAGATTCTGTACAGACTAGTATTGGCAGGCAGACCTAAACAAAACATTTATGATTTTATGAATGAAAGGAGGTCCAACCAACTGTTGGGTGGGTTCATGTATCTATCCATCCATCTATCAATCACAGGCATGGGGGTATGGGTGTCAATTTGTCCACTGTTGGGGAGGGACAATAATCGCATCATTTCGCATGTGCTTGTGCTTATCCCAACTTGACTGTGGCAGGCTGGCCCCTCTGATATGCCTAGCCCTCAAAATGTTAGGGGGGACACAATCCGTTCTCCATTGATGATTTGATATGTGGTCTAAATTTGGCTAGCGTATTTAGGGGCCACTCAAAAGGATTTATGGGCCAACAATAAAACAAAATAGGGTCATCCAAACCTACATTGAGTTCACCCCTTATTCTTTTTTTTTCGTAATGGCAAAATTGCCCTTCAATAATCGGAAATTAAACATGAATTCGGTAGTTAGTGTATATTTAGTTATTGAGATTCTGTGGACACTCCAACATGTTGCCCATTGAAAAGCAGCTTCTACTCCAGCTTTTTCTAGTTCTTCTATTGATGTACTTTCAATAAAGAAACCTCTTGCTTCTCTGACTGTACCTGTATGATCAAACAAAGTTAACGAATCCCTGCTCTCATAGAAGAGTCTGCAATGGTCAGAGCAATGTTAAGATTCAGAGCCATATTTCCTCCTATCTCTTCAACGGGGTGTATAGTAATCTGAAGATCAACTACATGATGCTTAGTGTAACTGCTGCTCTATAAAATAAAAATTGAATTAGCTGTGTGTTGATAGACAAAATTTGATTCAAGTAATGGGCCTCGTATTATTGAAAACGTGGTCGACCAAAATTTCCACCTAGTTGAGAGTAGCCCCAAAATCTATAATTTTGCATATTAAAAACGTGTTATCCCTTTTTGATTTCTTTGTCAGACTTGTCAATGTCTTCTTGCAAAACTTTTAAGGTTTAAAAGCTACCCAACGGAAAGTCCTAAGATTTTTAACTTTTGTGAGGCTGTTCATCGATGATGATGTAGTTTCAACTTTATCACCGGTAATGGTTGGCCGTGAAGGTGAGTATTGCGTCCCAACAATATTGTCTATGATTAAAACCAGCCATAAGAATATTTTTGTAACCAACAACACATTAAGTTGGGCCTGAAAAAGTGAACAGCCTAACTACATGCTCCAAACTCAAACCTGTTTCCTTGTGATCAGCTGTCAGGGATAGAGAGAGAATTTCTAGTCGTGCAATGCACATGCAGGTATTTCTAAATACATTTTGCAACTGAATTCAGCAACCTGATTAGATATTCTGCATTGGCAACCATGAATTCAATTGCCAACCACCCCTAGCTTGCTGCCCCTGTAGTTGCACGAAATCCTACAACTAACACCCAAGTAAATACTCAAGATGAATCTAAGACTTTTTGAGGAAAACACTAAATCATTTCATTAAAAGATATAACAAATACAATATGGATGTATGAAAACCCTAACTTGAGAGCTAAACAACTTTCTCTCTCTTAAAATCCTTATCTCAGCTCTCAAAAAGATCTCTCTCTATTACAATGACTTATGGTCCCTTTTATAGGGGCTATATAGAGGGGGATAGCTAATAAAGCCCATATTTTTGGATCTGGGAGGGCGCCCTTGATTATAGTTGCCGCGCTCTCATTTTAGTTGTCGCGCTAGTCTTCACACTTTTGGTGTGACTTAGTGACATCATCCAATCCGTCGTCAGAAATATAGTGAATGTGTCATATTCGCCTGCTATTAAATGATTTCTTCGCCTTACAATTAGGTGTGCAATATTTTGCACCCACAGTTCCCTATTCTCGTCCTTCTGCCGCTGCTGGTTGCTGCTGCTATGAATGTGAATGAGCAGTTCTTTAGTGCCAAGTACACATTGGGTTATCAATTAGAAACAAGTTTTTGTGTTTTCTTTACACTAAATTTTTTATCTAATGTAAAAAATCATACTAATGTACATTTGCCCATTGACCATGTAGGAATGGAACATCGCATATGTAATGAGTATGCGAATTGAAGACTATCTAATGTAAGCGAGGACTATCGCACATAGTATAATCGAAGTGACGTACTGGATGATGTCAGCAAAGTCACAAGTATAGTGTGAAGGTCTGTGCGAAGTATAAACTGTGCGAGAATGAGTGAGTGTATATGAGCGAATATAACTCACAGTGATTCCGAAAATAGTGGATCTCTTAGCTGTCATCCACTATGTAGAACCCTATACAAGCGGAAAGAGTTAACACTGGAGGGGGGGCTCTTAGTGTGTGTTAGAAAAGAAATAAGGAGAGAGAAAGTTTGTTTGGAGAGCAAGTAAAGTCATTGTAATATCTTGTAACCAAATATAGAATTTGATAAATAATAATAAAAGCATTCTATTATGATCACTTAGAATCTTATTTCAATATAGTGGAATGTGGTTGTAGGATTTCCTGCAACTACATTTTTGGCGCTAGAAATAGCTTTGGGTGATAAATCATGTTAGTAAGTTTACCGAATCTTGAAAAGGTAGATCTGAAAATTTTGGAAAAAATACGGAAGAACAATAAAGAGTCTATGGAGAAGGCAAGAATCGTAACAGTACAGGGAAGAGGTAGAAATATACAATGTAATTCTATAACTAAAGCATCAATCTCCGATGCGGATTTCCAAGCAGGAATAACAAGTAGAATTCACAAGCGAAATTATAAAGGAAAGAAAGTGGAGATGGTAGAAAAGGAGGCTCCATTAAAAGAATGGGAAAAGGTGGAGATCATGTTTGCAGCAGATGAAATTCCGGAAGAAAATTTAAAACGAACATATCCATTGGTAATCACAGTCACAGCTGCGCGAGGAGATAATAGTGTAATAAGGAAGAAATCGGAGGAATGAGCGGTTGATAGAACGTTGATATATACAGGAAGTGCAGTAGATATCTTATTTTATCGCACATCAAAGCAATGGAATACGATGATGCGGAGATGACACGTCCAGCTTATCATGTACATGGATTCAATAAAACAATTACAAAACCAAAAGGAGAGATTAAGGTGCGAATATTACTAGGAGAAATAGAAACGAAGATAACATTATGTGTAATTGATATAGAATCACCATACAACATGTTGTTGGGGAGACCATGGGTGCATGCGATAAAAGCTGTAGCGTCAACACTTCATTAATGCATCAGATTCCCAATTCCAAGTGGAATAGGAGAAATTAAAGGAGATATTACGAGTGCGAAGATTTGCAATCAAATAGATGTAAGAAACTATGAAGGACAAGCAAAGAAGCGAAAGGATCGCTGGAGACAAGCCAAAGAATTAAAAAAGGAAAACGAATTTCAGATATACATAATCAGAGCGAAGGAAGGAAAAGGAATATTAGGTGAAGTGCTAGCGAAGGAAGGAGAACCGAAGAAAGAGATTAAGGAACCAACACCAATGGGAGAATCAAAAGCAAGCTTTACTGCAATAGAACCAACAAAGGAAATAAATGTTGGATCGTAAAAAGAACCAAAAATATTAAAAATAGGAACCAAGATGGATAAAGAAGAAGAAGAAAAAACGATAAAAATCTTGCAAGAGTATAGTGATATCTTCGCATGGAGTATGGAGGAGATACCAGGGATAGACCCATCTGTCGCATGTCATAAATTGGAAATTAAAAAGCATGTAAAGCCATTTAAGCAAAGAATAAGGAAGATTGCAACCGATTATCACCCTCAAATAGTGTTTGAGTGCAAAAAGATGTTGGATCTTTGGGATTATAAGGGAAGCAAAATATCCAGAATGGATAGCAAATATGGTGGTAGTACCAAAAAAGAGCAATGGGATAAGGATCTGCATAGATTTCACTGATTTAAACAAAGCATGTCCGAAAGATAGTTTCCCTTTACCAGATATCCCTCAAATGGTAGAGCCAGGCATCTTGAAATGATAGAATCTCAACGTTGGATGGATATAAAGGTTATAACCAAATTCCTTTGGCTATAGAAGATCAAGAACATACTGCTTTTTCGCACCAAGAGGTTTATATTGTTATACGAAAATTCCATTTGGATTGAAGAATGTGGGTGCGACATACCAAAAGAATGGTGGAGAAAGTATTGAAAAATGGATAAATACTACATTAAAAGTCTATGTTGATGACATGTTGATAAAGAGTAAAGAGGCAAAGGATCATGTTGATCATTTGAGAGAAATATTCGAGCAGATGCGAAAATTCAATATCAAGGTGAATCCAGAAAAATGTATCTTCGGCGTATCATCAGGAAAATTCTTAGGTTACATAGTGTCCAAGAAGGGAATAGAAGTTGATCCAGATAAGGTACAAGCGGTTCGAGATATGCCATCCCCTGCGACGGTGAAAGATATTCAGAAGTTAAATGGATTGATAGCTTCGTTGGGAAGGTTTATATCACGATCTTCGGATAAGTGTAAACACTTTTTCAGTATATTAAAGAAGGGAACAAAATTTGAGTGGACGGAAGAGTGTGATAAAGCATTGCAAAGTATCAAAAATTATCTGGTGAATTTATCTATTATGCAAAAGGCGGAACCGGGAGAAGAATTGCTACTTTATTTAGCATCAACATCGCATGCATTAAGTGCAGTATTGTTACGTTATAGAAAAACCAATATATTATATAAGTAAAACGTACAATTCTGCAGAGAAAAATTATTCAAAAATTGAAAAGCTAATTCTTGCACTGGTATATGCATCGTTCAAGCTTCGCATTTATTTTCAAGCTCATAAGATCAAGGTATTAACGAGAGTGCCAATTGAACCCGCAATGAACAAAAAGACCAGGAAGAGTTGAAAGGTGGAATACACAATTAGGAAATTACGAAATTGGTTATGAGATTTTATCTTCGCCAAAGTCACAAGTTATTGCAGAGTTTCTTGCAGAGTTTTCATTAGAAGAAGATGAATATGTTGAAGAAATGATGGATGTGGATGAAGATCATGGGAATCCTAAAGATTTATTAACCGATCGGAATTCAAATAGATGGGAGATACTAGTCGATGGATCATCCAATGGCGAAGGGAATGGAATTGGTATTGTATTTATTTCACCAACAGGAGCGCAAATGGCTTACTCATTCAGGTTGGATTTCGCATCCACAAATAATGAAACTGAGTATGAGGAAGTCGTACATGCACTAAAACTAGCAATTGAAATGAAGATAGAAGATGCGCGAATAACTAGTGATTCACAGTTGGTAATTCGTCAGATAGAAGGTACATATAGTACACATGAACCATCTTTGCAAAAATACAAAAAGTTGGTTATGGATTTAGCAGTACGAATTCCAAAAATAAAGTGGAGACACATTAGCAGAAAGGACTATAGACTTGCAGATGCGTTGGCCTTCATACCTTCCAATGTTAATAGATCCAGTTGCAAGAGACATAAAAATACAAACACTATTTTTACCATCTATAGAGAAAGGAGAAGAAATACCAACAAATGTAATGACAATAGAAAATATGGAAGAAGAAAGTGTAAGCGAAGACAAGGATTGGAGAACTGAGATCCATTTATATCTAGAGAAGGGAGAACTACCAAGAAAAAGGTTGTAAGCACACAAATTAAAAAGCCGTGCGACGAATTATGAATTAAGGGATGGTATCCTTTATAGAAGATCATTTCTTGGACCTTCGCTTAGATGGCTTACACGAATGGAAGGAATAGAAATCTTAAAGGCATTACATTATGGAAATGCTGGTAATCATAGTGGAGGAAGGTCACTCGCATACAAAGCAAGAATACAAGGCTACTATTGGCCATACATGCATGAGGATGCAAAACAAATCTCAAGGAGATGTGAAGAATGTCAACGTCATGGCAAGAAGATACATACACCCGAAACAATGCTAAACACATCTACAATGTGTGGCCCTTCGGAAAATGGGGACTCAACATTGTTGGACCATTTATACCAGGAACAGGACAAAAGAGATATTTAATTGTCGCAACAGATTATTTTACAAAATGGGCAGAAGTAAAAGCGGTTCAGCATATTCGTGATAAGGACATATTCACATTCATCTTCGAAAATATCATATGCAGATTTGGCATTCCTGCACAGCTGGTATCTGATAATGGAAAGCAATTCGAGGGTGAGAATATAGAAATGTTGCTTAATGCGTTCAAGATTCAAAGCGGAAAATCTACTCCTTTATATCCACAGAGCAATGGACAAGTAGAAGCAACAAATAAAACAATAGCAGACAACTTGAAGAAGAAGTTAGAAGGACACAATAAAGGATGGTGCGAACAAGTACATAATGTAGTATGTGCTTACAGGACAACAAGGAGAGAAGCAACATGAATGTCACCTTTCTGTTTGACATATGGGGTAGAGACGGTGTTACCAACAGAATTCATCATTCCAACCACAAAGAAAGAAGCTTGGGATAAAAATCTAAGTGCAGATCTAATTTTAACGAAACTTGATGACCTAGAAGAAGCAAGAGAAGACGCTTTGCAACATATGTAAAATTATCAAAAAAAGAGTAGCTCGAGAATACAATAAGGTGTTAAGATAAGAGAATTTCAACCAGGCGAATTGGTGTTGTGAGAAATCCCAATTTATCATAATGGAGGTGATGGGAAATTGGAAAAGAAGTGGGATGGACCCTATACAATAAAAAGAATAGTTGGAAATAGAGCTTATGAGTTAATGGATCCAGAAGGAAGGAATACGGGTCGCAGATTGGATCGTTCTTGGAATAGGTTATATTTGAAGAAATACTATCCATAGGGGCTTGCGAAATAAGTCGCACCATTGAAAAGGATGCGAAGTTAAGGAAATGAGCTTGTATTCTTGAACAGGGATGTCATATTCAATTCAATAAACAAGTTTGAAAATTTCGTTCATATTCAAGAAATTCTTTCTTAAGATAAATGCAATTATACGGCCTCAAAGTAAGACCTAAATCAAAGGCAACGAAATGAAAATTTTAACCAGATAGACTAGGAATCCGAATGTGACGTGCAACCTAGTTCGCATACATGCAAGAGGTAAAAAAGTAAGACCTATCGCACGTCATAATCGGAGATAACCTAGTTAGCATACATGCATGGTTCAAGGGAAAGCTACACCGACCCTGGAACTTGAGTCATGGAGATTTGGGGTGAGAAAAAACGAAAAAAGCCCATCCAGGAGAGGTGCCTTAAATTTTCAGTCTAAGTTCATAATCTTAGATTGGAAGACCAAGATGAGAAAGTCTCTCCTAAGGAGTGCAGAAACTCGATCAGGGCGCCGAGGTACACGGTTGAGTCAAGAGTGCGGGGGGTGTTGGAGCCTACCTTACCATTCTTGACAAGTCCTGACTATGATGCACTGGGTCCGAAGATACCCCACTTAGGGTGCGGTCTCGTAACCATAAACCCAATCGGTGGAGGGATACGAGACTGCAAAATCAACTGGTTGTTGTATTACCGGATGGGAGGATCCAACCTTAACCCGGTAGAGGTAAGCTTCCTTGAAGAGGCAACCAGGGGGAAGATAAGGACGACACCCTCCATTAGGGAGCTGAATTGTGTCAAAAGACATAAATGTCACGAGGCTTTTTACTCACGGGAGTATTAAGATTTGTAATATTTATGCAATAAAAGCTTGAAGAGGAAAAAGATAAGATGAGATCAATGGGTCAATACATTACAGTGTAAAGACCGCCTGCGATCTCGTCGCACAGAAATAGAAGACAAAGTAAGGCAAGTAAGACTTTTACTTAGGAAGGCAAAATAAGACCTCATGAGAAAAATTATATATAAACTAATTTTTGTTTTGCAGGAAATTAAACAACATGAGCTCACACATTTGTTTCATACAAGAAATATAATAAGAGGCAAGTATGGGAATTGAAATAACAAAATATTATCTTTCTTGTAACAAACAAGTTAAAAATGTATCAAACAAAGAAGAAAACTTCGGATAAGAAGAGAAAATTAAGTGTGATCAACAACTACATCTTGGGTCCAGGATTCTCAACTTCAGCATTAATCTCTCCAGCAGGCTTGTCCTTCTCAAGTTGATTCTCTTCATCCTCTTGATCCTTCTCATCATCGCTTATAAATTCATAGTCATTATCCGGTTCAGGATACTCTTCATCTTCGCTTACAATAAGAGGAGGGATATTAACTGCAGGAAGAAACTTGCTCAGAAGAATTCCATTAACTACAGATTGAGCACTAGCATGAGCTTTGCGAATAGCTTCTCTTTCAAGATTTCTAGCATTGATCTCCAAAATTTTTTTGTGTGTGCGAGTCTTCTTCGCGCCCTATCTCGAGAAGCAGAAAGAGAAACCTCAAGATTCGCATGTGATACTTCCAGGCTCATACGATCTTTGCGAACTTTGGCTAAGTCAGATCTCAACTGAGTAATAGTAGATTGATGCGACTTTTCAGAATCTGCAAAAGAATAATATATTATCGTAAATTGAAAATAAAGCACATATCCCAAAAAAATGATTAGAATAATGAAGCAGTCAACTCTAGCTGACTACCTTCGCATAATTTAGAAAGAACAAAGGTGTTATTCTTCATACTTTCCATGGCTTTGTCAAATTCATCATCAACTGAACCATTGAGACGGGATCAAATCTTCTTTTCATCAGTAGAGAGAGACTTATTCTTTTTCTTAAGAACATCATGGGAATGCTTTAATTGATCATATTGTTCTTGAAGCTGATTCTTCTTCACAGTCAACTTTATTTTACTTTGAATGATTTTTCATTCTGGGAATTTAATTCCTTAGACGATGTTTCTAGTGAGCGAAGAATCTGAGCTTGATCTTCATTTATTTTCTGAAGAATTAAATATTGACGCTAAAACATTGCTTTCTTCTTTAAGAAGGAATGCTTCTCCAAGGAAAGAGTATGATTTTCTTCTGACAAGGTTTGATGTCTTAAATCAGCATCATATGACAGTTTAGATAAATAGAATATCTGACCATTTAATACTTCAATCTATTGAGCGAGTTGGTTATTTTCATGAGTTAGATTATTAATTTGGTCAAGTGAATACGAATGCTGTTTATCTAATTGGTTTAATTGAATCTGTAACTTCTCGTTATTCGCCTGAGTATCCTCAGCAAGAAATTGAAAAGAAAATCTCTCCATGACTCGCTTCTGGTTTAAATCTTGATAAATGCGTGAAGAAATTTAAAAGATTGTGGATAAGCAAAGAAATGTGTCATAGGATACGGTAAGCTAAAAAATAAAAATAAATAAATAATATATACTTCTAAGTTCTTGGTTTCAGTTGCGAAGATTCTCAGCATCAAGATTTGCGACTTGGAGTTCTCCTCTCAGTTTATGGACTTCCTGAAGTTCCCCTTTCAACTTATTGATTTCCTCCTGTAAAGAAGTATTTTTTTGCGAAAGTTCCAATTGAGATGAGCTAGATTCAAAACGCCCTTCAGCTAGAATCATCCGACGATGAGATTCCTAAAGAAGAAAGAACACAAGGATAAGAGATTAAGGTATTATAATCAAGATAACAATGTGAGAGGTACCTACCAAGACATCTAGAGCAGTATGAAAGCTTGGGTCAATTTGAGAATGGATCTCATTTCTTGTAACTTTATCAGAGGGAAATTCGCACAGAAGTTTGATTAACGCAGAGCAAATGCGAAGTTTGTAAGGGTCATCGGTGGAGGATTGAGCAGAGTTGATGATATCGCACAGAGTTTGAGAAGCAAAATTCACACTATCCAAAGCTTTCTTGTTAAGAGAAAGGGAACTTAGTAAAAAAGAAAAAGATGAAGAAGAAGGGGCAGATGTAGGAGGAGAAGGAACAGTGAAATTTGTAGGGACAGACACATCAACATCATTTGGTTGTGGGTCAGTATTTTTGAATAAAGAAGAGGTTTGACTCGCATCCAGTAAGTTCGCAGAGGCAATAGTAGGAATACCCATTATCCCTTGATCAGCAACAGTTTCTTTTTCAGAAGGAAAAATTTCTTCAAGGGTGATAGAATCATTCGCAGTAGAAGGTTGAATATTGTTATAGGGGTGATGTTTGAGACATTAAAATCAAGGATAAAAAGATTTGACTTAAGTACTGAAGGCTTGCGAACTCTCTTAGTCTTTGGTCCTTTGCCATCACCCATCTCACAATCGGAAGTCTGCGAAAACAAAGTAGATAAGAAATAGAGGCAATAATATTGTTTAGTAAAAATTTAGGTATTTCTTACTTCTTTGTTGCGCGAAGCTTTCCTCTTATGGGATTCTACGTTCTTGTCATCTGAAGAAGATTTAGGGTTTTAAACAGTTATCTTGAGAGCACTTACAGAAGAATTTTTCCTGAAAAAGTATAGGAATTGGATTAATAAAAAAGATAACAGTTATAATCAATGATCATGATTATCAGAAGATAAAAGGATAAAAGTATGGGAATTGGAAAGAAGAATACAAACTTTGAACCAGGATCCATGAAAACACCAGTGATGGAATAGCAACAACAGCAGCATCAGGATTGGAATGATAGCAGTAGGAGGGAGACAGTAGAAGAAAGAAGAAAGAGAATTTTGAAGATGAAAAGAAGAGAAGAAAAAGGTTATTTTTCTTCTGTGAATCAATAAATAGATGAAAGCGATGACCGGTTATGAACAGTTTGAGCCGGTAAAAAGAAGAAGAATCGACACGTGTGAATAAATAAACCTGAATTCTGGATAATTGTCTGCAAAGCAAAATTTGAAAAGACAAACACATGCGATATTTCAGGATGAGGATTTCTCATATCGCTCACTTCATAAAGTAAGCAAAATGAGAAGAGGCAAAATGTAGGAATGGAACATCGCACATGTGATAAGTATGCGAATTGAAGACTATCTAATGTAAGCGAGGACTATCGCACATAGTATAATCGAAGTGACGTACTGAATGATGTCAGCAAAGTCACGAGAATAGTGTGATGGTCTATGCGAAGTATAAACTGTGCGAGAATGAGTGAGCGTATATGAGAGAATATAACGCACAGTGATTCCGAAAATAGTGGATCTCTTAGCTGCCATCCACTATGTAGAACCCTATATAAGGGGAAAGAGTTATCACACCGAGGGGGCTTTCTTAGTGTGTGTTAGACAAGAAATTAGGAGAGAGAAAGTTTGTTTGGAGAGCAAGTAAAGTCATTGTAATATCTTGTAACCAAATATAGAATTTGATAAATAATAATAAAAGCATTCGATTATGATCACTTAGAATCTTATCTCAATATAGTGGAATGTGGTTTTTAAGATTTCCTGCAACTACAGACCAAATGTCTTCCCCGTGAATATCTACATTACCACCCAAATTCTACATCATGTTCTAAAAATTTTGATCATGTGATCATCCAAAGTAAAACATTGTGCCATCTGACCGGCAATATGTATGTCATTGCAACCCAAAACTGCAATATCACCAACATTTGCCTCATGACTAGAAATGGCGCCAAAGAAATCCATCATGGCTGACAAAGTTAGATAGTCTTGCTGTATCTTGGACTAAGATCTTGTCCTTGTGTGATGATGATGCCACTAATATAAAATTAAATAATTTATTAGTTGGAAGAATCAAAATATGGTATAGATACCCGTATTTGTCTACAAAACGTGGCTTCCGTCAGCCAGCGGCGGTGGCAGCGGTGCAGTGCATATATTATCCGGAAGAAGTCCCCATGTGCGTGTTTCAAAACGCGTACATGGGCCGTCTTTGCAGTTCATTATGCCTTCAGACTTGGAATTATTTGCAGACATCCTCTGAGAGTCTGTGGCTAATCGACATACAAGGCTTACTAAGTCTCATTGAAAATTGTTGAGATCTTAAGTAGTAAAAGGAGAATCACGACACCCACTCCCCTCACCAACTTTCACATGGGATGGATGTCGCCACTACCGGCCTTTAGTTGACCTGTTTAAATGCATTCTAATCTAAAGTCTATCAAGATAAAGTTGCAGCAGCAGATTTCACGCCGTGATTAGCTTTCCTGCTTTTCCAATGTGGATGTTTTTCCTACTTGTTCATATCATGATATGATACAGAGGGGCTTAATCATTTGGTTGCTGCCGGAATCTGATAGACACAATGGGGAAAAAATATATGTATAATCAACTAGTAACAAATTTTAGTACACTTTCTTCGTGGGAAGTTATGTAAAATAAACAAATTACAAATAAATAAATATGTAGTGTAAGAAATCTGAGCAGGAAAAAAAAAACTGATTCAAACAATGGTTTCAAGTTTGAATTCAACATCTCAATGTCCGACTTTAAACAACTTACATGTAGCCGCGCAGTCCGTTTCAGGCAGCATGCTGTTTGGGGTTGCGGCATTGAGCTCATTTAAAGTTTCAGCAAGAGATGCATTCCAACCTTGTCGTCATCAGTAAAAGAGTATTATTGTAAGCCACGGCCACCCCTTGCTTGCTGATCCCAGTTAACGGCCTTTCGGGTTCATGATCTGTGAGAAAACAGCACTAGGAGTCAATCCATCGGAATCTTCACTAGCAACGCTCTGACCACCGATGCTCATGCTTGTCGTATTTACGGTACTTGATGTGTCAGCTGATTTCAAATCATTTGGATCTTTCTTGTAGTTTGGTTGACCATCAGTCATGCTCAAGTCTTCCACTTTCACTAACCCATTCTCTTCAGCACTCTCCTGCAGCTGCAATGCAAACTCAAGGTTCCAAAGGACATCACCCATCGACGGACGGTTTGCTCCTATATCGTCCAAACACTTCTCCGCTGTCTCTGTAAACTTCTTAAGACACTCTGGCGCAATCTTCCCTTTCAAAAACGGGTCGACGATTTGATCAATGATTCCCTTCTTGCAGCAGTGTATGGCCCATTCCGACAAGCAAACTTGCTCCTTGGCTAGAGATGGATTGAGCGCCGGTCTTGCACACAGTACCTCAAACAGTACAACACCGAACGAATAGACATCAGATTTCTCTGTCAGTTGCTGCCTCCTGAAGTACTCTGGATCCAAGTACCCAAAACTACCCTTCACAACTGTGCTGACATGAGTGTGATCCAGTGCTGGCCCCGTCTTTGACAACCCGAAATCAGAAACCTTTGCAACCCATTTCTCATCTAACAGAATGTTTGTGGTCTTCACATCTCGGTGGATGATGGTGTGTTTCGCACCAGTATGCAGGTAGTGTAAACCACGAGCAGACCCAATGCAGATCTCGAGCCTTTGTTTCCATGAGAGCGAAGGGTTCTGAGTCTTGTAAAGGTGCTCCCTAAGGGTTCCATGTGCCATGTGGTCATACACTAGGATCATTTCAGAGTTGTCTTCGCAGTAACCAATAAGAGAGACAAGATGTCTGTGTCTGAGCTTGGAAAGCATCTCAATCTCTGTTTGGAACTCATTTACACCTTGGTCTGAGAGTGGATTTCCTCGCTTGATTGCAACTTTAGTGGTTCCGCCATCAATTTCACCCGCGTAGACTTTGCCAAAACCACCAACTCCGAGGATTAGACCTTCGTTGAAGTTCTTGGTAGCAGCTTTAATTTCAGCAAATGAGAAGTGACGACAGAGGTTCGAGGCAAGAACTGAAGAAGCATAGCTTTTGCCCGTGGCACTTGTCTTTGCAGAACCCCCAGAATGTGAATTGCTATATTGTGAAAGTGGAAGCCACCCTGACGGCCCATCGCCAGCACTAGACTCCTTTCCCTTTCCTTTCCCATCCCCTTCGCGTCTTCTGCGTCGTCCCACCAGAAACAAGATTAAGCAACCAAGACATGCCATTGCAGCAACACCACCTATAACACCTCCAGCAATGGCTCCAGTTTGGTTCTTTGACTTTCCCGATGATCTAGCTGAAGCAGGATCAATTGTTTCTTGTTTAGGCAATGGAATCGGATTAGGTCCAGCGAGGCTACCGTTGGTGATGTTGATTTTAAAAATCTCCACTCCATTTAAGATGGCATCATAATAGTTGGACTTGGATGCCGTGTTTGGATGCAGTGCAAGCCACATATCCTGTTGAGCACCATTTCCCTGTGGAACGAAAACGACATAATCCTTGTACACAGGAACTCTATTCTTCCCTGCCCAGCCAACAACATCCGCGGCATCCTCAGCAGTTTGGTTATTGATGAAGATTTGAAAAACCCTCTGATTAATTTTGGTCATAGTCGCTTGGATCTCACAGAAATGAAGCCTAACCAAGTAATAAAACCCTGGATCAATTGAGAAAATCCAAGTGAGATTGTAATTCTGGTTGATGTGCAGATCAGGCCCCATTGTTCTAGCCGTGGCATAAACATCTTTAGGAGCAACATAATCCGGCATCCCTGGTGGGTACTCAATTGTAGCATTAGGACCAATAGTATCAGTCACACCGAAGCCTGCTCCGAAGATGTAAGGTGAATCATCCGACCAGGAACGCAACAAGCCTGCATCTTTGGTTGGAGAAATGTAATTTCCACCTACATTCAGACGGAAGACATTCTCGAGTGCAGTACTGTTATCAATGATGAAAGGAGACGACTCTCCAATGATGAAGGCACTAGTACCATCGTTACTGTAAATATCAGGCATGGAGACGACCTGGATCCCATTAACGAAAGCATACGAGGATTTGGAGGTGGATGATGGTGTGAATGTTATGTTCAACCTCTCATTGTCCTCCGTCACAGGGATGGAGAATTCCTTGATAATGAATGCAAAATTGAGGGCCTGGCTAGTCTGAGAAGCACTGAAATTATTAAGGAGTGTATACGGACCAGCAGTGACAGAAAACAGTGAATCGGAGGCATTCAGACCGGCATACGAAGCTGGGTAGAAGTATAACCGGACGAATTTCCGGCCGGATGAGACCGGGAAAGTGTAGGTGAATTGAGAGCGGAATACACGAGCAGTCATGAATGGGATTTCAGGAACTGAGGGGTCTTGAGTTGAAGCAGGGGATGTTAATGATGGTGGAGATGAATTAGATGGTGCGAATTTAGAACCAATGTCGGTTGTCCATTCTAGACCATCGGGATCTTTAGCATCTCCGGTGGCGCCGCAGTTTAGAAGAAGCTTGTCAGTGGATGAATAGGATGATGATGATGGTGGTGTAGTAGTAGTTTGAGCAGAGGTGGAATTGATTGAAGATAACAAGATTGAGGTGCAGAAGATGAACACATAAAGTGCATTTGTGTTGGAAGAAGAAGAAGAAGACTTCTTCTTGTCCTTGTAACTAGTATTGTGATTCATGGAGTTAAAATTATGAAATGAAACCATTCATTCAGCACCTAATAATTATCTAATATATCTATCTAAACAGAAATTTATGTAACTACAAGAGAAGACGAAGAAGAATCATAAGAAAAGAAATCTGGAAACATGCAAATGGATCTTACCAACAAGGAGCTTGACTTGAGAGAGTTAAGATGAGTAAATGTATATCTGGTGATGAGAAGTATAATGTGAATTGACGAGATCTCCACTTCCCCCAACTTAGAGATTAGTTTGGGTTTGAATTGGGATGATGAAGTGAAACCTGAGAAAGGCTTTGGAGACAAGGAGGAAAAGAGAAAGAGGAAGACAGTGATGAGTGAGAGAAAGGTGAAGACAGTTGTTTATTTGGTTGGCAATAACAAGCACCTTTGCACATGGGGAAGAGGATAAAGAAACAAAACCACCACCACTGGTCCACCACTAAGTTATTGTTTTTTAGGTTAAAGAAATACAAATAAGTCATGGCCATGGGGGCAGCTGCTGCAAATTTCCTCATATTCAGACATACATTGACTGTCTACTCAAAGCCAGAGGTCATGTATTGTTGACAAACAGATCATAAACACTGTTTTCTTTTTATTGTGACAACAATGGTGTTGCTAATGTTAATGCGCGTGAACATTTTGATGCTTCTTTGGTGGTCTGATACATCTGTTGGATGGTTATAGTGCGGTTGGATGTCGAAGCAACACTGTGTTTACTTCTCGGGAAACAAAAGTCAAAAACAAAAATATTTTGTTTGTAGCGTGTTTGAATACCAAAAATAGAAATCAAAAACAAAATTATTTTGATTTATAACGCGTTTGGATACGGGAAGCAGAAGTCGTAAGTTGAATTATTTTATTTCACAAAAAGTTAATTTTTTGTTTGTAGAAGTCATTCTGATTTCTTTTTTGCCAAACTGACTTCTAACTTTTCGATTTCCAGAAAAGCAATTTTCTGAATGCACATCCCACTTCTAACTTACAAAAAATTCACTTTTCGACTTCTAAAAGTCGTTTTGAAAATCTGTACCTACACTGATTTTTTGTTTTTTTGACTTCTAGAAGTAAACAATTACTTCTAATTGCATCCAAACACACTATTAAAGTCTACAACTTTGCTACGTCCAGCACCGAAATGGGCACCGAAAGGAGATCGGATGGTCTGAAATGTCCCTTCTCTGCATTGGGATAGTGGTGGGACATGAGTAGACCCACCACCCTCTCACACGATGCACACTCGGTGCTTATTCTTCCATCAACGTATCATTTCTGTAAAATCTATGCTATACTAAAAGAGAAAAATATCAAGGAAAAGCAATTTTGCCGACAAATATAGAAGTTTGAGATTGGAGATGCTAAAATCTGATTTACGGTTTGAAAAACAAAATCAATTTTAGTTTTTGAGGCCATTTTTTTTTTAATAAAAAACAAGAGTGACCCCGATTGAATTAATATATTCATTTTGTTTATCCTCCTCCTACCTTTGTCCAAATACATGAATATCATGAGACAGCCTTGCGGTGTGGGCAGCAGTTGGTCAAATGAGCTTGAAAATGACGCTTGGTATCAAAAATAGAGTACATGCTAAATCATACAATTTTTTCACTCCCATCTTGAAATTGCATCTACAATGATAAAGGTCCGGGTGGGGTGTGACTGATGAGGAAACATATCTCGGATCATGTCGAATAAATGATTGGTTTGTATACATGGCTTCAAAATTCCAACCTCAAAATATACTTTTAATTTCTCAGTCGGAAAGTTATCAAAATTTTTATAAGACAAACTAGATGGCAATTGGGAAATATAGTGCGTTAATAGCGCTTTGAATAAACATCTAGAAGTAATTTTTTGACTTCTAAAAATTAAAAAGCTAGAAATTAATTTGTATGTAAAATTTCAGAACGACTTTTATAAGTAAAAAAAAAAATTCATTAAGCAACGGATCTACTTTTATATCTAAACCCGCTATAAGTACGAGAGTGTTGGCAATCTAATTAAGATGATGGCAATAGGGAGACTGATAACTGACGACCGTTCCAAGTTCCAAATGCTAGATAGAAGAGCAAATAGACAAAATGATGTACACGTGTGAGATCAGATATTCAGTATCTGTTGTTGTCGTGTTACTTACTTCAGCTTCGCAATTCATTTCATTGACAGTTTGACACGAAATCGCATGAAAAATGAAACAGCTGTTGAGGTTGAATGAATACCAAAAACGATGAGAAGCTCAATTTCAATATATATATCTTCATCACAATCCATTCTGTTGTTCGGGAACCAGGGGATCCTAGAGAGTAGAGAGTGCAATCAGTACTTTTAGTTTCTCTACATGAGCAAGAACATGATCACTACCACTCCAGCCACCACCAGCATCAGCTGCCACAGGGAGGATGAAAAGAAGAAGAAGTAAGAAACCAGATCTTTTTTTTCCTGCCTCTCAGTTTTGAGCCTTGATTGATATATTTGTGTTGGACAACAAAAAAAAAAAAAAAAAAAAAAAAAATGAATACGATGATGATATTTGTTTGATACTTTAAGTAAAACAAAGTTTTTAGTACTATCTTTCGGGCCGGACTTTTTTGATTGTTTTTCTTCAAAGTAATGCATGCTCGGTAACTCAGCCTAAATTTTTTTAAGTACATATATTCTTTGCTCATTCTCTACTACTAGTAAAGCATTTACAAATGTTACTATATATAAGTTGGCAATTGCGGCTACTTCACACTTGAGTAACCCCTCCTTATTGCTTATTCATTTTCCTTCATCTCTTAGCTTGCTTCCAATTCTTCTTTTCATGTCTATGGCTATCGCATTCCACCTGCAAACATAAATATTGCATCATCCTAAGAAGAAATATATGTACAAGTGTACCAGTTAGAATATATAGAATAACCAATTAAGTTGATGCAAGCTTAAAACAATTTTTTCTTTGCTTCAAAGCCAGACACTTGCTTAATTACCACTCATCATATGCAAACCAGAGTGTTCTGAGAGTGGATATATGTACCTAGCTAGTGCAGCTTGTTTAACTTATTCAGTAAACATGATTAATACACAGACGGAAAACCCCAAATTACTTGGTTATAAAACAAAAATGTCCACAGTTCATCTCTTAGTAATAATGTCAATCTTATGGTTATCATTTGTTATTGGAATATCATCCAGTACTAACGATAATAGTGTTGATATTGGACTCAGTGCTCCTGACGGAGTAGTTGCAAATGATCAGCATTTCGGAGCAGGAGGACCAGCGTCGGTCGAGAGTAATACCAATTATCTCTCATCGACTTCTTCTGATGATGATGAATATGGTCTAGAAGATGGTGATTTTGATGATCTGCTGGGGAGTGACCAGGAATGGGAGATGGTGTCTAGGAAAGGAAATCAATTCGTAATTTGGCCAACATCGACGTCAAAGCAACAGGATATGGTTAGGCCTTTCTACGTGAATGGGTTCAATACATACTGGTTGATGCTATTTGCAGCCGATGATTCGACCAAAGGTAAAGTGAGCCAAATCTTTCAAGAAGCCTCCTCAGTGGGACTCACTGTCTGTAGGACTTGGGCGTTTAATGATGGTGGATGGAGAGCCCTTCAAAAATCCCCTGGAGTCTACGACGAAGACATTTTCAAGGTACGTCATATACATGCTAAACATACGTAATTACATATACTAGTAGTGCAAACATGCATGTTTTCGTATGTATAATCCTATAATTGATATATATGTGCGTGCACAGGCACTGGATTTTGTACTAAGTGAAGCCAAGAAGTATAAGATCAGGCTTGTAATGTCATTAGTCAATAACTGGGAATCCTATGGCGGAAAATCCCAATATGTGAAATGGGGTAAGGAGTTCGCTGGTCTTACCAATCTCACTTCAGACGACGATTTCTTCACGCACCCAACTCTCAGAACCTACTATAAGAATCATGTCAAGGCAAGCAATTCAACTCGTTTTTTTTCTTTTTCGACTAATTGGAACTTCTGCTTAGTTCTTTTTTTAAGCTTTTGTGTTGGTGTCTTGTGCTGTATGTATCTGCAGACGCTTCTTAATCGAGTGAACACGTTTACGAACGTGACATACAAGAATGATCCCACAATTTTTGCTTGGGAATTGATGAACGAGGCTAGGTGCACATCTGATCCATCCGGAGATACGTTGCAGGTAATTATCGAGTTTATGATAAAATCCCAATATCTGTATGTTTGTGTGTATTCATGGTTTCAATTTTGGTTGTAAACCTGTAGGCATGGATACAAGAAATGGCAATGCACGTTAAATCCATCGATCCGAACCACCTCCTGGAAATTGGAGTGGAAGGATTTTATGGTCCTTCGACGCCTGACAGAGTTCAGCTCAATCCAAACAACTTTGCCCAACAAGTAGGAACTGACTTTATCCGGAACCACCAGGCTCTGGGTATTGATTTTGCTTCGGTTCACATGTATGCAGACTCCTGGTAAGTACACAGATGCGACATTGCTTTGACCGATTCGTGCAATCCTAGTTGTTTAACTGAAATTTTAACTCAAGCAGGATTTCACCATCGATCTCAAAAACGCACATAAAATTCGTGACGTCGTGGATGAAATCTCACATAGAAGATGCTGAGAAGAAGCTTGGTGGGATGCCCGTGATATTTTCAGAGTTTGGAGTATCGGTGAGGGACAACGGATACAATGCATCTTTCAGAGACACGTTTATTAGCACAGTGTACAAAACGATATTGAATTCAACAAAGAAGGGAGGGAGCGGAGCTGGAAGTCTGCTATGGCAGATCTTCCCAGAGGATACCGAGTACATGAATGATGGATACGCAATTGTTCTATCAAAGTCTCCGGCGACATCAAACATTATCTCTCTTCACTCCACTAGGCTTATGCTCTTCAACTCTCGCTGCTCTTGGAGGTGCCACTGGGTTTGCAGCAAGAAGAAAAATGCGTTGCCATCTGTAGCCGTAGACGACCAGTAGTAGAGTTCAAGATTTTCTAATTATACATGAATACGTATAAATTACTCTGTGCGTGTAAGTAAATTACATATAGATATAAATTTGTAATCGTAATTTGGGCACTTTTGGTTGTCTTTATAAACTGTGGGTTGCTTCGATGTCCACCGGCTTGACTTTACTGAAAATGAAAAGGGTGGACCTGTAAAGAAAAACAAAAACCAAATAGATTCTTCGAAGCTGAAGTCCGAAAACAAAATGACTCAAAATAGCCGATATAGATGACTTTTATAGTAACTACACATTTTATATATGTATTTAAATATAAAAGTGCCATGGACAACACTCCAAGCAAATACCTTAAAAATTCCAAAATAATTCATATATTTTCTAGAAGCTATATAAATGCGCTTAATCTGACAGGTATGGATGTTCAACAGATTTTTAAGGTTATATCCGGGTCCAATCCGTAATCCGTTCGGTTTCAAAAATCTCATCCGCTTCCAATTCATTAGCAAACGGTCCGGCCATCCATCCGCACAAAAACGGATGGTCCCGGTTAAATCCGCAGATTACGGATAAGATGCTCACCTTAGCCTTAACCCATAAAGCTATCTTTATGCAAAAAGAAGGGGACTTGCAGCCTAAACCCAACCCTTAAAGGTGTTGGGCCACCCCAAGTCTAAGGTCCAAAAGGAAGATAGCTCGAATTTTGGTCCAATTACAACGACTACTTTTCCCGTACAGTAGAACTTCGATAAATTAATTACTTCGTTAAAATAATAAAATTTGCTGGTCAGGAGTTAGAAATTTCATACATGGGAGGCTAATAGACAAATACATTATTTAGGAGGGGCTAATTAGGAGATTTCTCTTTTAATTAGTAAAAATTTTAAAGGATCACTAAGAAATTTTAAAGGATCACTAAGGAATTTTAAAGGATCACTAAGGAATTAAGCTAAAAGGCAAAGAAAATCTCAAGTTTTGAAAGTTAACAACATACGTTCAAAAAAAAAAAAAAAAAACATTTCACGAGCGTGTTGAGTGAAGATATGCCAAAAGATAACCTGAAAGCAAAAGATTGTATTAGATTTTATTGAAGTCATTATTTTTTGTTCTCATTATTGTCTACATTTATATATCGTAAAAGAAGTGGCAGTAATCCTTAATTTTTTTTTTGTTGATACGCGAAAGCCGAACACATACCCTACCCGAAACCAGCCAGTTGGACTGGCCCCACTGTCAGACCCAACACCGCCAAACCCACTATACAACTAATCTATTACAATCCTTTATGGCGGGGGATTGAATCTCTGACTTCCTCCTTACTGGAGTTGATGGGATACTACTGAGCTATGCTCTTGGACCCATTTAGACCTCGTACATTTATTACATTTAGACTTTCATATAAAGAAAGTTGATTTCATATCGTCAGCTGTAACATCAAACTACATTGGATATTAAAACAAATAAAATGGATTGAACCCAGGAACATTCAAATTAGAAAGTTCACAACATTCGAAATGTAAACTTTCTTCCGTTTTCTTCAACAAATTGGACTTGAGCTATGGCATTCTGAATAGTAGATAAACAACAAGTTAATATGATTTTAGTTAAACTATGATGGAATTGTTCAAAATGAAGATAAAGTTATGAGGATACTTACTAGTTCTTCGTTGGACAATCCAGGATTATCATTTTGAACCATCTACAAAACTTTTGTATAACTTCTGACATCCTTATCGATGAATGAAAATCATAGTTTAAGGCTCTTATTGGTTCTTAAATTTTCATTGTGCAACGCTATAAACCATTGACACACACTTTCCCATAAATATTGATTGGTCATATTTCTCCTTACAATATGTAATCAACATCGAATAAGAGCAACATCTTCTTCCTTACATAACTATTTATAATTAGCAAAAAAAAAATGATCCATTTGTTACAATTGAATATATCTTCAAAGAAATAGTCACATTTATATTGAAATTATGCTAATTACGAGAAGTTTTTCCTCTAATATGATCCGAAGCTTATGACGTTGGGTGGATCGTTAATTCAATTATTAATAATCCCATATTCCTACTAAATTTTACAAACATATTTGCAACTTCATTCTTCTTCCTGCTAATATATCTAGTTTTCCAATTTCAAAAATTATCAAAAACAAGCAAAGCTTTCTAAGGAATATCGCAATTCATCAAGAATACCATAGTTATATAATTTGTGTTTTCTAAAAACATGAGATATAATTTCATAACTATTTTTTTTAATTTTAAACTAAGTTAATAATGATGCTCATTATGCAAGGATGATATTGAAACTGCCTATGATGTTTTTAGGCCCCCGATATTTTCCATTTTAAGGGGGTGAAATGTTTGCGACTTGTATTCTAGTTGTTACCAACTTTTCTAAGCTTTGCAATTAACGTATGTTCGATATGATACTCCTTATATATATTATCTAACTTAGTTGCCGATGATGTTCTGAAACTCTTGTGCCTCATAAAAATGGGCCAGTCACGGGTAAAATATAAGGAAGATCATTTATTATTCAATGGCATCTTGACCGCTTCTCTCATTTGAATATAAAGGACAAGTGGAGGACTTTGGAAAAGGAACTACCAAATAATCGTTTATAAGTTTGAATAAAGGATATGCACAGGACAAAGTGTGATTGTTATGAAGTTTTTCCTCCATGATTAATCACATTTCTATCCGAGTCCTGTTAGTTTTAGTGTGGAGGTTTGACTTAGTCGACGAAGTCGAAACTGCATTCTTGCCTAGAGATTTGGTGGAGGACATTAATTTGTCACATCACATTTGGTTTGAGGTTGCTGGTTTAGTTTGGAAGTTTGGCATGTCAGCTTTTGGAGCCTCTGTTTTGTTTGTTCACTAATGTAGTGATTTTGTGAAGCTTGACATGTTTGGTAACTTATTTTCTCGTTATTCGTTTTCGGGGATATGCTCATGGCAAATAGCAAGTTCAGTTTTATTGCTTTAAGAAGAAATTGGGTTTGGAGTTTCGAGATGAAGGAGTTTTGTTCTGCTAATAAGATACTTGTGCATAAGTTTGGACGAGATTTGTTGACTTCGGTCATTTGGGGGTTAAGTTGGTACTTGAATCGGTCTGCTCGTCGTTGAGATCCTTTTGAATGCTGAGGCGATTGTCATGGTTTGAAGGTCGTATCAGATTAGTATAATCTTTACCGAGGTGGAGATTTGTTGAAACATCGACAAGGTGGAGATTGTTGATAATTGTCGGTGTTTACGGGAAGATTTCGAAAAGTTCCGGAACACACTAGAAATCTCTAGTGTAGAAAACCATAAGGTTTCCTAGTTTAAGTTGATTCCCATATTTAGATAGGTTACCTAAATAACATTAGGTTTCCTAGTTGGTTTGGGTTTCCTTTTCCAAGGAGACTAATACTTGGGAATCAAGTTATGAATACTATATAAGGAGGCTTATATGGTGATTCTTAGACATGGAATTCTCAATGGAAAATCAGTATAGAATTAGAGAATACACAATGTAGTTCTCTAAGGTTTCTAGGAATTCCATCCCACCTCTTGGGGTGGAGTTTTAAGGAAAGAGAGGGACCATTCTCGGGTGTTGTAAAAACCACAGTTGGTGTTGAAAGAGTATATCGTTAAGATTTTGGGGAGATGTGGAAGACATCATTTAGTGAAGAAAAGATCGTCTTGTTCGTGATGGTGAAAAATACATCGTTGGTGTTGGAAGTGACATCATTTAGAAGGACATCTCAATTATGTGAGATAAGTATCATCTTGTTTGGTTAGACATTATTTGGGTTTATGGAGCATTTTGTCCTAGAGAGTTATTTTAGGGTTTATGATCTACACAATGTTGGATCGTAGTTTGTTGATTGATTCACCAATCGTTAAGTGTATAATTCTCTATTTAGTGGTTCCATAATAATGAAGAAGTCGTAACCGTTTTGGTGGATGTAGACATATTGCCGAACCACGTTAAGTCTTGTGTGCTTTACTTATTGCTTCTTATGTGTGTTTGCATAGTTTATCTTTCATTTTACATCGATCCAAAGATCTAATTTCTTGTGGGTTAGTTCTTGTTGGATTTTCCCAACAAGTGGTGCAGTTAGTTTGGCTATCTCCCACAACAATATTGCCAAAAATAAAGCAAAAAATCTTATACATGGTATAAGGTTAGTTTAAAATATTTTTATGGACTTTGACTATAATCTCTGTAATAAAATAAATAGATGGAACATGACTACATGTTAAAATGTTTACGACTCTCATGGATAGTAAGTAACTATAGGAAAATAATACCTACTATTTTAGTTTGCTGCAAGCGTTATGATTCCAAACTTAAACATCAAACATGACCATTTTCTTTTCCCATAACCCGTTAGATTATATCATTTGGTGCGTTGTGATGATATGTTGTAAAGATTATATTAGACGGTAAAGATTAGTCATAGTTACTTTTGGTTTTTAAAGTTAGAAAATCTTTCTCAACTTATATAACCATAAATTTATCAATTCTTTAATGCTCTTTTATGTTTTTGTCAACATATACAACCAACTAACTTTATGGGTTTGTCACTCGAAGAAATGATGAAACAAAAAGACTTCGATCGTCTATCACCCTTCTTATGAAAAAAATGATTTTCTTGCCCCGGTTTTCTAGCGATAGAGAATGGAGATCACGAAAGTAAACTTGTAACTGACACATGTACCCTCAATTTTTAATCTTCAATCGACCGTAATTATGATTTTATAATGCTAGTGTTTTTTATGGTAGATATTATATCCAGTAAATTCTAACTCAAAACATATTTTAGACGTACCACAACTTCATATATGATCAAATTTATATTGAATTCGTTATTTGGTATTTGTCTTTTTCAACTTTCAGTTATCTACAATAACACCATTCAAATCTTTTTTTAAATATACCATTCACACCATTCTATTTGTCCACCTCAATTAGCTCTTGTATGAATATTTTACTAATCGATCAAAGTAGAAATCATATAAATGGTTCGATAGTAAGGTGTTACAATCCAAAATCAGAATTTAGAGGGGAAAGTTATTACTATAATATATTAAAGAACAAAAAGATAACACAATGTGGGGCATAAAAAATAATCTGTTTCAAACTCTATTATGAGCAAATTCGCTTTTTCTTCGAAGTTTTGGACCTAAATGAGTTTTATCATCAATATCTGTAACCGTAATTTTGTATAGGTTCTCACGGGTTAAGCCTAGAAAAAGCACTATGGTAGTGTTTAGCTTTAGCTTAAATAGAACCCACAATTGGGGGATACTCTCACAAATTTCGGGATACTTAAAAAAAACACATTATAAAGTAATTTGAAAAACCTCTTGTCCAAAAAAAAACTTGATTATTCCTAGATTATCCTTGAGTATCCCCCGAGTGTAGTGTTAACTGTTATTACCTAGTGTCTAAACAAAAATATAATCTATACCACGAGGTCAAGTACTCTCACATTCTAATATTACACTCCAATTAGTTAACCTTCTAAAAATTGAACCTTTATGATCTGTTTTGATCCGATTTTCACTTTAAGAGTAACAGGAAGTAAACCATTAACATTAACAGCTTTGATTCCTTGTTAGTACGCATCTACAGGAAACTCAAAAATTTCCATTGTTTCATACGCAAAATCAAATCATTTTTCTTCTTACCATAACCTTCAGTTACAGTCCATTTGGCGTTCTTCTCATATGATTTTGTTACTAACGAAACTTGTATCTGTTTGCAATTTGGTAGTGGTTGATTAACGATGAACACATAAGAGTTATCCACTTAGGTCATACCCACACACCGCCCTTACCTGCCATGATTTTCTTTATTGCATTGGTGAACCAGTCGGTATTGCATTGGTGTACCAGTCGATACTACATTGTTACGTAAGAAGAGGAGAAGAAGAGAGGTGCAGTCAGCAATTGAGGAGTGAAGACACCAAATAATTTAGGTTTTTAATTAGTTTTCTTTTTAGTTTTTATTAGGGTAACTATTGACATCTCATCATTGGAAAAAATACCCCTTAGCCAAAATCTTGTCTTATATAACCGTGAGTATTCCCCAAATTTGGGTTCTTTAAATATAACGAAAGACAACTACTACGAGGCTTCGCCAGACTTTAATGTGGCGAATTCTCTTGGCTTAGCTAAAGAGTGGAACAAATTTGTTCCACTTTTAAGCTAAGTGATATCTCACGAAATCTGAGTTTTGTTCTGAAAATTTGCTTTATAGAAACTGAGTATCCTCTTTTCTGGTCCACAGGGAAACTTAGTTTATGTGGCTTTTTGGAGGGATATTGATTTTCCATTTAGGATTTTTTAGTTTTAACCAATTTTTACTCCTACCATTCTCTGTTAACTCTTTTGTTTACTAAAGTTCATTTTTTCTCTTTATGTTTCCTTTTTTTTTTTCCCTCTTTAATATTTTTTTTACCTATAACAAATATACATTTAAATCCAATTAAATAACACTTGAAAAATGAAATGGACATTGTTTGGATGGAAACTCGATTTTCATGTTATTATTCAAAGCAATGCCCAACTCTCATGGTGAGGCGCAACTGAACCCTCATTTCGCTTGGCTACATTTGATTTAAGCTGTAGGCGAGTGAAACACCCAACCATAATAATTGGCCTAATATAAGTATTGAATTACCAATCAAGCCAAGCTACAATTATTGAGTATGGAGAAGATTTTTGTGTAACCATAACCATATATTATATATTTGGTTTAATTGAGTAGGATATTGGTACCGGCAAATGATTGAAATGAATAATGGGAATAATTTCGGGGCCGGTGGGTTACGCGCATTTGAATTGAAGAAAATAACGTGGCACATGTGAGCATCAAATTAAATAAGCAGTGAAGAAGATGGTCATGATTTACACAAAATGATCCAATCCAACTGGTAGTGTAGTGTAGGCGCCCCCCACCAGTGATGTAATAATCCCTATTTGAATTTTGAATTTTGAATTTTGTCTTTTTGTAATTCAAATTCACACGGATTTCCCGCGCTGGTTTTCCTGTTTGTAGTCAGTGTCCTTCTGTTTCTAGGTAGCCGTGTAAAACCAAGAAAATGGTACTACTAGTTATTAATATAGATTATGTACAAAAAGTCAAGAGTAGAGACACTGACACCAATACCCGTGCTTCTTCTTTTGTTTTTCGACAACAGTACCCAAAGCATGATACACGCAAAAAGACGAACCCAAGAAAAGAAAACCATCTCATTAAGTATGTGGAATAATTAATTAATTTATACTACAAGGTAGAATAAGCAGCGAGTACACACAAGGTAGAATGAATAAAATAGATTAATCTATAACAAGTAAAGCACACACAAAAAAAAACAAAAAGAATCCGGGAAGAAGTATGTCGATTTAGGCATGGAAATGCCAATCTCATACACAAGAATGTAGCGGGAGGACATTGACCACCAGCAGCAGGGATTGCTTCCTGCTTTCGCTGGTTGGTGTTGCAAGGCTCTTCTTTGTCTTTGTCTTTGTCTTTCTCTTTCTCTTTCAACAGTACCCAAGTATGTCGATTTGGCGCATTAATAATGCATCTATCTATGTGTCCATCTCCGTGTCTAGCAGAAGCAGCAGATACCCCATCATCTACCAACACACAAGTCTCCCCCCTCTTTCTATTTCACTTTCCTATCTTCTCCTTCTCCTTTTTTTTTTTTTTAAAAAAAAAATGATTAATTCAAATAATAATTGAAAATAATGGTGGGCAGCTCAGCTAATAAGCATTGACTCACATTTTCTGATAATTAAATTATTCATTCATTTTCCCTCCCTCCACATTTAACACCCCATCACAGACAGACTCACCAAGCCAACCCAAGGAAGAAGAAGAAGAAGAAGAAGAAACCAGCAACAAGGAGATTTGGTTAGGGTCTGTCTCCATTTTCAGGTATTTCTTACTTGTTCTTGGACTACTTCTCCTCCTCCTTGATGAATCAGGATGTTGATGACTCATTCCAATTTTTTAATTTCTAATTTTTCTTTCAGGAGTCATCAAAAACTAATTCATCTCCTCCAAAAGACGACGTGCCTCCCTGTTCTTTTTCTTCAACGCCGCCCTTAGGAAGAAAAATCTTTCAAACTAGATGATTTTTCAAGACAAGACAACATGGATCGATGTGGGTAATGCTGCTTAATCTCCACAACTGAGTCTGCCGGCCGTCCTAATTCCATCATCATCATCATCATTTACCTGGTCAATTCATCCTCCTCCTACTCATCAGGTATAATTTACAAATTTCCCAAATGTCTTACTAATTAGATTACTAATTACTGACTTCTGATTTTGCCGGCCGTCTATAATTCAACTCAATTGCAAAATTTCCAGGGTTGCCAATTGCCATAACCTAAACCGACCATGATGTCTAAAAACAGAACAATGAAGAGGTTGGAGTCCAGAAAATCACATTCCTGGTGGTTTGACAGTCACATCACCCCCAAATCCAACAAATGGCTTGCCGATAGTCTCCAAGGTAAACTCGGCAACTCTTATTCGCATATGATATACAGATGTCTTAGTTACAAGGATCTTTTGACTGTTCCTTATATGCCTCACATTTTCAACTCAATTTATAAGAAATGGAATTACATACCGGCATGATTGTATCCCATTCATCTTTGAAGAGGCAAATTGAAAGAGGGGTGGAGTTCCATGAACCCCAAACACCCTTTATTTACCCAAAACATTTATTCAATCAACTCTTTCAAGGCTTTATGCTTTTTTTCGTTTTCTTTTGTTCTTAGTTCTGTAATCCTTGATTTGAATTGCAAAAAATGGCGTATAGCAAGAAAGTTACAATTAAATCTCTGACTACAGAGATGGACAGGAGCGTCAGTCGGATGCTCAAGCTCATCGAAGAGGAAGGAGATTCCTTTGCTAAGAAGGCTGAAATGTATTATCAGAAAAGACCCGAATTGATTGCACAAGTCGAGGAGTTCTACCGCATGTATCGCTCCTTAGCGGAGCGTTATGATAACCTGAGCAAGAGTATCCCGGCTGATCATCAGCTCCAAACTCAGAGTTCAGGTGTTTCAGATGCTGGGTCTGAATCTGGACCACCTGTGCCTGCTCCCAAGGAACTAAAAAGACATACTCGTCGCAAGTCCATCACCAACAGAGCTGCTGGTTTCGAAGTCTTTCTTGGGTCTCGTGGAGGCAGCTCTGAGAGGGCAGATTCGGATGATTACTCAGATTCTTCTTCAGACTCTGAAACAGAATCTGACAGCATCGCTTCGTCTAAGAACACCTACTCGGGTCCACTGGCGGCGAATGGTGATGATATGGGACTTGGCCAGAGGATTGTTGAGTTGGAGGTTGAGCTTCGCGACGTGAAAGAGAAGCTCCGGATGGCAGAGGAAGAGAATTCGTCAGTCACTGCTACTTCGCCAAAGGTTTCTCAAGAGAATGGAAACAGCGAAGACCTTCTTGGTAGAATCCATTGGTACGAGGAAGAATTGAACGTTGCAAATGAAAAGCTCCGTTATACGCAAGATGAGATAGAGAGGTTAACACAAATCACCATTGAGAACGGACTAATTGATGCGTATGTCAAGTCTGAGACAATTCAGGTCCTGGAGCTGCAAGACAAGATTGCAGTGTTGACCCTTGAACTTGAGAAAAGTAAATCTTCTGAAGTAGCAACCAACGTTGGTGATTTGGAGGAAGACGCAGGGGTCGAAGACCAAAAGCTTCATCTTTCAGAAGAAGAAGAGGTTGCAAGGTTGAAACTTGAATTGGAGGAGACCAAATCTTCTTTGAAGAAAATCGAGGTCTGGGCTGCAGAACTGAAAGATCAGAATAAGATCTTAGAAATGAATGTATCCAACCGTGATGTAGAGATTGCGGAACTGAAACTAGCCATCTCTGATGCGGAGTTAAAATTCAATGCTGAGAAATCTCAACTGGAGAAGGTCATATCAGCATTAGAAGAGGGTCAAGGGGAATTAGAGATGAAGCTGAAGAATTCAGAGTCTAGCATTCAAGCACTAGTAGACGATTGTAAGAGGGTCGAACATGAAAAGACTGAATTTCAAGTTTTGCAGGAGAACTGTGAAGCGGATATGCACAGCGAGATGGAGAGATTGAAAGCAGAGATTGTTGAGAAAGGGAACCGTCTGGAAGAGTTAAACAAGACCCTGGATGGTCTTAAGCTCAATTTTGATACATTGACAGCAGAACGAGACGAGCTGAATGCAAAGATAAGTTCTTTGGTTGCTGATGTTGGGTCTAGAGATGATAAGATCCGTCCAATGGAAGAGCATTTGCACAAGTTACACATAGAGCACGTGGAGTTAGTGTCAGCGTGCGAGGAAGCTAAGAAACAAGCGGAGAAGCAAACAAGAAGGTTGAGAGAAATGGAAGAAGAGGTAGAGAAGCAGAGAATGGTGATAACAGATGCGGCAGAAGAAAAGAGGGAAGCAATAAGGCAGCTGTGTTTCTCCATGGAGCATTACAGGAACAATTACGATGACCTTCGAAATGCATTTCTTGGGCACAGGAAGCAGACACCATCTCCAGTATTAGCTTCTTAAATCGGAGAGAATCCATCCATATCCTTAAACTCTCTTTCTTTTTAATTTTGAGAGTTGAGAGACTTCTACTAGCACCACTATTTTGTAAGTTTGTATGTATTTTGATTTTTTTTTTTTGTCCTTAAAAATGTTGTTGTTATTGAGTCTAAAACTGGGTAATCTAATGCATACAGTTATTTTAAGTAGCTTTTTCATGGTGTTATGTTGATGATTTCAGTCAGGCACAGGCATTTCTTTTCGCTTCTTTATCAGCTGCAAGAAGCAGCAATTTTCAAAAATTCCAAAAAAAAAAAAAAAAAAACCAAAAAAGATGGAGAAGTGGGGCATCGATCCCCATACCTCTCGCATGCTAAGCGAGCACTCTACCATCTGAGCTACATCCCCTAAGGTTGTTGTAGAAAATTACACATATACACTTATATGAAGGAGGCAGATTGGTTTAAAGTCTCGGACCAAGTTCAATCAACTCTTAGTTGGTGACGTCGGCTAAGAGAATCAATTGCGCGGAGTCCTTCTGGGATTCAAGATGCTAAAGAGCGTGACTGTAACTGAATGTTTGTGAGGGTTTAATTCGGTCTCAAATACATTCCAGTTCGAAATTAATTGGTAATAGGCTAGTGTCTGTAGCGGCTTAATACCATTTGATGTTCAATCTGGACTAGGTCCTGGGGATTTTCTACATTTGTGGTTTCCTCGTTAACAAAACTTCGGGTGTCTGTATTATTTGTTTTTCCGCATTATATTGTTTATCTTTATAATTGAAATATCACATGTTGTGCGTTAATCAATCAAAGTAGATACATCCATCCTTGTTTGTTGGATACGACTTGATTGATACTTGGAAATTGATCTTTGGAATCACCAAGTACTCTCACCCGCAAATCAGGTTCACCGACTTGCCTCTATAAACTTTCTGATTGTGAGTGAAAGAGATATAACTCTGAATATTCTTCCTTGATTGAGTTTCATTAAGTTGAACTTTCAGAATTATATTTGAGTCTGTCCATACGGATTTCCTAAGAAAAATTTGGTGGTGTATCTTGGTACCTCCACGTTTTCACATATAATAAAATATCTGGTCCTTATTGGCTTGAGAGCTTATATAAGTTTGATTATGAGTGCATTACAATCTACTACAATTTTCGATTATATAGATGGATTCAAATATTTGAGAATATGTGACATTGGTATTGAAAGCGGATGACTGTCTGTGTTAATTCCATGCACTTTTAGCCTACAATTAAAATTAGATTACAAATGCGAAGTTTTTCTTTTTTTTTTTGCATATTATATTTATTAAATAACAGTATATGTTTTTTTTATGCAAAGATAGCTTCTTTTTTTTTTTGTTGGAAAGTAACCAAATGTACTCTCTATTTGACCTTGTTTACATTTCAGAGATAATTCTACAGATTATCATTACAATAAGGATCAAAAGAAAAAAAAAAGGAAACAAACAAACCATGATTCATGCTGCGTATCTAGCACCACAAGGTCCAACCTTATAACATTTATATCAGTTTACTCAGGATCTTTTCTTCTTTTTTTTTTCCTCGCTTTTTGAATTTTGTCCCATTTTTTCATTTAAGTCCGTAGATTTTCTACATGACTTAAATCCTTCATCTTCCACTATGTGTCCATGGTATAATTTTTTTTCTTCAAGTGATTTGGTTACATGTTTCTCAAACAATTGCAACTGCCTAAGATTCTATTTATTATAAGACCTGATTATTTTCGGCTCCCCTATATTCGCCTTAGCTTCCTTTGAGTTGATAGGATTTGTTATTCTCGATCTTTTCTCACTGTCTTCTTCAAAATTAACATCTATTGGAACTATTGCCTCTTCGAATTTTCTTTTTAGAGTTGCGCTCTTCTCTTTTAAACCGGCGTTCTTCTCTTTTAAAGTTGCACTCTTCTCTTCCAGAAAAACTCTATCCTGTGCTACAGTTACTCTATCCTCATCTACAACTACTCTTTTCTTTTTTATATTGTGATCTCCATCATCTCTAGAGCTCTTATATCCATCTCTAGAGCTGCTTTATCCATTTTATATTCTGCATCCAGTTGCAATCTCCTACGACACTTATTAGTTGTAGCAGTGCATACAAACACGATTCACGATACAGACAATTTCAAGATCTTCCCTAGATCAATTAGTATGACCCGAGATAGGATCAATCGTACAAATAATGAGAATTCTTCCTCTCCCCACAAATGAGGATGACATGCATCGAGCTATGATCAAGTATCTCAGGGGAATTGTTCTACCATTAGTGATTCCCTTATCACATTTCCAAGAGCTAAAATGTATTGGTTGATTCCTATTCCTTCTTGTATTATCTCGGGATGTTTTTCGTCCATTGGTCCTTATGATCCTGTAAGATCCACAAGATTCAGAGTAGCTTTGGCTAAACCTACATCTACAATCCTGGAGCTTACGTTTAGCCTTTTAACCTGATGTGGTATGGAACTACGCCTATTCAAATTTGTGGGCTTCGTTATTATTTTAGTTTCAGATGTCTTTATATTTTGTATCACTTCATTAATGCTATTCACTTTGACATTATATAGATCGTTGATAAAGAAACCCCCTCATTCTTATTAGGAATAGGTGGAGAGGCAAAGAATGGTGAGTATAAATAGAGTGTAAAAAAATGAGAATTAGAAACCTATGGAAAAAAATTAACCATTTCATCTCCAACGGTCTCTACTTTTCAAAATTTCCTTCTTTTGCGCAAAGAAAGAAAATTTTAGGGACGAGGAATGGACCAGAAAAGATTAAGGTTCTACCCTCTAAAACCCTAAAAATTCACATGTCTTCGATTTCAGATCCTATTCTTGAGACCCAGGAATCACTTCATGATTCTGAAGAGGATAACCAATTAAGCCTACTAGATGAAAATTTCGTTGTTGTTTCTTGTTTAATTGAAGAAAATATTAATTATGTGTTCAACTAGTTAAACCATATTTTTGTTCTTAGCCTTTGCATGATTTAGACTTAGATCCATCAATTCCACCTTATGATCCCGAAAGGAATATGCCATCTTGTTCTTTGCCGGTTTTAGTGTTTGCTTGGATAACAGAAGCAGAAGCAACAAAGTCGATAAGTTAGTTTGGAAACAATAAAGAACAAAATCCTTATAATGTAATACATATGTAAACCTCTTCTAAAATTGGGTTGTTTAATATTCTGGAATAACAAATGATATCACAATGAAGGTATAATCAACAACAAACAAATAACTTTTTAATCTACAATGCAACCCAAAATCAGAAACAATAAGTAAAAATAGATTCTTATTAGATTTGAACCTCAATTGAATTTCAACCTTTGTAGATCTCCATCTATCACTATCTGCAATGAACATTATAAAATAAAATAAAATAAAAAAATAATAAAAAATTAATAACGATAAAAGATGTAAGTACTAAGATTTTCACTATCCATGCTAGTGTTAATAATGCTTATATAAAATGGCGGTGTGTGTAAACCCATGCACTTTTAGCCTATTATACATGCCTCATAATTCTTTCCAAATGCATAACAGGTAGCCTACAATTAAAGTTAAATTACAAATGCAAAGTATTTTTTCCTCGCATATGTTTATTAAATAATAGCAAAGTTTGAGAATCCATTTGTGATACATTAATATCTTAATAAACGGAGAAGTGTATTAAAATTAACTTAATGATGAAAATGTATTTTATGTATTAAAAATATAATGTAAAAAAAACTAACAAAATAAACCAATTTAGAAAAAATTCTTGAAATATAAAATAAATTAGGTACGAAGAAATATTAATATATATGAGCGCGAAAGTGAAAGGTTATTAGACCGGAAAACATACCCTAATATTTAGTGAACTACTATAATACTTAAAAATGTAAGTAAACACATATTTTTTGAATTTTTTTGTGTAATCTCAAATTATCATAAAACTCAAATACCATATTTTTGAAGTTTTATATGCACTGTAGGAAAAAAACTTACACTTTTATTAGCTCTTTTTGATAGTTATAAAATCAGTGGAAAAAATTGGTAATGATTTGCATTATATATACTACGATAAAAAGAATTGATTGATAAAAGCAAAGAGAATTATTAAGTTAAATAAATCAATTGCTCACAACAATATAAACAAATAATTAGTTCAATTGTGGGTTTTATGAACCTAATTTGTAAAATCGAATTTGATCATTAAAATTAATTACACCATGATGTATATCAATTTTTGGCCTAAATTTTAATCATGAGTGGTACCTAACAATGAATTAAATCATAAGATATATAATATCAATTTTTGGCCTAAATTTTAATCATGAATGGTACCCAACAATGAATTAAATCATAAGATATATAAGTTTTTAAAATAACAAACGAACTAAATTGGATTATCTTTCTTAACTAAAAACCTTAGAGATACAACTGAAAAACATGTAAAAATACTTCTCAGAAAAAAAAAAAGAAAAAAACATGTAAAAATTTTTTTTTTTTTTTTTTTTCTTTGTTTCCTTCCTTTTCTCACTTTTTTGGTCTTACTTTGCAGCAGATGTACATATTTTTTGTTCCCATTCAACCAACATTGATTATGTTTATTTTCAAATACTCACGAAGATTAGTATCAGAAATTCTGGTGGGTCACTGACCCAAAATTCCTATTTCTTTGCAACACTAAATCAACTCATAAGGTTTCCGGTGATTGTTGGATGAATGAATGATAAAACAATATGGAGCGACAAAATCTTGAATAATTTACTTTTATTGATCCAAGTGGAACTAAGCTAACATGGTGGCAGAACCGTGTTTATTCATGTTAGTTATTCATCGACCTAAATTTATGTTGTAAGATAGAAGTATTTAGTTTTTTCCATTTATATTTTATCAATCTAAATGAAAATGCAATATGTTGGTGCAGTAATTCAGATGGACATGAAAGGTAAATATATCCAACTAATCTAATCAAATACTCGCCAATACACTACAGACTTCACCGAAATAGATGAAGTGAAACCTCCAGAAAGCTTAGTCTCCTCAACAAACAATAAAGGAATCCGTGTGCCTTGCTTCATTACACGAGGTATGTCCTTTTAGAATATCTTGGACCTTCTTGGTACAATCGCAACTTTCTAGAGTTCGACATCAATATTCACAGCGACTGAAGGCCTTATTCTCGTGGTGGTTATTTGACTTCTATTGCAGTGCCTTATATCATGAACGTCTACAACCAAAAGTTGATGCACAAAAAGGTTATTTGTTGTACGAGAAACACCTCTTAAGTTTGCTACTGCATTCCTTATGGCCTTTTATCTATCGTGTGTGTGGGTGATTATATTTGAAACCGTTAATCGTTACTACCAACCTCTGCATAGTTTGGACCATGAACTGCTACCCAACTACAAGAAATATGTAAGAATCAGATTGAAACTTATCTTGGTTATCGCTGGGTTTAGTAATGAGTATCTCTATCTCTCGGCGGTGGTGGTTTCAATTACCATAGTCTCTCTGATTAATATGAAGATGCTCAACGACAGGATGGGTTTCTCCAAAGGGGCTACCGAAGGGTTTCTCATTCTTATTGTCAAATTCACATTTGATAAGATTAAAGAACCCAGTAAAGTCTCTTCTGCTCACATAATTTGGAGCATAGTTTGCTGTGTCTTCTGTGGCTTATCCATGTTCTCGGAAACTAATGGTGTCACTACAACAAATTTAATGGAAATGGGAAGAGAGGCAGCCAATGAAGCACAAACTGCTAGGCCCTATCCGGCTACTATGACCCGCCTAATTGAACACACTATTGTTACAATAACAATGAATTAACCCTCTCTGGATTATTATCGGAACTACATGTTGATCCTAGCAGTCTGCTTAAGCCTTAAGGTTACAATTTCAGAAATAATTACATAGAATGAGCATACATGTGATCGAGTAAAAGCCTATTGCAGCAAACAATTTACAGGCTTGGGTAACAAAAGCTTTGGTTGTGTTCAGGTTGTTTTAGTTAAACAGTGAGAGAGAGAGTGTGTGTTGTAGATTAATCTTTTTTTTTTGTGTCGAGGCAATTGTCTTTTGGGTTTCATTCAACCGTTCAAACATTTGTTTTGCATTTCATTGTTGCGGGATTCATTTGAAACCGGCATCCTTCATTATTTTGGGGAAAAAATTAATTTTAGTAGCTTATCACCACAATGACTAACCAGGTTTCGCGATCTGTTTGATTGAGCTGTGTTGTTATATTTGGCTGTAAACTTGAATTATTTCCATTTTACTGTATTGCAGAGCAATCAAGTTACCACCACAGCTAGATTTTCCTTGGATGTTATAACAAGGTTCAGAAGTAACCTTCAGCCTTTAAGTTGAATTCTATTGCAGTGCCCTATTATACATGCCTCATAATTCTTTCCAAATGCATAACAGGTAGCCTACAATTAAAGTTAAATTACAAATGCAAAGTATTTTTTCCTCGCATATGTTTATTAAATAGTAGCAAAGTTTGAGAATCCATTTGTGATACATTAATAACTTAATAAACAGAGAAGTGTATTAAAATTAACTTAATGATGAAAATGCATTTTATGTATTAAAAACATAATGTAAAAAAAACTAACAAAATAAACCAATTTAGAAAAAATTCTTGAAATATAAAATAAATTAGGTACGAAGAAATATTAATATATATATGAGCGCGAAAGTGAAAGGTTATTAGACCGGAAAACATACCCTAATATTTAGTGAACTACTATAATACTTAAAAATGTAAGTAAACACATATTTTTTGAAGTTTTTTGTGTAATCTCGAATTATCATAAAACTCAAATACCATATTTTTGAAGTTTTATATGCACTGTAGGAAAAAAACTTACACTTTTATTAGCTCTTTTTGATAGTTATAAAATCAGTGGAAAAAATTGGTAATGATTTGCATTATATATACTACGATAAAAAGAATTGATTAATAAAAGCAAAGAGAATTATTAAGTTAAATAAATCAATTGCTCACAGCAATATAAACAAATAATTAGTTCAATTGTGGGTTTTATGAACCTAATTTGTAAAATCGAATTTGATCATTAAAATTAATTACACCATGATGTATATCAATTTTTGGACTAAATTTTAATCATGAGTGGTACCTAACAATGAATTAAATCATAAGATATATAATATCAATTTTTGGCCTAAATTGTAATCATGAATGGTACCCAACAATGAATTAAATCATAAGATATATAAGTTTTTAAAATAACAAATGAACAAAATTGGATTATCTTTCTTAACTAAAAACCTTAGAGATACAACTGAAAAACATGTAAAAATACTTCTCAGAAAAAAAAAAAGAAAAAAACATGTAATTTTTTTTTTTTTTTTTCTTTGTTTCCTTCCTTTTCTCACTTTTTTGGTCTTACTTTGCAGCAGATGTACATATTTTTTGTTCCCATTCAACCAACATTGATTATGTTTATTTTCAAATACTCACGAAGATTAGTATCAGAAATTCTGGTGGGTCACTGACCCAAAATTCCTATTTCTTTGCAACACTAAATCAACTCATAAGGTTTCCGGTGATTGTTGGATGAATGAATGATAAAACAATATGGAGCGACAAAATCTTGAATAGTTTACTTTTATTGATGCATACAACAACGTAAGACTTAAATGCCACATTTTCAATACCTCTAAGTACTAGATTCATCTCTTATTTCTCTGGTAATATTTGGAAATTAGCTACGGGTGTTTGTGCTATCGATGATAAGTCACAAACAAGTTATTTATCTAGCTTCTAAATGTCACTTGTGCGGTATTAATCAAGAAACTTTGGATGATATGTTTAGGCCTTATGGCATTGCAAATTCAGCCGAACATTATGGAATTAGCTTGGTGGGTTATTCCAGTGCTTGAGCTCAACTTATTTTGCAGACATCTTATCTTGTTACAAGCATAAGAACCTTATCACTAAGCAAGATTAGGTTGTTGCTAAAATCTGAGAACCTTCATCTTATCTTGAAAATATGATTACTTCAACTATTAAAATCAGAGACATAACGGTGCAGTTATTAAAATATGCTAAGGTTTGCGCGACCAAACCAATTCCTGAACCTTCTTATTGTATAGTTGAATAAACAATAAGATACGGCTGTCCTGATGCAAGGTTCGTAAGAACTAGGAAAGCTCGAACTACCAGAACTGCAAGCAGAGTGGCCCGTGTAAGCTGACCATCACAACCTTACATTATCATAAGCTTATGATGAAAATACAGAATCATAAGCTCTATATAAAGCCGAAGAAGAAGAAGAAGAAGAAGAAGATGAGAGATACAAAGTAGTAAGAGCAGAGCAGAAGAAGCAGAAGAAGAGAGAGAGAAATCAAGAAAGAAAGTAAGAAGCAGAAGAAGAGAGAGGGAAAGCAAGAAAGAAAGTAAGAAGCAGAAGAAGAGAGAACAAGATTAAGTTTTTCATCATGGCATTTCGAATGTCTCCTTCAATCATTTACGTACTATTCATCCTTAGTTTGTGCAATGCTGCATCAGAAACAAATTGTACCTGCGGAAACTTGCCATCTCCTACCGAAATGAACAACACTTCCCCTCCTCCTCACGAAGTTATACCTCGACTACCTCCTTACGACATTAACATCAACAACTCCAACACTATGACTTCACCAACAGATTCTTCAGGGCTTTTTGGAAAGAATATTGTGTGGATTATAGGTCTAAGTCTTACATTTATCGTCTCAATGAGTAAAATTGGAGCTTCAGTTTATAGAACTAAAGTTATGGCTGCGTCTCAGATTGCTGCTATGCGTATGGGGATGTCTGATCAAGGAAGAATTCCAAGAATAAGTGAGTTAATTGATGTCGATACTGAAGAACTTAATATTGATATGGAGGCTAGAGCTTATGTTGATACTGAAGAAGGGATTGACGATTCTGTTAGTATTCAAGATGGGATAGAAATGGTCTAATGATCTACTCCACCCTCACTCTTTAAATCTTTGTGTGTTTTTATTTTAGTATTTCTTGTTTTCTGGTCTTTACTTTTGTTACTTTCTTGTGTTACTTTTGTTGTTTTATGGTCTTTACTTTTGTTGTTTTCTCGTCTAAAAATTCTAATAAAAAGCATATTCCTTTAAAACTTACTTAACTAAAATCAATTTTCTTGACAAGTCTGCAAATCCAGTCGCACCTACTCAATTCATCCACTCACCCGCAAGTGTTATGCCTGCCGTGTAATGAATTGGACATGGGTATATTTTTAAAACCTGTCATTTGGATAAATTGGACGTGGGTGATACCAAATCCACATTCACCCATCTGTTACTCACCTCTGAATTATCGATAGAACCCTAATTTGGGGCATACAAGAAAATTTGGGGGCATATGGAATAAGACAAAAAAGGGGGGCCAATAGTATTTTTAGGGTAGCCCTTATCCCCCTCTTTTCAAAAATGCGAAAATACCCTTATGAGATTAGTGTTAAATTAGTGTAAATCTGATTAGTTAGTTGTTAATGATTATAGTTAGTTTAGTGTTAATTTAGGATAATAATTTTCTTTTTAAAGATAGTTAGTGAGTTATTTTAGAAAAAGAAGGAGGAAAGAAACTTTTTTTTTTCTTTGTGATCTTTGTGATATTGAGAGATGTGTGATACAAATTCGAGTGAGAAAGGTGAATCTTCATCATGTAAAGCTAACATATCAATTACGATGGAGATCCGGAGATGGCTTATTTGTTGGATTATGAAAATGATTTTACCCAAACTCAATCTCAAACTCAACTTTTTTCTCAAGCTTAAGATGATGACTTTTTGGAGCCAAATCCCTAAGATGAGTACATGGATGAGGAACCCAATGCTAATAATACATAGGTATGGTTGTAGACGTTGTTTAATGTCCGTTTTGTAGCTTGAATTCACCAAAAGTTTTGATTTTTGTATGTAATTCGGCGCAACAGAGTTAGGTTCGGCCAGATAATTTGTATGTCAACCTTGATAAATAAGAACAGTTCGGTTTTGTACGATTGAATTCTTTATAAGTTAATTGTCATAGAATTATTTCCCCACCAAATAAATTCCATGGTTCGGCTTAACGAGGATGTGCTAATGAGCCGAACTTCAAAGATCGGCTTTCAAATAGTATTGCAAATGAGCCGAACCTAACCCCAAACGATAGTGAAGTCTACTAATGGAGAACATCAACGTCCAAATTAAACTCATTCAAATCAATGATATATTATCTTCATCTTCAAGAGAATGAAAAGACGAAAACAACACAAAAAGAATGAGGCCATTCCGACATCGGACGAAGAAGTTATGGCCAAATAAAATCTAAAAACTTGAGAGTACAGAGATAAGTTCGGCTCATAACTCATCATCACGAGTTAGCCGAACCTGGAGCCTACAAAGCAAGATTTTCAAGTGTTTACGAGAGATAAGTCTGGCTTAAAAGTAATCTAATCGAGTCACCGAACCTGACAACCACATTGTAAATTTCATTTGTCGTTCGACGGAAAGGTTGGCAAGATATTAGCCGAACCCGACACCGTGATGGGGCAAAATTGACTTTTATCTCAAGGAGAAACGGTTTCTAAGGATTCTAAAGCCTAACTTTGAGAGCTTTATATGAGAAAATCCTTAAGAAGAGATCTTTCAATCTTTATCATCTCTTTACACCACATTTTATCATTCATAATATCTTCCACATCATAAAAAATACATCCAAAGGTCTAAAACGACATGCATCAATTTTGAGAAGAAAAATCAAGTTAGAGGTTCGCGATCACCATCATATTCATCATCTCTTCCTCCCCCTCCACCACCATCTTCATCATCACCTCATACTACACCTTTATTTTCATCATTATCATCCTCTTGTTCTACAGGCAAACATCCGCCCGTGTCATTTCGCCTTTTCCCTGCATGCAAGTTTTTGGTGCCACCACCTTGAGGTTTGGGAGTTCTTGAATTAGAAGGAGTCACTTCCATTGTTCTCCTTTTAAGCTTCTCTTTGAATTTTCGAGGATGGGTGCTAAAACAAATGATACACCTTAATTAATTTTCCAAACTAAATAAATATGACTCTACTAAATAATGTGATAAGTCACCTATAAATGGACAAGTTTATAGGAAACTATTGGCCATACACAGAGTAAAGTTCTAAGACATTCGATATTTATCAAAATGAGCCGAACAATGTGCCCAACAGTTCGCGCATTATCATACAAAAATATTATAATATGAACACAGAGGTTAGTTCTAATCGATTTTCAAAACATGTTCGAATCGTTTTTGTGTAAAAAAAAAAAAAGTTTGGCTGCTAAATTTCAGCCGAACACTACTCTCGAAATTCCAAAACCCGGAGGAATCATCGATTACATGTCAGAAATCAACGAAATACGAAAAACCAAGCAATGGGTTTGTGGGAAATACCTTTCTATGTGCAATTTTAAAGAATCAGGCTCTATTCTCGCTCTCCAACACCAATCATCCACTATCCTCTTCATCACCATCTTTTCCAAAAACCCTAGATTGAGATGCTACAAAAGCAACACCAGGATTCGACACCATATTTCTAGGGCATCACTTAACACGAGGTGACATTAATGTGTTTAATCGAGAACTTAATTGAACAAAGAAATTTTCAGAATTTTGTTTGTGTTTTTGGAGAAGAAGATGAGAAAAAGAGTGAGAGAGAAGGGTTAATTAGTAACGGTTAGTGAGTTAATATAATTTAAACTATGCAGGGGTATTATAGTAACTTAGGCAGCATTAGGACAGCCCTTATAATTTTGCATTGGGTGCCATCATAAGTCTGTATGCCCCCAAATTTTCTTGTATGCCCCAAATTAGTGTTCTATCGATAGCTTTGCATAAGCACATCCATCAAGTTGAATGGACCCAAGTGACCAAGTTGAGCCCAATAAGAAATGGCTACCAAAATTGTTGTCTTGCAAGTACAAAGCCCAATATCAAGATTATTGTGCTTGATGATGAGGTGCATAAGTATAGGGGTAGAATTGGTTTCTCTAGCTCCCACTTTATTTGTTAGACCAATGAGTTTGTTAATGGCAATGACTTTATTGTTACAAAGTATAATTATTATTAGAGTGACTACACCATTATTGATTGCTGCTCACAGAGTCACAGTCCCTTCTTGTTCCTTCTAGACCAAGGAGTTGATTCATATATCCAACTTGTACGCAATAGACTGATTGGATGTGGAGCTCTTAGTGGTGGTGGTTAAGCCTGCTTCCGCCGTCACTATCCTAAAAAATTCAAACTAAAAAGGGTTTTGATTCTCAATTTTCCACACGGTGAAAAGTTATTTGAACCACCACCACCACCACTAATAAAAATAGGAATATATTAATGTTGAATTTTTCTTCATCTCCGTGTGTCGGTCTTTATATGTTGTTGCTGTGTAAAGGTGAACCGGTTGTTTTTTTTGTCCCTCTTTGTGCCGCAGCATGCCATGTCCACATCCTCCTACTCCGTGACCAACCACGTACGCCCCCACACATTGGCTTTGGCTAGTAAAAATCCGCGGCCATCAAAACTTGAAGAAGACCCATTTCTCTCTAACATAACCGATTAGAGATTAGCATCTGAGAGGAAAAATAGAAGACGCTTAGGATTGTAGCGACATTTAAAATGGTTGGAGCCCAAGTAAATTTTGGATCATGAGAGAAGAAGATACATTAGCTTGGCATACCAAAAAAAAAAAACACGTCTTGCATATTATTGTGACCGACTGACTTAGTGACTAACCCGTCAAAATTAGGTGTAAAACTTGTCGGCCCGGCACAACATTAATATTATATAATAAAAAAATTAATTATTTTTAAACCCAAAAAAATTGAATAAAACTACCATGAGTGATATGTCTGTTTGGTTGAATCTGAAATTTTACCAAACACATTTTGATTGCTTTTTTAATCAGCTTCAACTTTAATTAATATTTTACCAAACGTCTAACTGTTTTTTTCTCACAACACAGCACAGCAACGCACAACAGAAAAGTGCTTTTACAAAAGATGCAACAAATACCAAACTAAGCCTTAAATAGATTCTGGGTGATGGCAAACGTGTAAATAATGAACGTTAATTCACCTAACTGTTTGACCACAATGCTTAGTTGACTAACGGTTCAACAACCCTAACACGGTTCAAGGACCCTAACACTAAATTGGACAAATGTAGGACCCAAATACCCTACTATACAAAAATCTAGGACCCAAACACTAATTAACTCAACATTTAAAGTAAATCTAAACTAAAACAACTTGTAGTAATAATTTTAAGATCTTAGAAAGAGATTACATTTCAATTGTTACTTTCTTTCTAATCAGAAATGGATACACCCTCAAAATTCTTCAATATATTAAACCAGTTACAATTTTTTATCCCAATCTCATAGCTTAAAGTGTTTTACTGATGTAGTGTGCTGTGCTGGCCCGTCCTAATTTACACATCTACCGTCAAACCCTAGTAGTACTAATTTTTAAATCTTGCCTTGCGCGTTACAGACCTTGGGGGATACGGATTTTTGCAGAATAATAATAAAAGTAAGAAATGGAAAAGTCAAAAGATAGATAAATGTACTAGTAGAAAATACCTTGGTGATATTGATGAGGAGTTGCATCAAAATGAACGAGGAATGAGAGACTTGGTAAAAGCTCTTGTCATGCCTAGGTAAGCATGATGTCAAAATTGAATGTGTTTTGTCTCCTAAGAAAAAGTCAGCAGCTGATATTTGAGAGTGATATGTCTAGCTCTTTATAGCAACAGTGAGTGAACAGTCATCTCCCATCAATGGAGAGGAAGGCAGCCTCTTCTTAAATGTGGAGAGAGAGGAACAGCTAGCTTTACTATAATTAGCTAGATAGACAAGACTTCGTTAGATTGCAATAAATGTTCGTTTTAGTTGCCTTCTTATCTGGGAAGGCAAAGGCAAGGCTGTTTGATTCATTCATCATCCATTCATGATAATGATGGAGGGAGGGACCAAAGCAAGATGGATATGCCACGGTGTTGTGCGGCAACTTCCAACCAACAATTCATAAACTTTTGGTTGCTAAAGCGATACAAGCTTGGGTACGTGTATACTTGTGTGGGGGTACGTTGCTTGAAAAACATGACCACCCATTTAATTCTAGTGGGGGTTTGGCCGGTGTCGTATATATATGTGGACGGCGTCAATCATCCCCACCACCAAACCCCATGTATATAAATCTATGGGGCTAGCTAAGCAAGCCTAACCAATTACTGCTAGTAGTCAAATTACAACATGCTTAAGTTAAGTTAATTATTATAATGCTGGAATGAAAATATGCTGCTTGCAATAGTATGTTTCATGGACGAAACCAAACCAAACCAAACCAAACATTCTTAATTATTACTCCAATTTAATCAACTAATCACTTTTTTTCTTCTAGTAATTATTTATTTATTTACTAGATGACCGTTACCACGGTGGGATGTCCGACCGAAAAAATTGACGTAAAACTAAATTTTGTGTTCACAATTTAGTTCCGCCGTAGGGTGAAAATATTATTTTTCCTGAGACGGCACAAAGGTATAATTTTTCCAAACACGACGCGAAAGTATCATTTTCCAGACAGGTAAGCCATGGTATATTTTTACTTTGCAAATAATTTGGTGGTGATTCAACACCATATGTTGTGCTTTTCATTTTAAAATTAGTTGTTTTTTATACTTAGTCAATCATTTTATTTTTCTTGTAGTTTTTTCAATTTTTTTAAGATATGCCTAATTTTAAGCTATGCCTAATTTTGAAGGAGAAAAGATACAAAATTTGGAGAATAATAAAAAAAATTGAAAAACAAAAATTTGATAGCATTGTTTGTGCTCATTGCGTAGCTAATTTAAAGGGCTTTCCAAATATATAAAATTTATAAAAATACGACTTGTAGTTTGAATATACGAGGTTTTTTAAATATATAAAAATGCATTTCTTCGTTGTGCCCTTTCTTTTTGGTTTATTTACAAAAATGTCTAATACCTTATTCCCTTCCTCTTTTGATTTATTTTTGAAAATGTCTAAAGGAAAAAAGGTAAAATTTGATTTAGAGGGACATCTTAGTCTTTTCCAGGTGTCCGGACCAAAATTCAATCTTTTTTGTGTAATTGAAAAAAATGTCACACTTCACATTGACACAAAGTCACCATATATAGAGTCCTCCCTCGCTTCGCTCGGTCGGCCTAATTATTAAAGAAATCATATTACACGGGTTGGTTGGGAGCCTAGCAACAAATTGCGCGCCTAACTCCTTTTTGGATAGCTACACCTACCCGATGGAAAATAAAACTGCCTATCTTAGAATTAACATCATAATTAGCTAAGCAGTTTCTTAATCGGTTCATAAAAACAATAAAATCATCTCCTAGTTCGCTTGATGTAGAAAAAGCTAAAACACCAAAATTATACCCATGAGATGTGCACGTGTCCAAGTACTTGGTACACTTGCGATTGATAGCTACAGAAATAGCACGTCCCGGAGCGAAGCTATGAAGTCCTCCACATGTGAAAGGCAAAATCCCTGTGACGTCAAAAAAAGTGTCTTGACCCTTCTCCCGGTTATATACAAGAATGTCAGCTGGTTTTAGCTCATTGCCATCCACCAAAAATCCCAAAGAAGCCTCCTTGCTAGCAGCTACATCGACTTTGTTACATATGTCCATGACCACATCGCAAACCAAATTGTGTTTGAATTTGGGGCCAACTTCGTTTGCGCAATGAAGAGCATGATCGCCGAAGATATCCATATAACGATTATCGCCGAAGATATCCATATAACGATTACAGCATAGACACACATAATCAGCATGAAAAAGCGGCACACCTAAACGATATTGAGCAACAGCACTAAACTGACGTGGACCAATATTCTGGTTATGCCCAACAATGGGGATTGCCTTTAGAAAATCCATACTGTGATCCATCCTATTGCCAAAGTATAGCTTGACATAGTAAACTTGGTGGGGTTTTGCACTCGCAAGTTGAATTCGCGGCTCCATAGTCGTAGGATGTCAAATCTACCACACCCAGAGATATTTCAAAATTTCCAGAAATATTTCAAAACTTAACCGTTAAGTTTGCTGATGTCATATCTACCACATCCTACGATTATGGAGCCGCGAATTCAACTTTTGAACTCGCACTGCGAGTGCAAAACTGTTTCCCAAAAATGAGTTAAATAATTAGCGTGTTTTAGAAGAAGAAGATTGAATAATTCAACGCGAACACGTAGGAGGTCCACTCAACACGTCAGAAATGAGTCCAGTCTCTCTCCTCCAGTCGTACACCGCGCTGACTTCTACAAGTCCCTCGTCGTCTTCTTCTTCCTCCTTCTAGATAAATAAAATCTCACTCTCTCTCTCTCTCCATTCCGTGCAGAGGAGGGTTTAACTATAACCACAGAGAAATCAAATCAATAATAATAATCAAGAATTTGGGTTCAGTATCAATTTATTTATTTTTTTGGTTCTTCTTCTTGGATTCATTAGGAATTGTTATACAAAGAAAAAACAGAGAAAGAGAGTGAGAGTAACCGATCGTCATCATCAGAATCATCATCATTAACCATCTGGTGGTTGATTTGTTCAAATGTAAGTCATCTTCTTCCTTGTACTTTAAATTACTAATAAAATTTGTTGATTTGCTCAACCAATTTTATAAGTATTTACTAGTCTTCGATTATCTAATTCAATACTCCATCTCCTACTTGATTCCTTTGGTCTTAAGAAAGAAATTCATCATCATTCTTAAAATCAATTAATTCATCAGCATCACTTAATTTGTTTTCTTTTCTCAACTTAATCTTACATGAACCAACCATATCTTACTTCTTTAATTGCAGTTATCATTTGGAGCTTGATTTCTACTAGTTACTAGCTAGACTAGATTAGACCACCATGGCGACTGATTCTCCTCCTCCTCTACTACCTCTTCCTCTGCCTCCTGGTCGTGCTGCTGCCGGCGGCGGCGGTGGTGGTGGTGGCAAAGTCAGATTAGTTCGATGTCCCAAATGTCATGTCCTTCTTCCCGAGTTACCCAATGTTCCTTTGTACAAATGCGGTGGATGTGGTGCAACACTCCGAGGTAAGAATCAATTCAATTCAATCAATCAATTATCTCTACTAGCTAGAAATGAAGGTTATTAGCCATTTTAATTTGGTTAGTTTGTTTCTTAATTGTTAATTTTCCTCAAATTCTTCTCACAGCTAAAATTCGAAATGAACCACCAGCAGCTTCAATTCCTCATCACACCAATGAATTGGAGAATTCTTCTTCTTCTTCTTCACCTTCTCAAGGTGCCAAATTGACTTCTGCAAATGCGAATTCGTGCCTCACAAGTCCAATTAGAGATCAACTCGAATCTTCCAAGGGATCTTCTGATAAGGAGGAGGAGGATACGACTGTGAGCAGAATAGCGACTGCAAAGCATAACACTTGTTCACCAAATGGCCAACTTGATTGTCGAGGCAGGAAACAAGTGTCGAATTCTGAAGAAGTAGACAACAATAATGATGGATACTCAAGTCCTGATGCTCAGTTTGACGTCTCACAAGGATATACTGCTCATTGTCCAGCAGGTGACAGCGTTCTGTTATCTCCGGATATCCTGCTTGGTGACTCTGATGATCGTTCAAGTTCACAGACTGATAGTGAACAACTCGAGAAATCTCAGGAGATTGTTGTTTGCCGTGGCTCTGACCATCCCAGTTCAAGAGATAAAATGGAGACTAATACACAAGTGGTAATTACGGATGAGGAGAGGTCGTCCCAACAGGAGGAAATGCATATACCCAGCAGCACAGAATTATCCAACAATCATGACAACGATATGCCTGAGGAGGAGGAGGAAGAAGAAAAACTAGGTGCTAAAAGCTTCCACGCCTATGATGGAAGTGTCTCTTCTTATGAGGGATGGGATGATCAACTTCACCATCAGCATATCCGAAAATACACTTACGAATTTGATGATTCTAGTGGGGAACAAATAAGAACAGATGTCCCATTGAATGACAAGGTGAATCCCAGAGTACCACTGCCACTTCGTTCGAGGAAGTTCCAGACCATGTCACTGAACGATAATCAAGCCAAAACTAGGATGGGAAGCAACGTCGAATCGAATCAAGAACCGCCAGCTGATATTATAAATGGAACGAATGCACAGGAGATGCTCCTCAATTCAGAGAGCTTTCATACAGCTCAAACCTCCACGCAATCCCAACGGATGTCAGAGAAGGACTTCTATAGAAAGGTTCCTCCAGCTGCTTTTGAAGAAATCGGTGGCCCTTCGACAAGTTATGGTAACAAGGAGTTTATGTACAATTCAGATTCGCATCCAGTGGAGAAGGCCTCATCCGTCGAACACAACCAAGATGAACTGTTGAGGAAGGTGGACGAATTGAGAGATCAGCTTTGTAAATCCTATGCTCTGAAACTGGAGTCTAGGAATGACAATTTTCTGAAAGGTGGAACTCATCAACAACAACATGAGAGGCCAATGTACAGTAATTATGCACAACGAAGGCAGAAAGATCCAAATTGTTATCGCAGAAACGACCCCTGGCACTTTTCTGGAGCATACCCACCAAACAATTCCTTGCCGTTTCAAGGTCGGGACTCCTCGCAAATCCCAATGGCCTCAGACTGTAGATGCGATTACACGGGCTTGCAATGCTGCCGTGAACAGTTCCAGTATCCCCTGCAGAGACCGCCAGCAGCCAAAGGCTGTTACAGCGAGCAGCTATGCCAGATTCATCCTGGTTATATGTGCTACCATCCTTGTGGTTCTGGTCCTGTCAACAACTCCAATTTTGCTCCCCGGGTTTGCAATTCACAACCACTTCCACATAGCCAGAGGCATATGGATCACAAGGTGGAGAAGCAGAATCTGTATCCGCATCGGGATAGACGAAATCATATGAAGAGACATTGTCTTCCCGTAGCAGGGGGAGCTCCAATTATAGTTTGCTATAGCTGCAAGATACTGCTCCAGCTACCTGCAGATTTTATCCTTTCGAGTAACAGGTGCACTAAATTGCGTTGTAGTTCTTGCTCTGAGATACTTATTTTCCAGCTCCAGAGCGGAAAAAGTGTTCCATTTCGGCCAAATCCACCAACAGTTCCTCCACCAAGTGAGGTTGACAGTCACAGCAATTCATCAACCAGTAGGAGAAGTTTGGATTTTTTCGTCTCTAAAGAGAATAATCGTAACAGAGATGAGAGTTCAGTACTGGATGAAACTTCTCGTGCAAACAGTAGACGTATATTGCTGGAGAAACGGCTACATGGAAAAGAAGTGCAACGTACTTCAGGTTCGCCGCTCCACAGTCTTATGGGTTATCCTTCCCCAAGAAGACTTCTGATAAAAAGGTCGTCAGATATAGATCAAGAAAGGTGAACAGAACCAGAATGTTGAGTCCATTGTTTTTACTTGTTTGTTGTGCGGAAAATAGAATTAGAGTCCTTGTGAATTTGTTGTACTTGTGTATAAATTATAATTAGTAGTTCGTTTTTGGCAATGTTGGTTGAATAGTAAAAAATTGAAAAACAGAAAATGATAGTAGCAAAATAGCTCAACAAGCAATATTATTATCCCCGGCGGCAGTGGCAAGTTCAGCTTCCTTGGCTTGAAGTAAAATTTTCTTGGTTGCCAATGTCTTCTCAATCGCACTGACTTTAATAAAAGCCTTTATCTTCTGAGATTCGGCCTTGGCAATGGCCTCGATTGCTTGCCATAATTTCGCGCGAACCTCTAGATTGCTGATTTTAAATTTCAAGTTATTGATGGCGGTCTTCAAGACATCAACCTGATTTCGAACAGGCCAAAGGCTTTCCTGAAAAGTTCGAAATAAGGTAACAGATTTTAATTCTGAAGATAAAGAAATCGAAACCAAGTTCGAAACCACGCCACTTTTAACCTTTCCTGTTGACGCTTTCTTTTCCCAATCATAAGAATACAGCGCGGCTTCTTTTATATGTGATCTGTAAATGGTTGAGTTGGATTGTATAACGATCCGGTCGGCTCCTGCAACACTATGAAAAAAAGTACTAGTATCATTGCCCCATCGGAAAGGTAATTCCATAGTTACTTCAGTCCACGAGCTATAGCTATCGATATAAGCATGATCATTGCATATCCATATCTTTACAACTTTACTAGTCCACCGCCGTAATAAAGCTATATGCGCATTCACTTCAATTAAACTATCGGAGGAATTACAACGACACCGCTTTGGTGGATTCATACGGATTTCTACAGGAACCCTTGTGACTTTAAATTCCTCACGTCCAACATCAAATGCAATTAAGAATTCTGGAATTCCATACGGCTTATTGCCCCAATAGATAAAACCGTTGGCATAAACAGAAACTATTAAAGCCAAGGGATAGAAAAATGGCACCTTTTTTTCGATTCTTCTCCGGCTGTTCTCTCTTACAGTCAGGACCTCACAAATGTCTTCACTTGTACCACCCATGATCTCAGGATCGTGTCTCACCCGTCTAGAGTCTATCCTCCAAATGCATATAACTTTGTGTCTTTTGGTGGCAGGATCAAATCCAAAGAAATAAGCCGGTGAACATCTACCCCGCTCATTCTTTGCGTCGAAATCCAACCTTTCATCTCTACGAAGTGACGAAGATATCCATGGTGTTAGTTCTCTAGTGCTTGGATTCATTATGCGCACAGCGGCTTTGCAACGGTTAACGAAACAGATCAAACCATTGACAGGTTTTAGAATCTGAGTATAATAAAATGGCCTTTTGTGCTCTAATCTTCGTATATTAGTATTACTACTAGTTTGAAACAAATTGGCTAACAAGATGGACTGTTTATAGCTATACTCCCTTCCGCCCCCATATTTAGTTGTTGAAATCTTTGATTTTAGATCACTCCCAAACCCCTGAGGTATAATCCTTACTGGTTGGTTGCGGAATAACCTACCTTTATCTTTCAACACTGATTTACGCATTCTACTTCTAAACGAATCAACCTTCTCATGACGCGGAACAACAATAAAGAGATCGGGACAATGTTGTTTTGATCGAGTGGAGTGTAAATCAATCAAATCTCGATCTTGGCAGATTGATAACTCCCAATGTTTGCTTACACACTTGAATCGCATAAGTGATTTTATTGGGAGCCTGCTCAATATATCACGCATTATATCACCGCAGTCGAAAATACTGCTGCTCCTGCTAATAACTTCTGAATCGCCAAAGCCGTCACATTTGTAAATCGTCTTCCCTTTGTTATTAATCTTTCTCTTCTTAATGATTTTTTCCACATGACTTTTACAGCCGTTGTTACTTTCTTCTTCTTCTTCTTGTCTCTTTGTTCTTTTTCTGCCATAAAAGTATCTGTTCGCTAGACTCAATTTCATAGGATTAACAACTGCTTTCAGACTCCTCTTACGTTTGTTATCAGCCATTATTTGATTTTTCTTCTCCTTGTGCGGTGCTCGGGATTGCAAAAGAGACGGCTATTACGGAGGCATCTAAGAGAAAGAAAACCTAATTTGTTTGATCACAAAACCTAATATTGTTACCAAAATAATAAGTAAATATGAGTAGTCGGATTCCTAGGTAAAAAACGGGATGCTGACCGGCGGCAAATTTCAAGGATGCAATTTCTGGGCACTGCTTGGGTTAGATAAGGGGTACCTATGACCTGATAAAATAACTAAATTACCCTCTTAATTTCTTTAAAATTTCTTTATTGTCTTTTTCCTTTTGTCATTCCATGTCATGCTAAGGTTGATCCTTGATAACGGTTAAAACACAGAGAATAACAATAACTTATCTAAACTAAACAAAACCATATACATTCTTTGAGGATCGGGCGAGAAATCGATTCGACTCAGTATACTTTTTCTTTGATTGTTTCATCTTTAAGTTCTAAGTTTCTTTATTCCATTCATTCGGTATGTTTTGATCTTAGTATTTCTCTATTTCTTGTCTCTAAAAGACTAAAATTGATTTGCATATATATCTTAGTTTTCTTTTAAAATAGTTATAAGTTTGTTAGGATTCCAAATCATAATACTTTATTTTTTATTATTATTATTTTTTTTTTTACACAAAGGAGTTTTTAGTTGGAAGCCGACCAACAAGCTGGGCACCAACTCCTTTTTGAATAGCTACACCCAATCTATGGAAAATAAAACTACCAAGACCCCTACCAACATCGTTACTTGCTAAACAATTTTTAAGACGCTTGAAAAAACAAACAAAATCTTCACTGAGCTCTCCTAACGTAGTGAAAGCCAGATCACCTAAACCAAGGCCGTGCGAATCACACTCATTCAAATATTTATTACGCTTACGCGAGATAGCTCTTGAAATAGCCTGGCCTGGGACAAAACCACGAACTCCGTCACCAATAAAGGGTGAAACGCCTGTAATATCCATACACACATCCCTACCATTTTCCCAGTTGAGCACTAGGATATCAGCTGGACGAAGATCCTTGTTGTTCTCTGACAACAAACCCAAGGAAACTTCCTTGCGAGCAGGAACACTGGCTTTGAAACAAATATCCACAGTTACATCACGAACCAAATCATGACGAAACTTAATCCCTACATCCTTGGCGCAGTGAAGTGCATGATCACCAAAAATGTCCATATGTTTGTTACAACAAGAACAAAGCCCGTCCTCGGCAAACAAAGGGATACCAAGCCGATAACAAACCACTGCTCTGAACTGCCTAGGGCCAAGACACTGATCTAAACCACTGATGGGGACATCCAAAGATAGTCTTGCGCATGCTTAATCTGTCTGGTTCCTCTGTCACGTAATAGAATCTCTCGCAGAGATAGTGTAAATTGGACAGGGATTTGCTTCTTAACTGCATCGAAATAAGTGACTGCCAGGGAGTGCATTGAAGGGGGGGCAGTTTCATCGACACAATAAGAAGAAGGAAAATCGCATACCTGAATGAAATTCTGAAGAGCCATATGATAAGCAGCGCCATTGTCTGTTGAGAATAAGCTGCCAAGAATCACCTTTCGCACTGAAGTAGTCTGAATTTGAGAGGCAAGATAACAATAAGTGCGAGTGTCAGACATGGTGTAAATCCCAAGACCGCCATCTTTAAAAGGAAGGGTGGCTAATCTCTGTTTCAAGGGCCCAAAACCAGCTCCATCGCCCGTGATTAAAAGTCTCAAATACTTAAATAAATGATCATCAAAGAGGTTAGATGCTTGTTGAAGGGCCGCAGGATTGGTGGTACGCATCGCAAAATATAGTCTGGAAACCCCGACACAGTTACGAAGTAGTAGCATCTCACTCTGAGGATCCTTGAGTTTTTTGATAGCAGACATAAGCTGAATAGTCTTGTTCACCCTACTAACAGCCATATCGCTCATGAAATCCAAATCCAAACTCACTGGTCCACCCAAGAGCTTAACACCTCTGCTAGGCCTACCAATGTCCTTAGGGAAAACACCCTCATCTATGCTGCGAGAATCGAAAGTAGGCCAAAAAACTTCAGTTTTCTTGATGTTGAGATGCAGACCCCTGCTCGGACCTTCGGCTTCTATAATTCTCAAATCTTTGGAAACTTCAAGAGTGTCACCAATGATAGTACCATCGTCGAGGTACCAAGCATGCAAATCGAGCTGGCAACGAGAAGCAATAGACTTCACTAGAGGGTGAAGAGTCAGAGCAAATAAGAGGGGGCCGAGAGGGTCACCTTGTTGAACACCAAGTGCAGAAGACAAGATATACTGATCGTAATATAGTCTAAAGAGGCCTAGCATAACAGTAATTCAACCCATCGAGAAATACCTGGACAATGAAGCCTGACTTCTCTAATAAGGTGAGACCTGCACACTAAATTAAAGGCATTCGAAAAGTCAATCAGCAGCATGGACATCTTATCCGAATGTCCTCTCATCTCTAGCAAACTGTTAACAGCGTGAAGTATACTTTCGCCTCCAACCGGCACACCAACACCGAATTGATGATCACCCAAGTAAGATGTCATGGCCTTACCGACGGAGAAAGCGGCCACTTTGGAGACCAAACGACGCCAAATGGTACCAACATCAATAGGCCTAATCCAACCACCATGTTTAAGAAGAGGCGTAAGCGGTGCACTAGCAATAAGTTCTCCCAAAACCCTAGGGCACTTGCCTGCCAACCAAAGGTTCACCACCCCCGCAATCGAAGCTAGTAAATCATCTGCAACAGCAGCAGCAGCTCCACTCATTGCATCGACTAGATGTTGCGCACGCGAACCATCACACCCACAAGACGTACCTCGGGGGAAACTCTTGATTGCCCCTAAGACTGCCCTTGAATCTACCGTAACAGGGTCGCAAAAAAATCCTCATCTGGAATGGAATGTGGCGGTGTTGCTGGGTGCATGGATTGAAGATCAGACAACGTCTCCTCACAGCGAGGAGCAATCCCGTTTGAAGACAAAACACGAATTGCAGCAGCGTAATGTCCAAACCCGATCTTCTTATGGCAGGCAATGAGGTTGGCAAGTTCCGGCTTCTTCTTCTTGCTGTCCTGTTGAGAGCGTTGGTGACAAGGCTGTCCTGTTTAATATAGCTGCATTAAACATTTTGTGGACCTAAGATCTGACATAAATAACAGAAAATGCGCCTGACATAAATAACAACAAACAAAGATCAGTGGATGGATCCATTAAGCAACATTCTCTCCACAAACGTTCGAATCTCTGCAAAGATTACGTTTTATTCGAAATAATAAAATAATACAATTGGGCTGGGCAGAAAAGGCCCTCCACAGAGCTGGGCCCTGTGCGGTCGCACATCCTGCACGGCCTTAGGCTCGACTCTGGTTGAATCGTCGGACACAAAAAATCCGTTTTACAGTCCTGAACATACGATAAACTTTTCCAAGGGATATTGGAAAGCTCACCATTAAGAGCATTTACTAACGAGAGATTGCTATGGCGCCTCGCTACGCCGTCGAGGAAAAATTGGAAAACAACATAAACACATAGAATTTGGCGCCTTGGGAGCCTTTTTCCCCTAGGCCCCTCTGGGCGCCTTTTAGAACGTAGAGAGATTTTTAGAGATGAGGTGATGTTTTGAACATGGGCTTCGTTGGCTCATTCAATAGCCTTCAAAAGAACCCGAGCTTCTGCTTTTATGACTAAGTCTGTAGTAGTCAGCCTGTATCTGGCTGCTGAGGATCTAACTTGCTCTATAGATGACAACCACATAGCCTGAAAAATAACATGAAAGTTTCCCCAAGGAAGCACCTACAAACGTTAAGCTAGCGTTAGGATATTGATTTAAAATTGAGCAGTTGAAATGGTACTTCTTAGAGATAATAGCAGTAGTAAAACAATTTTTTTGAAGACTCAAATAAAGTTTATGTGTCCGATTCAAAGACTCTAACAAAATTTTAATTTTATTGATAGTTACAACAAAGCATTGACTTTGATTTTCCATATTATCATTACATCGAGAGAAAAGTTTCTTCTCCTTTTGCGGTGCCACGGTTTGCAAAGATTACATTCCATATTATATAAATGTGTTTGTTCATGAGACATACTTAGCCGATTTAGAACTTGAATCACTCAAGTATGCAAACGGGTATGCATACTTGAGTTCTGGAAAGTTGGTCTTGGCCAACAATATGCGAACGGGTACGCATACTTGGTTCCCAGACCCAACTTCAGGTAAAACCGTTTGCGAACGGGTACACATACTTGGTTTCGGACTTCCACAATTGAAACCGTAGGCGAAAGTGTACGCATACTAGGTTTCCGGAACCTTATTAACACATTTTGTACCTAAGTACACATACTATGATGGTTTTCCAGAAAGAGGTTTTAGCTCTTAACTCCCAGTTCAATCATTGAAATATTCTTAGAAGACGACAATGGATGTCTCACACACACCATTACCTAATAAGCAATTCTCAAGCGATTGAATGATCAATACGAAAAAGATCTCATATACTTTGTAAATGAACTTAACACCATTAATATATGAGCTAATAAGTATGTTAAGACACCTTTGCGACATTCCTATACACAAATATTTACACATCTCCAAAATTTCCACTTATATAGTTGCATTTCCTTTTGTTAGAGCATTGCACGATCGAACTCGCAAGCGTTTCCATCTCAAGCTTGTTGTCAAATTTAGTTGATCAAAACTATATATTGATTTCCATCTCAAGCTTGTTGTCAAATTTAGTTGATCAAAACTATATCTTTATTTCCTTTTGTTAGACCATTGCATGATCGAAATCACAAACCGTAGGTTTATCATGAACAACAAACCACAAACTCTTAAAACTTAGCAATATGTTGTAAACCTTCAAAAAACTTCATCAAAACTTGAGAAAACTTAAAGGTTTCAAGAAAATTCCAACCAAATTCCAGATCTAACACTTAAACATGACAAAAACTCTATTACACCATGAAACCTTGAAAAATAAGGGGTTAATCAACACTAGGTTTCTTGAAAGCAAGATGACAATAAACTTAAAAACATGAAAACGATGAAGGGGATAGACTCAAACCATTTCTCAATGCTATTCACTATGTAAGGATAAACATCTTACTCCTCGGAGCTATTTCTAGAGCCAAAATGTAGCTGCAGGAAAACCTACAACTACACCCTTATGAGAATCTACTAATAACTTAAGACAAATAAGATATAACTCTCAAGAATTCTTATTATTATGAAGATGAAGAAGATGATATTACAAGTTTACTACTCAAGTTAATAAGAAAACCCTAATTAGGACTCACACAATTTTCTCTCCAAAGTAATATCAGACTAATAAAAATCTCCACTTCTCTACAATGCTCTCTTGCCCTTGTATTGGCCTTCACATAGGGGATGCAACTAATAAATCCCTTTCTTTTGCCTAATATTTAGGCTATCGTAGGGTCGTACGTTCGCACGTGTTATGGATTTCTCTTAGCAGTGTTAGGTACCCTTTATTTGGTTAATATGGGATGCGATATTTCGTATCTACCAGTAATTATGTAGATGTAGAAAATCCTACTACTACATCCAAAGAACTATACTAAGAAAGTAATACGCGTAAACATGAAAGAACACAAGATATACGTGGTTCGGCATGATTACCTACGTCCACGGGGGTTAAAGGATGATCTTATTACTTGATTCAAGGTTACAAAACGAGTGTTTCTCTCAACGCTCTGGGTATGCTCTCCTATCTCTCCTGTTACTTGAGTTTTACCTCTCTACACGGTCTATATTTATAGTTACAGGTGATTATACATCCAGTGCTACGGTGTTAGGCCTGGCGTAGCTTCCTTGATGTTCTTCTCGGGTGATCAGTTGATACCTCAGCCGATGTTCTTATTTTTTCGGGTCGAGATGCCTAGCCGAGTGATGTCTCCTTCTGCTATCCCGTCACTCGATGTCGCTCACTTGGTGGGGATGATCGATGTCGCCCTTTGGATCCTTGGCCGAGTCTTCCTTGACCGAGCTCTTCTTATCTCTTTACCAACTCGTCGCCGCATTTATTGCTCCAAGCACCCGATGACCATCACATCATAACTTTCCCCTTTTTCGTCGACTTCTCGAGCTGTCTTCGCTCCTCTTTCCTCGCGCCCAGATTCGGAGAAGCGATCCGGTACTCTAAATGCATACTTTTCCCGGTACACCATGGCTTAGGATTATTCCACCTGTCCCTGTGGATTATTTACACCTACATTTATGCCCCTTCTTCCACTCGTGTGGTCAACACGTGGGGAAGAAAAACCGCCTCGTCTTCCCACGTCCTCGGTCATGCCGGTTTTTGCGCATGATGTTCCCCACTCGCTTCGATTCTTCTTCAACCGGTTCACCTTCTTCGCCGGTTACCACAGGAGGGGTTTATAAGTCCGACATCTAAACCTTGTCTCCCTTTTATTTCCTTCTCTGCAACTTCACTCCTTTTCTATCTTCTCTGCAACTTCACTCTTTCTCTATCCTCTCTGCAACTTCATTCCTTCTCCATCTTCTTTTTCGTCATTTGTTGGTTGTTTCCTTGGAGATCTCTTTCCTCTCTTCCTCATTATCCATCGTCTTCTCCGTCTCGTTGCGCGCTGCAACCTCCGGTTCCGGTTGTGTTTCGCTCCTCCTGCCGTTTCTCTCATTAGTTTTTATGGCATCTTCAACTCCTCAAATGACGGAAAGAAGGTGTGTGAGTTATGTGTTTTCCGATGAAGACGGCGTCACCGCTTGATTCCCTGTTTGTCGTAGAGAGTCCTTCCAAGTATGATTATCGCGCTCTAGACTCTATCTTTCCGATAACTCATCTTCGTTTTCTTGTAGGGTGACAAGAGGATCGCTAAGGACCCGTCGGATGAGCAATACGTTCAACAACCGAAAGACGAGTTCGGTCTCCATGGATATGACGTCGGGCTCTTGTCGGCCGGAAGGGTGTTTTGAAAAAGATGATGTTTTGAGATTTCCCCATTCGGCCGAGGCGACCATTGTCACCAGGGGCCAGCTAGAGCTCGGACTGCGTTTCCCGCTATATGATCCTAGTCGCCCGTTTTGGTACGAGGCTCTTTCTAAGATTCACCCGTGCCGCGCCCTGGCTCAGTGGAATGGCAATACTTTCCGCATCTTGTCCGAGTGGGAGAAGCGTAGCCGAGGCGAGTGTTCTCCTACTACTTGGTCTACCTACAATCCTTCCCAGGCGAGTGACTATACTCCTGCCAGCTTCGCCGACAATTATCGGAGCGGGACCACTACCAATGGTGATCTCGCCGGGTTTGCTGCCAGCCCTCATCGCCATAAAACTCTTCCCGAAGGTGTTAGGAGACTTCTTTTGGATGAGGATCCCGAGGGGAAGAGTTCCAACAAGCATGCCCGTCATACTAATGACTCGGCTTGGGATCGGGTTCCACTGGTTATTTTCGGTCCTCTTTTGAGCGGCAAATTCCCTCCTCCGGCCGAATTTTATCCTTTCTGGGTAGTCAATGTTGATCGGGTAAGTGTATTTCTCTGTTTTTCTAGTTTGATTGATCGGCTCGGGCGACTTGTGGGGTGATGTTTTGTTTTGGTGTTTTTCAGACTAAGTCCCAGGGTATTCCTTCTGAGGCTTTCGTTCATCGGAAGAGAGATAGAATTGCAGGAGCCGAGGAGGAGACAGGGAAGGTAACAAATATACTTATTATTTTTTATTTGACGTACGTGTACGTGCCCCTATTTGTTGCCTTGCATGGTTCTGACATCGTCTCATGCACAGAAGCTGATGGTTGACAAGGCTGCTGGTGCTTCGGCGAAGGATGGTGAGGATCCCGATGATCGACTACCTTTGTCACATTTCCTGGGGAGGTCGCCTCAGAAGTCGTCTGACGATTCATCTGCCTTTGTAGGTGAGAAGCCCAAGGGAAAGGGTAAAGAACCTAAGGAGGATGCGTCCGCTAAGGAGAAGAATGTGCCCGGGAAGTGGGCGATGAAGGGATTGTTCTCGGCGATGGCGTTGTGTATGTTGTGTCCGAAGGTGATGATGATGAAGGTCTTTTTGATGATGAGGATGATGTCCTTGGTAATGAGGGGGAGTCGGGTCAGACGGAGAAATCGGGTGGTGGTGGGAACCGTGCGATCGATCGCGATGTAGAGAATTGTTGTCGGGGGGCCAACCGCCGAAGACTTTCCCCGCCGTGGTTCCTAATTCGGCAGCAGTACCTCCTTCACCGTCTCGGCCCTATGTGCAACTCGCTGGGGCATTTATCTCTCCCGATTTTGCCTCTCTCGTCCGATGAGGAGAAGATCAATGCCGTCTCGTTGTATGAAGTCGGTCCGAAAAGTACCTTTGATCTCCTGGTGAGTTGAGCTGTTCGGGTGTTGCGTTCTTGTTTTGTTTAAGTGTCGACTATGTTGGTGTTGTTCTTAGGATATCAACCGCCGCGTTGAATGCTGCCATCCAACGAGAGGAGGTCGTCGAGAGGAGGGTCTTCGCCTCTTGTTACAGCAAGAGCGCGAACGGTCTCGGGGTTGGAGAAGGAGTTGGCCAAAACCCAAGGTATTCGTTTTACTCGCAACTAATTATGATTGATCTTGTAGTGCCAATATCCTAAGTTTAGTACTCCCGCTAGCCGAATCTTCTATTGCGGAGGCCGACGCTGCCACAAGGTGTCGTTTGTTGAAGAGGGAAGCGAACATAGAACGAGATCACGTTTCGAACTTACAACGGAGAGAATAGTTAATAAGGATGCTAAGATTGATCGTTTAGAAACCGATATTGAAGATCTTCAATCCAAACTTTATCAGGTACGAGACTTTTGAGTATGTTCGAGGAAATTGATAATCCGAGGGCGAACCTAGCTCATTTCCAAGGTATAGCGGCCGATAAAACATTGCATCCGACAACTTAGAGGGTCAATGTGGTCGGCTAAGACTTCAGGTTCGAGATCCGCATGCGGATCGCCTCCGGATCTTGGGGAGAGGGACGCCTGCCGAGAAGTGTAGCCGAGAGTCCCTTGAGAAGCTTAAGGAGTCCGTGAAGGTTTCGAGGAGTTGGATTGGGTTCGTGCTCAATTGTCGGGTTTGTAAGCTGCCCACTCTCGACAGAGGGACGAATGGAGTGATCACAAGAAGTATTGCCCCACTAATGAGTTTAACGAACAGCGATATCTAGAACTTTCTTCGAAGATGTCTTCTCTCGAGTGTAGCCTGTCTGAGTCCGAGGAGTCCATTAGAGTAATTGCCCCTTTGTTGGAAGGTGGTGTGCCTTGTGTTGTGCTTTCCGTGTTGTTGTCTCACTGCTGTTGTTGTCGTGTGGTGACCGTTCTTGTTGTCTTGGCAGCCGAGCGGAAGAAAGTAGCCTCGTTGGAAGAAGAGAACGTCCGTTTAAAGGGGAGGGAGGCTCGATTGCTCGATCGAGTGGCCCCGTCAAGCGGCATCGGTGCGACTAGCGCGGGATCTTCCGAGAAGGCGAAGTTCAATGATGAGCTTGTCTCGAAGGTTAAAGCCGGTGTGAAGGAAGTGCTTGATAAGAAGCGAGCCGATCTTGCTGCAAGAAGGCGATTCCGGGTTCCGCTTCCTCCAAAGAGTGATCATGTTTTTTTGCAGCTGCGTCGCTATCTTGCCCTTTTCCCCTGGGTTGTAATTCGTTCGAACACCTTTACTTTCTCGTAAACTTTGATTGGGGTGCTGCGTCGCCAATGTGGTTGTGTTTCTTGCTACTAACATTGTTATGCATTTTACGGTTTTTATTTATGTGAAACCGACGGTGTGCAGTATAGTTTCACGATCTTGTTACGTATGCCCTGGGCACAAATAAGTTGGTTAAGTTATAAATGCCGTTTCGTCGAACACGCTCAATAAGGAGGGTCATCGGGCCCAATGCCATGTCCCGATTGAGGTATCTCATCACCGTCTTTCGAGATCTAGTGGAAAGGTAGTTGGTCTTTCCTAATTTCTATGGGATCGATATCCCAAGAAGTTATCAAGCAACTTTCTTGGGCAAGTGATTTCGCCACTTGCGCTGGGGAGCAATGTTGAATGCTCGATTGTCGAGTACTCATGCCGACAATCGGCCACATCGGCTTCCAACCACCAGGGGCCCTAGGACTACCTCGGCACTTGTTTCGCCATCGCCCCCGAGTTCGAATAGTCCGTCTTAGTGTAAGTCGCCCCGGCACTTGCACAATGCCATCGCCCCGGGTTCGAAACGACCATTAAGATGCCTTTGCCATATTCCCAACCCCACGTGGCCTTTTACGGAAATAAGTGACAATATATCATACCTGATCTCATGGGTGATATAGTTTTAACCGCCTTGCGTTCCATGGTCGTGGCTCGGGGTGTCCCATCGGGTTTAGTATCTTGTAAGCCCCTTCGCCAACCTTCTCGACAATGGTGTATGGCCCTCCCCATCGTGCTGCTAACTATCCGCCTTTCTTATCTCGCTCATAGTCGGGAAGATCCTTTAGTACTAATTTAGGTTGGAATTCCCTTGGTCGAACCCGTTTGTTGTACTCTAGTTGGATTCTTAACTGGTAATTTTCCATTTTTTGTAGGGCCATCTCCCTTGTTTCTTCTAGATCGTCGAGTTTGGCCAAGATAAGGTCTCGCCGAGATGTTTCGTCTCCACGCTTCCGTCCTTGTGGTTGGTATCATTGCTTCGTGGGGAGGATGGCTTCGGTTGCCCATACGTTAACATGAAGGGCGATAATCCTGTTGCTTTCGGCGAGTTGTTCGATATGCCCACAAGACGTTATAGAGTTCTTCACACCATTCCCCATATTCTCCATCAAGCTTCTTCTTCATGTTATCGGCAATGGTCTTGTTTGTGATCTCGGCCTGTCCATTGCTTTGAGGGTATAGGGGTGTGGATTTGCTCTTTTGGATGTTGTAGGTGTTGAATAGCAGGTCGATGTTCTTGCCTTGTAATTGCTTCCCATTGTGGGAGACGATTTTGCCGGTACTCAAAGCGACATATGATATGTTCCAGGATGAATCGGAAAACATCTTTATCCCGGATGTGTTTCAATGGAGCGGCCTCAACCCACTTGGTAAAGTAGTCGGTGGCCACAATTAGGTATTTCCTCTGCCCCGATCCAACGTGCAATGGTCCTACGATGTCGATTCCCCATTTGGCGAAAGGCCAGGGACTGATAACTGAGTTTAAAGTTTTGCCATGCGCATGTATCTTTTTCCAAATTTTTGGCATTCATCGCAGACGAGGGCCATGTGCCTCGCGTCCTCATTCATGTACGGCCAAAAATACCCCATGGTTTTTGCTCGTGCCGCTGGTGCTACGGCCCGAGCTATGGTTTCCGCCGCCCCCATAGTGTAACTCGTTAAGGATTGTATGCCCTCTTCTTTACTTAGGCACCTCAACAATGGTCCTAGGTACGATTTTACGTAGAGAATGCCATCTCGAATTTCGTACGCTTGTTTGCTTTGCTTTTGATTTTGTTGATCTCGGTGTCGCCCTTTGGGCAATTTTCTGTTTCGAGATACTCGTGAATCGGCTTCCTCCAATCGTCGGCCGATATTGGTCGGTAGTGGTAGCCGCAACATGTGCGCCGACGTCCTCGGTCTCGGTGCGATGGCATTAAGACCCTCATAACTCGATGCCCTCGATGCTTGAGTCGCGTCAACATGGAAGCAATGTATGCCGGGGGCATCCGAATGCCGATTGTCTTTTCTCGCGGATGTGTCGAATTTGATGCTTGGTATTTGTCCGATGTAGAATTGGGCGAGTTCCCGGTATTTCTCGTAACAAGGGATCATGTATGGCGTATTGTCGTTGATTTGTCGGACAACTAGTCGAGAGTCGCTCGTAAGTCGTACTTCCCGGATGCCCATCTCACTATCAAGCGTAGGGGCATGTATTATCGCTTCGTACTACGGACATTGTTGGTTGCTTTAAACTCAAGCCTAAAGGAGTGGACCATTTTCTTGCCCTTTGGTGTCGTGAAGACCAGTCCCTAAACCCGATCCGTCTTTATTGGATGACCGTCGACGAAGACCTCCCATCGTGTCGGGCTGCAGGTCTCGAGTAAGTCGGGTGGGTCATCTCGATCTTCTTCCATTCCGGGGATGTCTTCTACTTCGTCTTCGTCATTTGGGGAAGTTCTTAAAAAAATCGGCCACCGCTTCGTGCTTTCACTTTTGTCCTCATTTCGTAGAAGACATCGAATCGCTTTATTTGCGCGCTCCACTTAGAGATCCGCCCGACCTAGCTGCGTTGTTGTGGCATCGACTCTATGGAGGACTTGGTAAGCACTCGAATCTTGTGAGTTTGGAAATACGTCCGAGCTTCGTGTTGCAAACACTAACGCTAGTATGAGCCGCTCGATCTCGGTGTAGTTCTTTTCCGCTAGGGTTCATGGTCTTGCTTATGAAATATACCGGCTTTTCCTCTGCTCCCTCGTTCTTGACCAACACGGCGCTGATGGCATGATTGGTTGTCCTAGAGATACGGTGTTAGTATGTCCTCGGGCTCGGGTCTTTGTAACACCCAGTGAGGCTCGCCATATGTTGCTTGATTTTCTGGAATGCTTCCTCACACTCCTCGGTCCATTTAAACTTCTCTCCCTTTCTTAACGTCCGAAGAAATCCTTGCACTTGTCGACGATCGAGAGATGAATCGTCCTAAAGCCGCCAAGTTCTCGTTCGGCCGTTGCACGTCCTTAACAATTACGGTGATGGCATTTCTACTACGGCTTTGATTTTATCTGGATCTGCCTCGATCCCTTTGTCGGTGATTAAGTATCCTAGAAACTTGCTCGAGGTGACCCAGAAGGTGCACTTGGACGGATTTGCCCTCATCTTGTACTTCCTCATGGTTTGGAAGATGCCTCTAAGGTCGTCGATGTGAGTATTGGCCACTTTGCTCTTGACCAGCATGTCGTCCACATATACTTCGATGGTGTCGTGTATTTTATCCTCGAACATGTCTTCCACCAGCCTTTGATATGTAGCACCCGCATTTCTCAACCCGAATGGCATTTTGGTGTAGCAACACAGTCCTCTTGGCGTGAAAAAAGATGTATGCTCCTGATCTTCGGGGGCCAGGGGGATTTGGTTATATCCCGAGTATCCGTCCATGAGTGTTATCGCCTTATACCCGACAATGGATTCCACTAGGCCGGTCGATCTTGGGGAGAGGGAAGCTGTCCTTTGGGCATGCCTTGTTCAAGTCGCTATAGTCGACACAAACTCGGACGCCCCCATTCCTTTTGGGGACTATCACCATATTAGATATCCATTGCGGGTATTGGGCCTTTCGGATAATTCCTGCCGCGTACAATTTCTTCAACTCGGCCTCCACTGCCGGTTGTAGCTCGGGTGCGATCCTTCTCATCTTTTTGTCCGATAGGTTTGAACTTGGGGTCTATCACGAGATGGTGTGAGGAGACTCCTGGTCGATTCCTTCCATGTCGTGCATTTGCAAAGCGAATACATCCATGTGCTCCTTTAGGAGAGTTATCACTCTCGGGGACTGTTCGTTCGTTAAGCGTGACCCTATTCTCACTAACCTCGGCTCCTCCTCGGTGCCCATTGACTTGTCGGGTTGGTTCTAGGGCCGAAAAGTTTTGCTTTGGCTCGCCGAAGCCGGTTTCGCCTCCCGTGATTGCTACAAGATTTCTGTCTCGCCCGCTTCGTAGGTGGCGATGGCTTGTGACATTACCTTTTCCAATTCCTCTCCCGCCTCCATTTCCTTAGACTTCTTCTTTCTTGGCGTTTCCTCGACCGTCTCTCCTCATTCTCGTTGGATGTCTATCCGCACGCACCGCCTTGCGCTTGGGGTCGCCTAGCACCTCTACCACTCCGCGATAGGAAGGGAAGCGCAATCTTGGGTGGTAGGCCGAGGCAACTCCCTTGATTCCTGCGATCCAAGGTCATCCCGGGGATCGCTTCGTATGGTGATGCGACATCGACTACGCAAAAGGTGGTCGGTGTGTCGAGGAACCCTTCCCCGTCCGAGACTCCCGAGAGTGACTTCTCCTTTGGCACTGTCACCGTACCATTGAAGCCATAGATTCGGTAGGTTGACGGGATCGGGGATGTCGTCGTACAGGTTCCATCCTCTTGAAGGTGTCATAGAACATGACTTCAACCGAACTACCACTTGTCCATTAATATCCTGTGGACGCCCCATTCCTCGATCAGCAGGGTTATTACCAAGGGATCCCCATGTGCTTGCCCGTTTAATGGGACATCTTTCGCCGAAAAAGTAATCGGCTGCATCATCCATGGCTCCATAGGTAGGGTCTTGGCCACACTAAAGATTTCTCTGGCCCGATCTATCCCTCTTGTGTATCCTCGAGGTGATCTAGGTCCCTAAATCGTATCCTTGTGTTGCCGAGTGCGATATGGTATTGCAAGTGAACCGAGCGCCACGATTGATTCTTATTTGGTGTCTTTGGGACCTCGGGCTGAGCTTGTGTCGACGGTGTTTTGACGAAATGCCGCAAGTACCCGTCTCGGATCAAATGCTGGAAGATATCCTTTACTTCCCGACAATCATTAGTAGAGTGGCCTCGAAACTGATGGTAGCTGCAGAACTCGGGGTGGTTTCTTGTTTCGTCAAACTGGACTCCCCGAGTCTTAGGGTACCGAATGTCATTTCTTTTTTCGACCTCTTTAAATATCTCCTCCAAGGGAGCGTTTAGCGGAATGTATGTTCTGGGCTCGTGACGGGGTTTCTTCCCCTTCTCGGTCCAAACCTTCCTGTTCTCCCCGCGGTGGTGAGTGTCGGATCTCTTTTCAGGTCGTTTCGAGGCCTCATGTGGGATCGCCTCTATGGTGGTGCTTGCCTCCTATACTCCTCTATCCTGCGCTCCTTCCTGAATTTCTTCCAAGGCGATGTAATGCTCTTGCATCTTAGGATCTCCTCGGTGTTTTAGGTTTTTCGTGTACATCGCCACCCAAATGGGATCTGACTTCCCCAACGAGTTCTCGAAACCAAATATCTGCTGATCGACTGGGACCTTTCCGATATCCGTACACAACTTCCTCCATCGGTCTGTTAACGAGCGCAGCGGCTCCCTGAATCTTCGCGCAAGTGTGAACAGTTTGTTGACTCTGGGCCGAGCTATGCTATTATGCATGTAGGTTTCGAGGAAGGTTTCTACCAGGGCCGCATAGCTTCCAATGGACTCATTGGGCAGGGTGTAGAACCAACTCTTCGCCTCGCCCTCCAGTCCTGCCGGAAAAAACTTGCACATGACCACATCATAATTTTTCCACCGTAACAATGACATTCCGTACATCTTGATGTGTTCTCCCCGTCGCCTCGTACCGTCGAACCTAGATGGGAAGATCGTAACGTGCATTTGGGAGGGAATGGAGTTCGATCCAACTCCCCTAGTAAACGGTGTCTTCTGGGCTTCACTGATTACTACGCTAGCTTGTCGTCCTCACTATTCCCTGTCAGTTTTTTGACCATTTGCTCGAGTTGTTCGATCTTTTGCTTGGTTGTTGCGTCCGTACCCTCGCTGGTTGCTTCTTCCTCGGTCGAACAATCTTGGTTGGCCCATACCCTCTTCTCGGCCGGTTAGGATCGGACATACGTTCTCGGCCCGGGGAAGGGGGTAGGGTGTTCCTCGATGAAGTATGATTGTTGGAGGCGCCTCGGCTAGATGATCCTCTCGGCCCCGCTCTCCGTTACGGTTTGGTAGTTTTCGTGCTCTAAAGCCGAGGTTTCTCCTTTGTAGTTCTCTCATTAGGTCTTCTGCCTTCTCGGCTCGCTAATATAGCGAGCAACATCGGAAATCGGTGCTTTCGTGGCTAGAGTGGCCGTTTACTTGGTGTCTGCTACGTTGGGATGTCTTCTTTGGAGGCCTTGTTGGGAAGATGACCTGGGGACGATTGAAGCTACGGATGATCGGCCACCGTTGGGGAATGTCTCGGGTGTGATTGTCCCTCGCCAAGTTTACTCGCCTAAGCCTCTCTCGCTTCTCGTTCTAGTTCTTCTTTGGTACTCCCGTCGGATGCCTTTCTCGCCCTTGCCCCTCCCGTATCATCTGCACTTCCTCCTCCTCCCTCGGTATCGATGCGGTTCTCCCATCTACCATGTCATCCTCGTTCCCTTGCCTCATCCGGGTTGGGTTAATCCTTAACATTCGGGGCGGGGGAGGTCATCGTCTCGCCTAAATCGACTTCTTCGTCAACAGTTGTCATGCCTCCGTTTGGTGCCAGGATCTCGCCTTGATGATTCTGTCGGATGTTCTGCTGTCGGGAGTCCGTAAGCCCTTCCTGCATGCTTGATCCTGCTACGGCACGGTTCCTAAGAATCCTACTCGTCCGGGAAGTGCTCGCCATTGCCTTTGGTGCAGTTCTTGCTCCTCGGCTCGCCCGTTCCTCACCTACGTAAGCAAAGTACACGGCCCTTACTTCGAGCTATTTTCGAAAGGGTTAAGAATGAAGTACAGCAGTTCTGCTGTACGGGGTAAAAGGGAAGAAACTTTGTAGTACGATTCTTTCTATGTCAGCGTGTTGGTCTTAGCTACCCAGTGGTCTTAACCAAAAAGGACAATCTTTTGGAGGGATATCTTCACACGTCGCTTTCGGTACCTTCCCTATGCATTAATTATTATTTGTCCTAACATTCCTTGTGCAGAAATCATTAATCATCCGTATCCGATCGGAAGACTTCTTTCTTGACTATAATAATGATAATCCTCGGGCGGTTTGTGGTGACGATCCGTCTACACAAGTTTCTGGAGTCCTAAAAGCGATTGTAAAGTAGGATTCCTGAGGTTTTCTCTTTTGGTGATATGAGGCTCTCGGTGTGGGATCAAGGTGAGGCTTTGGTTACGAGGCGCTCACAATAATCCCTTTTAGCCCGTGGTTCCCTGGAAAACTAAACCCGATGGCTTCGAGTCAGTTTTACCTTCGTTGCTACCGTACTCTGATCGATTAATCGGAAAGGACTTTGAATGGCCTCATACATTTCCACTCATCTTCTACCGATCATCGGAGGTGATCCATTCGGGAGCTTTAAGGTGTTATGATGGGCTTTTCAAGGGTTAAGTACTACGGAGTCTGACTTTTAATCACAAAGGTGACCTGTGGACGGTAAATCTGACAGACAACGCACTCTGACCGTTAGAGTTTTCACTTAGCGTCGACTATCATCCGTAGAGGGTTATAGGAACCGTTGAATTTCTCTTTTAACGATGTTGAATCTATGAGCGGCGACCAACAAGATGGAATTTCTTTCTAGCTTCTACCAACATCAAAAGATGTTATCTTGGGAGCTTATTGATCTTCCAAAGTCTCGCCTAGACAACTCAAAGATATAGCCTATCTTAATGGTTCTGTCCTAACGAACCAACTCGAGTGAAAGGCAGAAACTCAGACGAAGAACACAAAGCAGGTTTGTATAAAAAAAAAAAAAGCACAAAGAAGTGTTTTGACGACTCTACTCATACGGAGAACACAAAGTAGACTCATATCGAAACTTTATAAAGTTTAGCTAGGAAAACAGGGACAAGAAAGCTTCTCAAGCGTTGTTTTTGAACATTCTAACCAAGAGAGTTTCTTCCTTAGCTTCAACTAACGCACGAGCGCGCTTAGGAGCTTGGGTTTTCCTCTCTTGGTCTCCGATTTCAAGGTATCCGGAAATGTTATACGGTCCCCTTAGTCGGCGCCAGAATGTAGATGTAGAAAATCCTACTACTACATCCAAAGAACTATACTAAGAAAGTAATACGCGTAAACATGAAAGAACACAAGATATACGTGGTTCGCATGATTACCTACGTCCACGGGGTTAAAGGATGATCTTATTACTTGATTCAAGGTTACAAAACGAGTGTTTCTCTCAACGCTCTGGGTATGCTCTCCTATCTCTCCTGTTACTTGAGTTTTACCTCTCTACACGGTCTATATTTATAGTTACAGGTGATGATACATCCAGTGCTACGGTGTTAGGCCTGGCGTAGCTTCCTTGATGTTCTTCTCGGGTGATCAGTTGATATCTCAGCCGATGTTCTTATTTGTTCGGGTCGAGATGCCTAGCCGAGTGATGTCTCCTTCTGCTATCCCGTCACTCGATGTCGCTCACTTGGTGGGGATGATCGATGTCGCCCTTTGGATCCTTGGCCGAGTCTTCCTTGACCGAGCTCTTCTTATCTCTTTTACCAACTCGTGAGCGCATTTATTGCTCCAAGACCCGATGACCATCACATCATAACTTTTCCCTTTTTCGTCGACTTCTCGAGTTGTCTCCGCTCCTCTTTCCTCGCGCCCAGCATTCGGAGAAGCGATCCGTGTACTCTAAATGCATACTTTTCCCGGTACACCATGGCTTAGGATTATTCCACTGTCCCTGTGGATTATTTACACCTACAAATTAAATAATTGAAAAAACAGAAAATGAAGCAACAAACTAACAAAGCAATATTATTACACTCCGGCGGCTGCAGCAAGTTCAGCTTCCTTAGCTTGGAGTAAAATTTTCTTGGTTGCCAATGTCTTCTCAATCTTACTGACTTTAGCAGAAACGTGTATCTCGTGATACTCGGCCTTGGACTTGGCCTCTAGAATGCTGATTTCAGATTTCAAGCTACTGATGGCGGTCTTCAAGACTTCAACCTGGTTTCGAACATGCCAAAGACTTTCCGCAAAAGAAGTAAATAAAGAAACAGGTCCTAGTTCCGAAGATAAGGAATCAGAAACTAAGTTTGAAACTTCACCACCTTCGACCTTTCCGGTGGACGTTTTCTTCTCCCAATCATAAGAATATAGAGCGGTTCTTTTTATATTTGATTCTTCCATAGTTGGGTTGGATTGTATAACAATCCGGTCATCTCCTGCAACACTATGAAACAAAGCATAGCCCCATTGAAAAGGTAATTCCATCTTTACTTCAGTCCACTTGTTATAGCTACCAATAGAAGTATGATCACTGCATATCCATAGCCTTACAACCGTATTAGTACATCGGTGTAATAAAGCAATATGCCCATTCACTTGTATTAAATTGTCAGAAGGGTCGAAATAGCTCTCCGGTGGATTTTCTATAGGAACCTTTGTCACTGTAAATTTCTCACTTCCAACATCAAATGCATTTAAGAATTCTGGAATCCGATACCGCGTATCACCCCAGTAGATAAAACCGTTCGAATAAACTGATGAAACTTGGACATTATAGGAAAACGACGGAACCCTGGCATCTATACTTCTCCAAGTGTTGTCTCCAACAGTCAGGACCTCGCAAATGTTTGTCTGCCCTATGTCGTCACATAGACCCACGGGCAACGTCACCGGTTTACGTACCCTCCAAGTGCATATAACTTTGTGCTGTTTGGTGGTAGGATCAAATCCGAAGAAATAAGTTGGTAACCATTTACCCCGCTCATGCTCTGCTTTGAAATCCAACCTTTCATCTCCACGAAGTGACGAATATATCCATGGCGATCGTTCCCTAGTGCTTGGATTCAATATGCAGACAGCAGGTCTGGAACGGTCGATAAAACAGATCAAACCATTGAGAGGTTTCAGAATGTCAGTATAATAAAATGCTTCTTTTTGCTCTAACCTTTTTATTTTCATAATAATGGCGGTCACCGATGTTCTGCTTTGAAACAAATTGGCTAACAAGATAGATCGTTGATACTTATACCACAAATCCACACCGGCATTCTTAGTTGTCTTGCAGAACATTGATTTATAATGATCCCTAACGTTCCTAGTCACATGCCGTAATCCATACCTTACCCTGGGCTTTCTTCTTGGAAACCGATCAACCTCGGCATGACGGGGAACGACAATAAAGAGATCGGGACAACGTTGCTTCGATCGAGCAAAGTGTAAATCGATCAAACCTTGATCTTGGCAGATTAAAAACTGCCAATATTTGCTTACACATTTGAAACGCATAAGTGATTTTATTGGGAGTCTGCTTAATACCTCACGTAGTATATCACTGCAATCCAAAACTCTAATTCGTGAATCGCCACTTCGTTTGTCCATCGCCTTCCTGTTGTTGTTATTCATCTTTCGTCTCTCCTTAATAATTTTTTCCTCATCACTTTTACCTTCTTCTCGTCTCTTTGTTTTTTTTCTGCCATTAAAGTATTTGTTAGCTAGACTCAGTTTCATAGGATTAACAATTGCTTTCGGCCTCTTACGTTTGTTACCAGCCATTATCATCTTCTCCTTTTATTATGGAGGCACGTAAAAGAAAGAAAACCTAATTCGTTTTGATTGATCAGAAAACCTAAAATTGTTACCCAAGTAAGAAAATATGAGCAGTCGGATTCCTTAGGTAAAAAATCAGGATGCTGACCGGAAATCCTTGTTCCGGCTGTAGTTACACCGACTAACACAAAGAACGCGTCTTTTTGGGGATGTAATTTTTGGGCATGATTGCTAATGGGGAACCAGTTTATGGGAGGGTACCGGGTCCAAAACCCATATTAGACAAACTAGAAACTGTTCTGTATTATATAGAATTTGATATCCTCCCAATAATCTAACACCCAGGTAGATTTTGATATCCTCCCCAATAATCTAACACCCAAAACCCTGGGTGTTAGTAAAGGGTGAGCTGGAAAAGGTAAACTTTTTATGCATCTTTCCGAATTTTCAGTGTCTGCATAAGGATAGCTTAAAACCAAATACTATCGTTATAGTATGTAAATTGATTCGAATTTGTTAGCAAAGAGAATAAGAATCCTCAGACTACACAATGGGTTGGTTCACCATTAAATGTAAAAAAAGCTAGTTGTTTATGAACTATGATGCTCTTCGAGAGCTTCTGGAATTACTCAAACAAAATTTGGATTCTTGACTTATAAATCCAATTTCTAAAACAAACACTAAAATCTAAATGACATAACACTAAACTCACTCTTTGCAGACACCTGCCTAAATCGGTAAAAGAGTATGTAGCCTTGCTCTTCTTCAAATGACATGACTACTAGAAGGAGCCTCGCCTCTACCATGGACGCTTACGTGCAGCAATGCTTGAACTTCTCACTTCTTGGTTATTATGTCTGAACTTTCAAAACAGGATAAAGGCTTTCCGTGAAAGATGTTCGTAAGGAAACATAAGCGAACTCCGAAACCACACCAGTTTCAGCCTTTGTTGATGTATTCTTTTTCCAATCATAAGAATATAGAGAGACATTTTTCATATCCAATCTGACTGAGTTACTTGGGTAGGATTCTATAATAATCCGGTCTTCTCTTGCAACACCATGGAAGTAAGCGGATCTACTGTTCTTTACAAATCCCCACCACTGAAATGGTAAATCCATGTTAACTTCATTCCACTTACTAAAACTTCCATTACAAGTATCATCATCTTCACATATCCATAGCTTTACCACCTTACCGGTCCATCGCTGTAGTAAAGCTATATGCCCACCCACTTCTAGTAAACTATGTAGTGGAGCACAATAGCCCCCTTTTGGATACCTACATTGTTCTGTAATTTCTTTAGGGACCTCAATCACTTTAAATTTCTCACATCCAACGTCGAATGCATTCAAATATCTAGGAATTCCGTATGAACGATCACCCCAATAGATAAAACCATTTGAATAAACTGATGAAACTTGATAAACGTCAGAGGTGAATAACGGTACCTTGTCATCAATGCGTCTCCAAGTGTTGTCTCCTACCGTTAAGACCTCACAAATTTCTGTCTTCAATTCACGTACCTTACGCATGCATATAACTTTGTGCTGTTTGGTGGCCGGATCAAAACCAAAGCAATAGGTACGCGACTGTGCAGTGAAATTGTACCTTTTGTTTCCGCGAAAAGACGAGGCTATCCATGGTGTTAGTTCTCTAGTGCTTGGATTTAATATGCAGACAGAATCTATGTTGCGGTTAACAGATCAAACCATTGACAGGAATTAGAATATCAGTATAATGAAACGGTTTATTTTGCTCTGATTTTTCTACAAGAGTTGTACTTTCAAACAAATTGGGTAACAAGTAAGACTCTTGATACGTATACTCGTTGGCACCCACACTAGTTGTCAACCCTGAGTGAAGCATTCTTAGCCTAAACGGATCAACCTTATCATGACGCGGAACAACAATAAAGAGATCTGAACAGCGTTGCTTTGATCGAGTAAAGTGTAAATCAATCAAACCTTGATCTTGGCAGATTGAGAACTGCCAATGTTTGCTTACACACTTGAAACGCATAAGTGATTTTACTGGGAGCCTGCTCAATATTTCACGCACTATATCTACGCTATCCGAAACTCTGCTGCTGCTGCTGCTGCTAATAATAACTTCTGAATCGCTAGGACCACTGCGCTTGTTCATTGTCTTCCAGTTGTTATTCGTCTTCATCTTCTTACTTTCTCTGATAATTTTTTCCTCACTTTTACTGCCTTGTCTCTTACGCTGGTTACCCATTCACTACGGGAAAAATCATCATTGACGACACCTTATTAGCGTTGTAGTACCCCTACGACAACGCTTTTATGTATTGTGTAGGTGGGGTATTGTAGAAAGTCCAAGCTTTTCTACAATGCTTGACTAAGAGTTGTAAAGGGTGATGTGGTTCATGGTTCGACAATAGTTTGCTAAAGTTGTGATTCTCTTTCGATTTTTTTGAAAGCCTAACACAACTCTTGCTTGTGTTGTAGGATTATTTTACACAACAAAGCATACGTATCGTAAAAATATGTAACACAACACTTGTATAAGTTGAAGGTCTATCTTAGACAACCTAGGATGTGTATCATGCAAATATGTAACACAACACTTGTATAAGTTGAAGGACTATCTTAGACAACCTAGGATGTGTATTATAGAAATATGTAACAACTCTTATTACTATTATGAATAAGATTTGCACAACACTTGTTAGAGTTGTAGAACTATGTTGGACAACACCTAGTTATGTCGTAAAGACATTCTTTCACAACCTCCGGTTTGTGTAGTTGAAATATGGAACACAACTCTTATTAGAAGTTGTGTGCATAAAACAATTTTGAAAAAAATTTATAGCAAAAGCGAATTGCGAGAAAGTGTTTCACATTCATATTAACATGCCGAGTGTAACATATTTACATTCATTCCAGTTAATTGCATTACCTAGCTAACATCAAATCACCTTGTATGGAAGTGTGTTGCTCAATGAAAGAAAATAAAATGATAGATTCTTTGAACATGACTAAAAATATCATATAAGTCGTAAAACGCAGATATTGGCCTCCCCTACAAATATATGCCTCGAGATATAGCTCATCAACACGGCACTTAGTACGCATCCGCAATCTAATTCTCGTCTCAAACCCTTCAATCTCACACTCCTTGGACAACAACCACCATGACTGATTTCTTGGCCTTAGACTCTTCATTACTAGGACTTCAATTTCAACACTCCTCGTGCCAATACTTAACACCGCAACATCTTCTGTAGCCTTTACTAACTTCCCGGCAAACCACTCAATTCATCTCACCAATAGCACCTCACTTTCTCGTGAGTAAGTATAAACCACTTAACCAAAATCCAGTCTAACCAAATCAACTTCTTCTTCAATTCAGATCCTCATCAGCTCACGGAAACAGCTCATCTTCTCAACCAGACAACCACAGATCCACTACAATAGTCATAACTCAAAGCATCACTGATCCAACATTCAAGAAACGAAAAAAAATATCCGTAAAATTTGATTAAGTAAGTATTCTACATTGTCCTAGATAGTGCGAGTTTGAGCCAACTTTGGAAACTCAATGCAACTAGATGCAGGTTTGGCGCTAGCTCCTTAATTCACTTGGTACATTGAGAGAATGCACTAGTCACCAACAACTATCGCCCAATCTACAACATTATCATGATGTCTTGTTATATGGAAACTTAGCTTACTACTCTACTCCAAAAGTCCAGCAATAAAAGGTTCGCATAAAAGTAGTGTCGATCAAAACATAGTGAACCGAAAGGCGTGTGATTCAATACCGCAAATTGACCAATCTTGTACCCTCTAAAGCATGCTAATAACATACGAGTAAATTGGCCAAAGTTATGAGATGCTTACTTCAAAACACTTCATCGTGATCGAGCAAATCTACTTCCAAATAAAATACCTTTTGACCTATTGTAACAATTCTTTCCATCGATTCTAACTCGAAACAAAATTAAACTTAACAAACATGATCATGTGCATGAGAGATAAAACTTACTCCCCAGCCCTCTCCTCAATTGCTTTCATTTACATCAGAAACATTTCTGCTCTCAGGTAATGTGTCATTTATAGCGTAATGCCTTTTGGCACCTTCTCCTGCATTATATGCGGCAACTACAAAAAAAACAAAGTATTGATCCTTAACCCCTCAACTCTCCACAAATAAACACCCATTAATCAAGAACCGGTAAAGTTTGATATATCAAGAACCCAAATTAAGAATTACTTCATGAAATGAGAACATCGGTTGGCCAGAGCTTCATTGTCATTGTTTTCAAGTATGATATATTAAGTAATTGGACATTGGGAACATCTTTAACTATGTGCCATTGGGTGAAAAGACGCCATTCCACTTGTCTTGCTTTGCCAAAGTCCACATCCTTCTTGAAATCAACTTGTCAAGTCATTTCGGCTCGGCCCAACAAAGCTGCCGCTCCCATTTACTTAAATTAGCGTAAAAAGTTCACTTATCGATTGATAATGTTAAAATAATAAACACGGTTTCACAAACCAAAAGTTCTGTAAGGTATGAAGCTAGCTTTATACCACCGAGAAGAGGAGATAGATGGGAGACCTTTTGCACGTCTCTCCAAGTTCCATCTCTCGCCTCTCGAATGCCGCATCCGGCTTTTATACTCATTGAGATGAGAAGGTTAGTTTTATATCTACATAGGCGCGCCACCAACATACCACCCCTTAACCCGCATACGCTTATCCTTTGTAGCCTATGAACTTGCATCACCAATACAAGCAATCACTCGCTTATCCTTTGCATCTGAGCATACCCAAGTGTTGCACCAATGACCAACCAATAGACCCATAATGCATTTGGAATTCATACCTGCAACAACAACACTTACTTAGATGTATATTCTTATGTAAACTCTAAAACCGCTAAAATAAACAAGAGAAGATAACAAGAATATGATGTTGATGCAAATTTCTCACCTGCAAATCGGATAACCACAAGCATCCGCCAATTCAAGAAACGCGTTGCGGTCTTCTCGATAACTACTATTCCTAGACCAGCCAAGAACTTTCCTTACACCATTTGCAACCAGCTCAACATATATCTCCATTTCAGTATTTGGATTGCTTTCTCCCCCAATTCGTATTCGGACTCAACCCAATTGGGCAGATAAACCCCAAACTCCGTGGGCTCTTTGTTGTAAGAAAACATGAATGAAATTTTAAGATTTTAACCATACAAATTCACCTCGAGTTCACACAAAATCCCCATATCAGGTCTATCCGAGAATCCTGTGATCCTATTGATTTGTAAACCGAACAATCACCACCCTGCAATTCCTTCGGCCATCGAGAACACTCAAACTTAGAATACAACATCATCTTTCTTCTTCACAATTCCACTCCTCCACCATCCGAAGATGTCCATAGCACCTTCTTTGAATTCCTCGTTGATGTTGTGTTATCATTATAAGCCACCAGTTCGAGCTCAACACAAAAACAACCCAAATATGCTATTGATCCACTTACGAGATCCATAATGTGATTCCTACAACTCCACAATCATCCACCACAATATCGCATAAAAAAACCACAAAAACACACACACATTAAACTCTAATTCAAACAAAATATCAACATCAATCATGAAGGCACTCATGTGTTCTGTGCATAAATGAGCTTGCAAATTCATATATGTATTAGGGATAAAAGAATTATACCTTTATCCAAAATCTTAGATTGAAGCGGTTGATTTTGATTTCCTGTTTTGCCTCAATTAAACTTCTGAATCATCACTTCAAACCCTAACTATCAATTTTATTTTCAATCACCATCATCTGATCTCACTTATTTCTCCAATTTTAGCTCAACACATCGATTTATAATCCTCAAATCACCAAACCCAATCTCTAATTTCTTCTTGTTTATCACTAAATTGAAACTTCAATAAAATTCGTAACCCTAACTTTTCAAATTAAACTCCCATCTCTACGTCTTCTCGAAGCCTATTTCCTCTATCAGAATCACCTCCACGAACTAATTCCTAATCTCGATTATAAGGGTGAGGAATTGGAAGAAAAATCAAAAGAAAGAGTAAAGCTTCGGTGGTGGAAAGTCCGGAAGATGAGGAATCGAGGAATGCGAGCAAAATCTTTACTCTTGTTTGTAACCCTAAACTCAAAACGACAACAACACCTTCTTCTCCTTAATCTCGAGTTCATCAGTTCTTCATAAACTCTCGATTCCAAAATATCCCTGTCAATTTGAATCACATCAAACCCTAATTCTTTCTCGTAATATTCTCCTTATCATCTTTTCGATTTCTTCTCTTGGTTTCACCATTAACAGCACCTCCATTCCTCTCCTTCTTTCTCAACTTCTCTGTAGATGGCGATGATGAGTAAATAATTAGGGTTTTTGAAGAGATTTGGTGAAGCAGGTGAAGAGAGGGAGAGGATATGGCGATGATGAGCTTTAGTTCACATAGGTCATGAAGTAATTTAGACTGGTCATACAAGTCATGAAGTAGCTTTAGTTCACATTAGTAGGATGATACATCATCGAAATCGATAAATATGAAGCTCAGTGTCGATTCAAACTTCAAATGTGGTATAATGATATACAAACTATGAACCAAGAAGCTCTGAGAGGCTCAGAATCGAAACCTGGCCGCGAGTTGACTACTTTAAGTCAGAAACTTGGTAAGAATGAAGAAACAATCCATTTAAAGGTAAGATTCCATCGAAATATTCTACGAAACTTTAAACAAACCTTATTTATGCATATTGTATGCAAATAAGGCTTAGAGATCGAAACCTGGCTGCGAGTTGACTACTCTAAGTCAGAAACTTGGTAAGAACGAATAAACCATCCATTTACAGGTAAGATTCCTTCGAGATCTTCTACGAAACCTTAAAAAAAACCTATTTCTGCATAAATGTATGCATACCAGGCTCTTAAATCGAGACCTGGACGCGAGTTGACTACTATAAGTCGAAACTTGGTAAGAACGAAGAAACCATCCATTTACAGGTAAGATTCCTTCAAATATTCTACGAAACCTTAAGCAAACCTTATTTACGTATATTGTATGCATATGAGGCTGAGATATCGAAAACTGCATTTAGGGTTGACCACTCTAAGTCAAAAACTTGGAAAAACGAATGAATCCATCCATTATTAGGTAAGATTTCTTCTAGATATTCTACGAAACCTTAAACAAACCATATTTCGCATATTGTATGCGTATAAGGCTCTTAAATCGAAACTCGGCCGCGAGTTGACTACTCTAAGTCGAAACTTGGTAAGAATGAATAAACCATCCATTTACGGGTAAGATTTCTTCGAGATATTCTACGAAACCTTAAAAATACCCTATTTCTGCATATTGTATGCGTACCAGGATCCGAGATCGAAACCTGGCCGTGAGTTGACTACTCTAAGTCAGAAACTTGGTAAGAACGACGAATTCATCCATTTATAGGTAAGATTCCTTCGAGATATTCTACGAAACCTTAAAAAAACCTTATTTCTGCATATTGTATGCGTACTATGATCCGAGATCGAAACCGACCGCGAGTTGACTACTCTAATTCGAAATTCGGTAAGAATGTGATTTAATCCATCCATTTACGGGTAAGATGTCTTCAGATATTCTACGAAACCTTAAAGAAACCCTATTTCGCATAAATGTATGCATACCAGGCTCTAAATCGAGACCTGGCCGCGAGTTGACTACTATAAGTCAGAAACTTGGTAAGAACGAAGAAACCATCCATTTACAGGTAAGATTCCTTCGAAATATTCTACGAAACCTTAACCAAACCTTATTTCTGTATATTGTATGCATATGAGGCTCAGATATCGAAACCTGTACGAGGGTTGACCACTCTAAGTCAAAAACTTGGAAAAACGACGAATCCATCCATTATCGTGTAAGATTTCTTTCTAGATATTCTACGAAACCTTAAACAACCCATATTTCGCATATTGTATGCGTATAAGGCTCTTAAATCGAAACCCGGCCGCGAGTTGACTACTCTAAGTCGAAACTTGGTAAGAACGAATAAACCATCCATTTACGAGGTAAGATTTCTTGAGATATTCTACGAAACCTTAAAAATACCCTATTTCGCATATTGTATGCGTGCAGGGATCCGAGATCGAAACCTGGCCGTGAGTTGACTACTCTAAGTCAGAAACTTGGTAAGAACGACGAATTCATCCATTTATAGGTAAGATTCCTTCGAGATATTCTACGAAACCTTAAAAAAAACCTTATTTCTGCATATTGTATGCGTACTATGATCCGAGATCGAAACCTGACCGCGAGTTGACTACTCTAATTCAGAAATTCGGTAAGAACCATTTAATCCATCCATTTACAGTAAGATGTCTTCTAGATATTCTACGAAACCTTAAAGAAACCCTATTTCGCATAAATGTATGCATACCGGGCTCTTAAATCGAGACACGCCGCGAGTTGACTACTATAAGTCGAAACTTGGTAAGAACGAAGAAACCATCCATTTACGGGTAAGATTCCTTGAAATATTCTACGAAACCTTAACCAAACCTTATTTCGTATATTGTATGCATATGAGGCTCGGATATCGAAACTGTACGAGGGTTGACCACTCTAAGTCAAAACTTGGAAAAAACAGCGAATCCATCCATTATCGGGTAAGATTTCTTCTAGATATTCTACGAAACCTTAAACAACCCATATTTCGCATATTGTATGCGTATAAGGCTCTTAAATCGAAACCTCGGCCGCGAGTTGACTACTCTAAGTCGAAACTTGGTAAGAACGAATAAACCATCCATTTACTGGTAAGATTTCTTGAGATATTCTACGAAACCTTAAAAATACCCTATTTACGCATATTGTATGCGTACCGAGGATCCGAGATCGAAACCCGGCCGTGAGTTGACTACTCTAAGTCGAAACTTGGTAAGAACGACGAATTCATCCATTTATAGGTAAGATTCCTTCGAGATATTCTACGAAACCTTAAAAAAACCTTATTTACGCATATTGTATGCGTACTAGGATCCGAGATCGAAACGACCGCGAGTTGACTACTCTAATTCGAGTAATTCGGTAAGAAACTACGAATCCATCCATTTACGGGTAAGATCTCTTCTAGATATTCTACGAAACCTTAAAGAAACCCTATTTCTGCATAAATGTATGCATACCAGGCTCTTAAATCGAGACCTGGCCGCGAGTTGACTACTATAAGTCAGAAACTTGGTAAGAACGAAGAAACCATCCATTTACGAGGTAAGATTCCTTCGAAATATTCTCTGAAACCTTAACCAAACCTTATTTCTCGTATATTGTATGCATATGAGGCTCGGATATCGAAACACATTTAGGGTTGACCAATCTAAGTCAAAAACTTGGAAAAAACGACGAATCCATCCATTATTAGGTAAGATTTCTTCTAGATATTCTACGAAAAACCTTAAACAAACCATATTTCTGCATATTGTATGCTTATAAGGCTCTTAAATCGAAACCTGGCCGCGAGTTGACTACTCTAAGTCAGAAACTTGGTAAGAATGAATAAACCATCCATTTACAGGTAAGATTTCTTGAGATATTCTACGAAACCTTAAAAATACCCTATTTTCAAGCATATTGTATCGTATCGGGATCCGAGATCGAAACACGGCCCGCGAGTTGACTACTTTAAGTCGAAACTTGGTAAGAAAGCACTTAATCCATCCATTTACGTGTAAGATTTCTTGAGATATTCTAAGAAACCTTAAACAAACCTTATTTATGCATATTTTATGCATACCGTGCTCCGAGATCGAAACACAGCCGCGAGTTGACTACTCTAACTCGAAACTTGGTAAGAACAGCTAATCCATCAATTTCGGGTAAGAAATATATCAATTGGATAAGAAATATATCGAATTGAACATCCGGGTTCGAAGATTACCAGAGTTAAAATGACCATATTACCCTTAATAGAAATAAAGGTAATAAATATTACGGAGATTGTGAAAATTACTAGACTATCCTTATCTCGAAATAAGTAAAGTAAATAATACGAGATAGTGAAAATGATCATATTACCCTTCATGGAAATTTGTGCCATAAATATTATGGAGATTGTGAAAGTGACTCGACTACCCTTATCGAAAAAAATTAAAGTAAATATTCTTCGCTTGTGAAAATGACCATATTACCCTTCTTGGAAATTAATGCAATAAATATTATGAAGACTATGAAAATGACAGAGACCATGCTTATCGGAAAATAAGTAAACTAAATATTATAAATTGTTAAAATCACCATATTACCCTTACTAGAAATAAAGGTAATAAATATTATGGAGACTTTGAAAATTACAGACTACCCTTATCCGGAAGTGAGTAAAGTAAATATTAGAGGATAGTGAAAAATGTATGTAATTATTTACGGATAAAGGCGTGTATGTGATTGTTTACGAGAGAAGGCTTCGTGATGTTTGCGGCTCGACCACTGAGCATTATTTTTTGAGCATTACATTTTGTTTTACAACTCTTATGAAGGGTTGTCATAAAGTTAGTGTATTAAAGAACCACAAACTTGACGGAACATGTAAGAGTGTAGGTATGGTTAGTGGTGTAGACTTCCATACAGGAGGTTGAGGATCAAATCCCCCATCCTCATTTCTTCTAATGTTCTATATTTTTACTTCAACAACACTTATAAGTATTGTTATACATTTTTAATAAAAAAAAAAAAAAAAAAAAGCCAAAACTTGTGAACGGTAAGGATGGTTGATGAGTTAGGCGTCCATGCGGTAGATTCATGTTCGAATCTCCCTATAACCTCATTTTTTCCAACATTATATATTTTTACTTCAACAACACTTATAAGTGTTTTTGTAGGTTTCTATTTAAAAAAAAAAAAAAAAACATAACTTGTGAACTTAAAAGATGGTTGTGAGCTACACTTCCATGCGGTGGGTTCATGTTCGAATCTCCCCTCTAACATATTTTTCATTATCATATTTTTGTGTTCTTCCACAACACTTGTGAGAGTTGTCATAGGCTAAGTCACTACACTTATAAAACAGAGTTGTTATAGCTAAATGTCGTCACAACTCTTTTTCTTAAAGAGTTGTCGTTTTTTTCTTATCGAAACCCCTTGGTCCTAAGTGTTGGTAGTGATGATATACGACAACTCTTACTTCGAAAACAGTTGTAAAACATATGACTTTCTACGATATTTAGCAAAGAGTTGTAAAACCCCAGTTGTAGATGTATATTTTTCCTGTAGTGATTATACCGTCTCTTAGCCCTATATGTTAAACCGGTTTCTGTTCAGGATTTGATAATATTAATTGAAAGTGTGTTTGTCTCTGCCGTGCTGATGAATGGGGATTGTATTTCTACATATACATAGAATATGAAGAGGAACATAAGAGGAAAACCTAATATTGTTGCCCAAAAAAAAGAAGATATATGGATGAGTACGATCAGGTTGGATTTGGATCCCATCGTAGGGAAGAAAAATCGGATTTATATATAGTAGTTCTTTGAGAACAGGACAGGGATCGGCAAGCAAGTTGGACCGTGAAAGAGTGAACCGGTAGAAGAAGTGGGTTGGTTGGAGAGAAACGAGTGATAAGCGGTTTGTTAATGTTACATTGAGATTCTCTTTTTCCTTGTATACTAAGAGACGATACTAAGAGACCAATAGTTATATATAGTCATATACAAGGCACATAAGAAAGGAAACGCGAGAGATATATGTGAGTACTCAAAAGTAGATTGATTAAACGTGCGATAACAAGCAGAGAGTTGTTCAATATAAGGAACAACACAGTAGAAAGAAACCCTAGTGCAGTAATAATAAAGACAGTAATAAAGGCAGTAACGGTAACAAACACAAAAGAACAAAAGTGTAACTACACACTCCAATTACACCAGTAGAGTAAAACACAACTTGAACTTCTTCTTCTTCTAACACTCCCCCTCAAACTGATGGAGAGTGTGAACAATGCATCGATTGACAAGCCAAATTGAAGAAGGTTGTGGTTGAGAGGCCCTTAGTGAACAAGTCAGCCAATTGGTGAGATGAAGTTACAAACTGAACTGCAACAGTGCCAGCATCCATCAAATCCCTGACAAAATGATAGTCCACCTCTATATGTTTAGTTCTTGCATGAAAGGCAGGATTTGAAGCTAAGAACTGAGCACCCATTTTGTCGCAATAAACAACAATTGGCTTGGTGACAGGAAGGTGCAATTCTTCAAGAAGGCCAGACAACCACATAACCTCAGCAGCCAATACACTTAATGCTTTGTATTCAGCTTCAGTTGAACTCTTGGAAACAGTTGGTTGTTTCTTGGAGGACCGGGACACCAACGAGTTTCCCAAGAACACACAATACCCTGAAGTTGATCTTCTTGTGTCTAGCAACCAGCCCAATCAAAATTTGAGTAGGAAGTAAGCTTACTAATATCTCCACTTTGAATGATGATACATGAACCCAATGTACCTTTGAGATAGCGCAACACCCTTTTTGCCAACAGCATGTGTGTAGTTGTTGGTGAGTGCATGAACTGTGAGATATAGTTAACAGCAAATGTAATGTCAGGGAGGGTGAGAGTAAGGTATTGCAGACCTCCAACTAGACTTCTGAAATCCAAAGCATCAAGGAGTGGTTCACCATCATGAACTGAAACTAAGAGATCCAAAGTATACTTTTGCTGAGTAAGAGTAAGAGTCTCTCTTGAGGAAGAGAACTGAGCTTCAATCCCCAAAAAATAATACATATCACCTAGATCTTTCATAGCAAACTGAGACTTCATCTGATTGACAAGAGAAGTAATGAAGTATTCTGAACTGCATGTAAGGATGATATCATCAACATAAAGGAGAAGCACAACAGTATCATCACCACAAAGATATATAAACATAGATGGATCAGAAATAGACATGACAAAACCAGCATCCAAAAGAAATCCACAAACCAGGCTCTTGGAGCCTATTTGAGATCGTAGATTGATTTGTGAAGGAGACAGACATGGCCTGGCTTAGTAGGATCTTCAAATCCTTTGGGTTGCTTCATGTACACTTGCTCATCTAGTTCTCCATGTAAGAAAGCATTAGACACATCCAGTTGTCTAATGCACCACTTGTTAGTTACAGCAATAGTTAAGACAACTCTGATTGTTGTGGTTTTCACAACTGGACTAAATGTGGCATTGTAGTCCACTCCATCTTGTTGACTGCAGCCCTGAGCAACCAACCTGGACTTGTGTCTATCAATTTGTCCATCAGGCTTGAGCTTCAACTTGTAAATACATTTGCTACCCAATATGTTCATGTCAGAAGTTGGTTCAACTAATGACCAGGTATTGTTGTGCACTAGAGCTTCATATTCTTGTTGCATATACTTAAGCCATTCGTCACTCTTTGCAGCTGTTTTGTAAGTTCTTGGCTCTTTGGGAAGAGTTACAATATAAGTAAAAGCTGAATGAATAGGATGAGGAACTGTGTAGTGAGTAACAAAATCAGGCAAATACTTAGGCTTGACAATGCCATCTTTGGACACAGTGATCATAGTGTGAATGGGTGGAACTTGGTACGGAAGATGAATTGTTGAGTGGTTACAACAATGTCAGTGACTAACTCAGGCTTAGGTGTAGGTGTTGAAGTGTATGTAGGACCGGGAATCGGCAGAGGGCTCGGGCGAGTATGCAAGCAAGCTCTAAGTGCACTGAAGTATCAGATGAAGCACCTTCTAGTTGCATTGAAGTATCAGCTGGTGTAAGACTTGATGAGCAGGTGCAAAAAGGAAATGTTGTTTCATCAAATACTACATGTCTAGAGACATATATATTCTTGGTAGAATTCTCATAACATCTGTAACCTTTATGTAATGGGATGTAGCCAAGAAAAGTACATCTGGATGACTTAGGACTCAACTTGTCCTTTTTGTATGGACCCAAGTAAGGATAACAAGCACAGCCAAATACCTTTAAGAATGAGTAATCAGGTACCTTGTTGAACAAAATCTCAAATAGAGAAGAAAAACCAAGTAATTTAGAAGGAATTCTATTTGTAAGATATGTGGCTGTGGGGAAGGAGTCAAAACAAAATGATTTTGGTAGACAAGCTTGAAAGGACAAAGTGTTGCCAACTGAAGTAATATGTTGATGCTTTCTCTGCAAGTCCATTTTGTTGAGCTATATGAGGGCATGAGCATGACACACTAATACCAGATGCATCTAGAAACTGTTTGAAAACACCTTTCGCAAGCTCAAAGGCACCATCACATTGAAAGACCTTAATGTTGGTGGAGAAAATTTTTCCATTGATGGTCTTGAAGTGTTGAAAGCAAGTTAAGCTCTCAGTTCTATCCTTCATGGGAAAGATCCAATAGAACCTGCTGTAGTCATCAATAAACAATATGTAGTATCTATATGCCATTGTAGACACTTGAGGGAAAGATCCCCAAATGTCACAGTGAATCAGTTCTAGAGGTGCATAGGCTGATCTTTCTGAGGACATGAATGGTAATCTCTTACTCTTCCACAATTGACATGAATGACACAAAGAGTCAAACTCACCAGAAGCAAATGAGATGTGTGAAGATTTCTGTAAGGTATTAACAATTTGATGGGATGGCATCCTAATCTTTTGTGTCATAAAGATGGTGTAGTAACAATGGAGCTGAAAGCTTTGGTTGAAGATGTTGAAGTAATAGGATACAGATTTTGGTTCACTACCCCTTCTGTCAAAACATTCTGTGAATCAAGATCTGTAATCTCAAAACCCCATGGAGTGAAACCAATCTTGCAATGATGCTCATTTGTAAAAACTCCAACTGAGATAATATTTTGAGTTGACTGAGGTACATACAACACATTAGAGAGAGTAAAAGTCCTTGTAGGTGTGTGTAAAGTAGAAGTACCCACCAAAGTAATTGGAATTTGATATCCATTCCCAACCATAACATGTTCGAGATCAGGGTATATTTCACGGGATTAATGAGAAGTGAAGTATCATTAGTCATGTGGCTAGTTGCTGCAGAGTCAGGAAGCCAAGATGTAACAGAAGGAAAAACAGAATGTTTAGACAAGCATGATGTATTAACTTGAACAGATGAATGAGCTTGTGGGTTTTTCTGTTTAGCACTATTCTTTGAACTTGAATATCTGTAAGGACATCTTCCAGCTGAATGACCCGATTTCTTGCAGATTTGACATTCAACAGTGGTAATCAATCCATTGTGACTGTGGTCTAGCAGGAGTGTAAGTAGAGACAGTAGAGTTGTTAGATCTGGATGATCCAACACCAGATGAAGTAGATTTTGAAAATAAAGCTGAGTTTGTGACTGACTCAAGAGCAGCAGTAGTTTCAAGATGTTGAGATTTAAGCCACTGCTCATGAGTTAAAATCTTGGCTTTTAAATCATCAAAGGAGATCTGAGTCTCACGATTGTATATAGCAATCACAAAGTTATCATAATCTCTACCCAAACCATTAAGTATATACATAACAATATCTGCATCTATAACTTTTTCATTAATAGCTGCTAAGGAGTCAGTGATACCTTTAACATCTTGAATGAACTCAGTAGCAGGACGAGCTCCTCTATTAATAGTTTGTAGTTGACTACGTAGCATAGATCTACGAGCTGAGAACTGATTTGAGAGCTCTTTGGCGGTATAAGCCCATACTTCATCTGCAGTTGTACATCCAAGTACAAAACAAGAAAGAGAATCATAAAAAGTAGTATTAAGACATCTTTGAACATAGCGATCCCATTTTCTCTATTTAGCAAAAGAAGGATTAGGTGAAACAGTCTCTCCATATTTAAGAAACTCTGGTGGTGTTTGAATGGATCCATCAACGTTATCCATCAGATCTGTACTTATAAAGACAGATTCCATCTGATTTTTCCATATTAAAAATTTGAATCATCCAGTTTTAAAGTAATGAGATGACTAATGTTCTGAAAGGGAAAAGAGAGAGTAGTCTCATAGTGATTTGACGTTGCATCAGACATTATTGAAGTAAAGAGAAGTACAGAAGGTAACGTAGTTGTCCAACAGTAACAAGGTAGATGAAGGACCAACAAATCTCAATGTAAAGTATTGTAGATGTAGATAGTTGAGTGAAACAGACACAAAGATGAGTCTGAACAGAAGAGATAAGATCAGTGATGTATGGATGTAAAGTAATGTAGAGTTGAAGATGAAGTGAGGTAGGCGGCGGAAGCTAAGATAAGAGCGAACCCTAAAAAGTTTGGCTCACAGGATAAACATTTCTCGTGATACCATGACAGAATATGTGAGTACTCAAAAGTAGATTGATTAAACGTGCGATAACAAGAAGAGAGTTGTTCAATATAAAGGAACAACACAGTAGAAAGAAATCCTAGTGCAGTAATAATAAAGACAGTAATAAAGGCGAAGACGGTTAACAAACACAAAAGAACAAAAGTGTAACTACACACTCCAGTTACTCAGTAGAGTAAAACACAACTTGAACTTCTTCTTCTAACAGAAACCTAATATTTTTGTTAACTTGGAGCTTAATAATAACAACTTTTGTGAGATAACACTTCAGAAGTTATTAATCGATTTCTAAAAACAAAAAAGTCAATTTAAGAATTATACTATAGAGCAAAAAAGTTTGTTTGCTTCAGGATCAAAACCAAATATCGATATTTATGATGAAGTTGCGATCGACTTGTTGCGAAGTATATAAGAACTACTAGTTGCCTTTGATCAGTTTCTAAAGATTTTGGCAACTAATTTTTTGGGGCAGTTGCCAGATTTTAGTGGCCTTTTCTCAGGGTTTTTGTAGTGATCGTTCTAGTATGTATTGGTTCGATTTTGTTAGCAACGAGATCAAGAATCCTCGTTGAAAGTGTGCTTGTCTCTGCCGTGCTGATGAATAGGGATTGTATTTCTTCACATACATAGAATATGGAGAGGCACATAAGAGGAAAACCTAATATTGTTACCCAAAAAAGAAGATGTATGAATGAGTACGATCAGTTAGATTTGGATCCTATCGTAGGAAAGAAAAATCGGATTACATAATTTCTCTAAGAATGGGACAGGACCGGACCGACCAGTTGGACCGGCGAAAGAGGGATCCGGTAGAAGAAGTACCTTTCTCATATACACAAGTGCACCCAATTGTTGTTGGAAGCTACAGTATACGTATGAGTGAAACAACCAATCTTGTGTTGTCGGTTGTGTTGTTACTTTCTTTTCTTCACTTTTAACAACCGCTTTCAGTCACCTCCACGAAACCATAAAGATTACAAGGGAATATATTGATCTTGCAAATCTTGATAATCTTCTTATATCTTCTCTTCACGTATTGCTTTGCCACGGATACCTCGGTGGACTTCTCTTCATAGTCACCTTGACTTGTAGTATCTGTGTTATATTATTGTAGGAAATACCAATAGGTCTTAGGAATAATATATTAGGATGAGTTTGGTCCAGTTGACTCAGTCAACTGTCTGTTTGGTCCTTTTTGAAAATATAAAATATAATTTGGTCCTTGAAATTATAGTTTGGTCCTAGGGTGTCGTCATGGATGATGTAATTGTCATTATGTAGTGGTAGAAATACCCTTTTGGGACCACATGTATACAAAAAATCAATAGAAAATATATCATTCTCAGATTTACTTCCTCTCTCCTCTTTATTTTCAGATCTAGTTTCTTTCCTCTCCATTTTTTTTTTGCAACTGCAAGAAACGATGAAGATTTGGGTTTTTTTCTATGGTTTTTTATTTGTAGAGATGATGAAGACGATTTGCAGACATGATAGAGACGATGAATCATATAAAGATTGTGAAAACAACGACGATGAAGATGCTTCTTTTGATTTTTTTGCTGCTGTTTTTGATGTTTTCTATAGTGTTGAAGACGAAGATGATGATCTTTTGTTTGCTGCTCGTGTTAAAGATATCGATTGTTGATGTTTTTCGTGTTGAAGATGATTTATGTTTGTTGCTCGTGTTGAAGATCTTGATTTTGATGTTTGCTGCTCCTGTTAAAGATGAAGATCTATTGTTATTGAAGATGATGATGTTTGCTGCTGCTGTTGAAGACGACGAATATGATTTATATGTTTTCTGAAAAATTAAGTAGAAATTAACAAGAATTCATTTTGACGAATGAATTGCTACAAAAAATAAGTAGAAATTAACACGGAAGGGTAATTTGGTCCATTTAATATTTTTAAATAATTATGGACCAAATAGAAAAGGTGATTTTTGAAAGGGAAAATAATCGTTTGGTCTTATTTTTTGTGGTCCCAAGTTAATTTGGTCCACCAACAAAGGAGAAGTTCTATTTGGTCTTTATTTATTCAAAAATATAAAGTATCTAAAATACCCCTTCTCTCTTTTATAATTTCTCTCTTCTCACGTGCTTCTTATTTTTATTCCACTCTTTCAATTTTCTCTCTCTTCTTAACATTAATAAATAAAAAAACTTAAAAATGAAATATCTCTCAAAATATTAGTCCAAAATTAATAAATTTTATATATTCGGAAAGGTCTCAAATGAGATCTACCCTACCCATTATACTATGTTTCAAAATTTTAATTTTTTCGGTATAATAGCAGTTCATTTCATAGAATGAACTCGTATATGCTAGCAATTTGTTTTGTAGAATGAACTCATAAAAGTACTTCATTATTAAGAATGAAGTCACAATAGTAGTTCATTATTATGGTTCACATGTAGAATGAACTCATGATAGATGTTCTTATTGTCGAATGAACTCATAATGGTTGTTCATATCGTAGGATTGATAATTCATATTGTACAATGAACTCGTAATGATAATCAAGTATGATAGTTCATATTGTACAATGAACTCGTAATAAGTGTTCATTATGGTAGTTCATATTATAAAATGAACTCGTAAATGATAGTTCATATTGTAGAATGAACTCGTGATAGGTGTTCATGTTGTAGAATGAACTCCTAATGGTATTTCATATGGTAGAATGAACTCGTAATAGTAGTTCATTATACGAGTTCATTTTGTAGAATGAACTAGTATGTTACTTAATCATGACAGTTCATTATGTAAAATGAACTAGCTAGTATGATAGTTCATTTTGTATAATGAGCTCGTAAATAGTTCATTTTATAGTTATTTTTTAGCCTCAGGATATGATAAAAATTAAAAGCTCCAAAACATAGCAACAATGGTACTCGTTGGAAAGCCCTTGTCCGAATATATAAAATTTATCATTTTTGGACATGTGGTTCAAAAGATATTTCAGTTTTAAGTTTTTATTTATTTATTTTTATTAAGAAAGAGAAAAAAAAAAGAAAAAAAGAGCATTTCTGCCACTATTAAAAGATTATGACATCATCCCGCGTGGGTATTGTCCACCTTAGGACCAAACAATAATATTTAGGACTAAACAACAATATATATTTTTAAAAGGACCAAACAGACAGGACCAAACTAACTCTAATATATTATTATTATGACCAAATGGTATTTCCTACTTTTTGAAAAGACTAAACAGACATGGGACCACTTAAAAAAGGACCAAACAATATTTTCCCTATATTATTCTAATAATGCATATATATGTAAAATCTATAGCAACCAGTATAGAGATCCCTAAAAGTTAAATAACAAAAAATAAAACTCAATGCAGAATACGGATTCGATGTGAAACTCAACGGTGGTTTGCTCTGGATTCAAAATTTGTTTTTTTCTTCTCCTTAGGCGGTGCTCGATCTGGATTCTATATGGAAACCGAGGCACATAAGAGCGGAAACCTAATCTTGTTGGGTAATTTTGAGCATATAATTTTGGGTAAAAAAACAATATTTTTTTTATGAGATAACACTTTAGAAGTTATTAATCGACTTTTAAAAGCAAAAAAGTAAATTATTTATCAAATGTAATACAAAGAGAAAGAGGAAGCCAGCAAAATAACAAAGTAAACCACCAAGCAATATATATATATATTATCCTCGGGCCGCGGCAAGTTTAGCTTCCTTGGCTTGAAGTTCAATTTTCTTAGATGCCAATGTCTTCTCAAGCGCACTAGCTTTAGCAGAAGCTTCTACCATCTGAGATCGGACCTTGGCCTCTACTGATAGCCAATATTTCACACCATCCTCTAGATTGATGATTTCAACTTTCAAGCTATCGATGGTCGTGGTCTCCGGGACTTTGACCTGATTATGATCAACTGCCTCATTTGAAAGAGTAGTCTTATTAGGAGCATCATCGTCTTTACCTTCGCAGTGTGGATGCTTGAATTGGTTATCTCGAACAGGCCAGACACTTGCCACGAAAGATCTAAACAAGGAAACAGAAGCAAAATTCGAAAGCACACCTCTTTTAACCATTTTTGTTGTTTCCTTTTTCCAATCATAAGAATATAGATGGACCTTTTTGATCTTTGATCTATCCGTAATAGTTCCGTGGCATTCTATAATGATCCGGTCTTCTCCTGCAACACTATGGAAGTAAGCACGTCTACCATATATTCCTCCCCACCAACATGGTAAATTCATGGTAACTTCATTCCACTTGCTATAGCTACTACCGGTAGAAGTATCATGATCTTCACATATCCATAGCTTCAAAATATTTCGAGTACATCGTTGTAATAAAGCAATATGTCCACTCACTTCCATTAAGCTATGGAACGGACCAACACGGCCCCCTGGTGGATTCTCACATTTTTCTCTGATATCTTCAGGGATCTTAATCACTTTAAATTTCTCACATCCAACATCAAATGCATGTATATATCTAGGAACCCCGGCAGATGTATCACCCCAATATATTTTCCCATTTGCATAAACTGAATATTCTAAATCACAAGAAAACGGTAGCTTCTCATCGATGTGTCTCCAAGTGTTGTCTCCTACAGTCAAGACCTCACAAGTGTATGTACTCCTCCAAGTGCATATAACTTTATGTCGTTTGGTTGTAGGATCAAATCCAAAGAAGGTAGGTGGCAATTTGCAATTACCATACTTTTGACTTAGTGGGGAAGCTACCCATGGTGATACTTCTCTAGTGCATGGATTCATTATGCAGACAGAAGCGCTAAGACGGTTAACGAAACAGATCAAACCATTAACAGGTGTTAGAATCTCAGTATAATGAAATAATCCCTGATCTAGTTTCTTTCTTAGAGTAGTTTTAGTGCATCGTCTACTTCTACCAAACAAATTGGCTAACAAGAAACACTGTTGATACTTATATATCGGTATATACTTACTATTTCGATTCAGAGTATCACGGGGAACAACAATAAACAGATCAGGAGAATGTTGCTTTGATCGAGTAAAGTGTAAATCAATCAAATCTCGATCTTGGCAGATTGAGAACTGCCAGTGTTTGCTTACACACTTGAAACGCATAAGTGATTTTGCTGGGAGCCTGCTCAATATCTCGCGCATTATATCACCGCAATCGAAAATACTACTTTTGCTGCTAGTAATAGTAACTTGTGAATCGCCAGAACCACTGTACTCCTCCATCTGCTTCCCGTCGATAAACTTGTTGTTGTTATTCATCTTTCTCTTCTTAATAATTTTCTCCTCACTTTTACTTCCTTGTCTCTTACGTTGGTTACCCACATTCCGGTCTCTAGCCATATTATATGTCGAATCTGTAGCAAGGTTTTGCTGTGGAGTTGTTAACGTCGAAAGTGTGTTCTGCCTCTCTTGCAGTGCGGATTGCAAAAGGAGACCTAGTACAAAGAAACCTAATATTGTTACCCAAAATATATATATAAATATAGTATATGACTTGGACTCGGTAGGAAACAAAAAATCGGGATTTTGAGCGGTTTTTCTTTTCCCATTATTGTGACTGCTTGGGTTATTCCCATTATAGGGCAGTGGATAAGGGATACTTTTCAAATAACCATATTACCTTTCTATAAAATCATCTAACCTTACCTCGTACAAAATCTTCAAAATTTTCAAGTTAAAACGGAATCATGCAGTCGTACAAATTCTTGAAATCCATAACACAAAGTTAGCTTATGATTTGGTTCTAGAATTCTTCATAACAAGGTTGTCTTAGGAAATAGTACTACAAGGTGAGCTTATAATTAAAGGGTGATTAAAATTCGTTTAGCAACGCCAATAAGAATCCTCCTGTTACGTACACAATGATGGGTTGGCTCATAGTTCTTGAGTTTTGCCTGAGTTGGGAATCTGGGACTACCCTTCTTCTCCCACCATTTACTTTTGAAAATTCGATTAATAAGCAGTCACAAGATTAAAATTCTGTCATAACAACGATCCACCTGTGATATCAAGGAAACAGACATAATCTGAAAAACAACCTTCAAGATAACATGGAAAACAAGTGTCTAACAACTGAGCTGTTCAGGCACTTGGGGCCAAACAAAACTTTTGGCATTGAAAAAGACATTAATGTATGGATGCTTCAAAAAAAAAAAAAAAAAAAAAAATTAATGTAACCGAAACCTATTTCTAATCAAACTTGTTGAGTTCATAGATCTCATTGGCTTCATCCCTGTTTGCTGGTTGTACCAAGAGGCATGAGGCTCCAATTCAACTTGCAACACTCCAAGTTCAGCTTCCTTGGCTTGAAGCTCGATATTCTTTGTTGCCAATGTCTTCTCAAGCTCAATAGCATTAGCAGAAGCCTTAATCATTTGAGATCGGGACTTGGCGTTGGCTTCAGCTGCTCGCCAGCATTTCACACCAACCTCTAGATTGTTGATTTCAAATTTCAAGTTATCGATGGCGGGCTTCAGGATTTTGACCCGATTACGATCGACTATCTTGCTCTTCTTCACATTACCAGCATGAGCATTGTCTTCATCATCACAGCGTGGATGCTTATTTCCCATGCTTGAGCTCTAAAAACAATAAAATAATAATAACAATAACGAAGTAAACATCAAGCAGCATAGAGATTAGAGAGGTTCAAAATGAGCAAAAACTTCACGAAACCATAATTAAGAAAATCACTAACTTGTTGGTTATGTTTGATCCATTGGTGTCGAACAGGCCAAAGACTTTCCGCGAAAGACACAAACAAGGAAACGTCTTCTAGTTTCGAAAACAGGGAAACAGAAACTAAATCCGAAACCACACCACGTTTGACCATTTTTGTTGTCATCTTCTTCTTGCAATCATAAGAATATAGAGAGGCGTTTTTTATTCCTGACTCATTCATAGTTGGGTAGGATTCTATGATAATCCTGTCTTCTCCTGCAACACTATGAAAGTAAGGAAATCCGCCATTCACGCCACCCCACCCAAAAGGCAACTCCATGGTAAGTTGAGTCCATTTACTATAGCCACCCGTAGAAGTATGATCATCTTCGCATATCCATAGCTTTACAACCTTCTCAGTCCATCGTTTTAATAAAGCTATATGACCCCTCACTTCTATTAAACTATGGTACGGACCGCATTCTCCCCCTGGGGGATTCTCACATTTATTTCTGATTTCCTCAGGGACCTTAATCACTTGGAATTTCTCACGTCCAACGTCGAATGCATTCAAATATTTAGGAATTCCAACTGACGTATCACCCCAATAGATAAAACCATTTGAATAAACTGAATATTGAACATCATAAGAAAATGGTACCTTGGCATCGATGCTTCTCCAAGTGTTTTCTCCAACGGTTAAGACCTCACAAATGTGTATCCTCTTCAGTATGTCGTCACCAATGGTCACGTTCTTAGAAAAATCTGCTGCTTCGCGTACCGTATAAGTGTATATTACTTTGTGTTGTTTTGTAGCAGGATCAAATCCAAAGAAATAGGTAGGTAACCATAGACGTAGATCATTCTTTGCAATAATATTGTAGTTTTTGTTTTGACGAAGCGAAGCCGAAGCGATCCATGGTGTTAGTTCTCTAGTGCATGGATTCAATATACGGACAGAAGCTATATGATGGTCAACGAAACAGATCAAACCATTAACAGGGGTTAGAATCTTCGTATAAAAAAATGGGTTTTGCTTTAATTTTCTTACAGTAGTTCTAAATGGCCTACTTTCAAACAAATTGGTTAACAAAAAGGATTTTTTATACTTATACCAACTTCTAGTTTTAGCTTGAAAGGGAACAACAATAAACTGATCGGAACAACGTTGTTTTGATCGAGTAAAGTGTAAATCAACCAAACCTTGATCTTTGCAAATTAAGAACTGCCAATGTTTGCTTACACATTTCAAAGCATAAGGGGATTTAACTGGGAGTCTGTTTAATATCTCACACAGTATATCATCGCAATCCAAAATATTGCTGCTTTTTGCTACTATTGATAACTTGAGAATCACCAGCAGCACCACTGCGCTTGTCCATCGCCTTCTTGAGTTTGTCACTTTTGCTTTGGATTTGTGTCTCTTCGGTGCTCATGCATGGAAGATTGTAGCGAAATAAAAACCCTAGGGCTACATCCAGAGAAACCCTAATATTGTTACACCAAAAGAAGAAAATATATGCATGGGTATGAGTTGGACTCGGATTCTAGGTGTTTAAATCGGTTATACTGGATGTTGACCCGCAATCCTTGTTCAGGCCCATAATCGCAATTAAATCTACCAAGTATCAACACGGGAACATGCATGCAGTGAAAATCAAAGAAGACTTCTACAGAAAGGGTCCTCTTGCTGCTAACAAATATGGGGGCCGTTCAACAAGTTACAGAAACAATTGAGTTCAATTCAGATTCGCGTCCAGTGGAGAAGGCCCATTGTTTACTTGTTTGTTGTACGTACCGCAAAAGAGAATTAGAGTCCTTGTGAATTTGTACTTGTAACTTGTTAGAGTCATTAATTGATAATCAATAGTTCCTTCAATTTTTTTTTTTTTGGCAATGTTGGTTGGATAGTAAATCATTGGAAAACAGAAAGATGAAGCAATTAAAATAGCAAAGTAAATTAACAAGCAAATTATCATCCCCGAGCAGCTTCAATAGTTCAGTTTCTTTGGCTTGAAGTAACATTTTATTGGTTGCCAATGTCTTCTCAATCGCACCGGCTTTAGCAGAAGCCTCTATCATCTGAGATTGGGCGTTGGCCTTGGCCTCGACTGCTCGCCAGCATTTCACACCAGCCTCTAGATTGTGGATTTCAAATAGCCAGCTCCGATACCATATTAGAATACGGGCATCCAACTCAAAACCAATCAGCGATGAGTGGAGAGGCCCTAAGAGATTATAAACCGCAGGATCTTAGATGCCCAGACATTGTGGGACTTATAATCTCAACATACACACTTGAAACGCATAAGTGATTTTACTGGAAGTCTGCTCAATATCTCACGCAGTATATCACCACAATCCAAAATACTGCTGCTTTTGTTACTAATAATTAGTACTTGAGAATCACCATCACTACTACGTTTGTCCATCGCCTTCCCGTTGATATTCATCTCCCCCTCTTGTGTTCGTTGGTGATAATAGTGTTTTTCTGTCTCCTCAGTGCTCATGAATGGGATGGGGGATTGCAACAAGAAAGACCTAGGGCCAGTATCCATGTATTTTCTGCATATATATAGTTTTTTGTTGACTCGATCACTCGTAAAATTTTCTATGCATGGAGAGGCACATAAGAGGAAACCTAATATTGTTACCAAAAGAAGAAAATATATGCATGCAATTACATCTACCAAGTACCAACATTGCATCATGTGGTCAGACTGACTCAGACATAGGGTCTTGAATGGTGAATGGATTAGGAAAAAAATACCATAACAATCACTTTTTGCCATACTAAGATGCATGTCCTATAATTTTGGAATTAGAGTCCTTGTGAATTTGTTCTAGTTTCATTTTTGCAATGTTGGTTGAGTAGTAAATCATTGAAAAACAGAAAGAGGAAACAAAAAAAGTTCGGTGGACTTTTACTGCTGGGAAATTAAGAACTGCCAATGTTTGCATACACACTTGAAAATTAGTACTACAAGATGACCTTCACTATGTCTAGTAGTGTTCATGTTGAGTTACTCACTTCTCGGTTACGTCTGAACGTACTTTCAGAACAGGCCAAAGGCTTTCCGTGAAAGGTCTTAATAAGGAGACAGAAGCGAACTCCGAAACCACACCATTGTCAGCCTCTTTCAATGTATCCTTTTTCAATCATAAGAATGAAGAGACATTTTTATATTGAATAATCTCCACATAAAGTCACTTGGGTAGGATTCGATAATAATCCGGTCTTCTCCTGCAACACCATGAAAGTAAGCAGATCTACTGTTCTTTACAGATCCACACCACTGAAAAGGTAACTCAATGTTAACTTCATTCCAATTACTATAACTACCATTACAAGTATCATCATCTTCACATATCCATAGCTTCACAACCTTATCGGTCCATCGATTTACTAAACCTATATGCCCACCCACTTCTAGTAAACTATGCAGCGGACCACAAGAGCCGACAAGGCCTCCTCGTGGATACTTGCATTGTTCTGTAATTTTTGCAGGAACCTTTATCACTTTAAATTTCTCAAGTCCAACGTCGAATACATTCAAATATCTAGGAATTCCACAATAACGATCACCCCAATAGATAAAACCATTTGAATAAACTGATGAAACTTGAAGACTAGAGCAAAATAACGGTGGCTTCTCATCAATGCGTCTCAAGTGTTCTCTCCAACCGTTAACACCTCACAGATGTATGTCTCTGATGCACGTAGCTTCCGAATGCATACAACTTTGTGCTGTTTGGTGGCAGGATCAAATCCAAAGCAATAGGTACGCATCTCTGCGGTGAAATTGTACCTTTTGTTTCCGCGAAAAGACGAGGCTATCCATGGTGTTAGTTCTCTAGTGCTTGGATTTAATATGCAGACAGAATCTATGTTGCAGTTAACAGAAACAGATCAAACCATTGACAGGTATTAGAATCTCGGTATAATGAAACGGTTTTTGCTCTGATTTTTCTACAAGAGTTCTACTTTCAAACAAAATGGCTAACATGAAAGCCTGTTGATACGTATACTCTTTGGCACCTGCACTGGTATACAACCCTAAGCTAAGCATTCTACTTCTGAACGGATCAACCTTCTCATGACGCGGAACAACAATAAAGAGATCTGAACAGCGTTGCTTTGATCGAGTAAAGTGTAAATCAATCAAACCTTGATCTTGGCAGATTGAGAACTGCCAATGTTTGCTTACACACTTGAAACGCATAAGTGATTTTACTGGGAGCCTGCTCAATATCTCGCGCAGTATATCTTCGCAATCGGAAACACTGCTACTGCTGCTGACCTCTGAACTGCCACCACCACTGCAATTGTCCATCGGCTTCCTGTTTTCCTTGCCGCCATTTTTATTCATCTTCGTCTTCTTACTCTCTCTGGTAATTGTTTCCTCACTTTTACTGCCGTTACTTTCTTCTTTTTGTCTCTTACGGTGGTTACCCATTATACAGTCACCCGTTTTGCTCTGGATTTGTGTCTCTGCAGTTCTGAAATGCAAAAGAAGACCTAGGAAACCTAATATTGATATATGGAGAGGCACATAAGAGAAACCCTAATATTGTTACTTCGCACGGCCAGAGTTACCGGAAAACTAAAAAAAGTGAGTTGGTTCAATATTGGACCCAATAAATTTTCAGAAAAAACCATGTTAAATTCGTAACTTCCAAGCAGTTAAAAGAGTAAATGTGAGATTTTCTTATTGCTTTGTATAGTAACTAGATCTTAACCCGTGCCGTAACGGCACGGGATGTTTTGTCTCTAATACGATATTGTTCACATTCCTCTTGCTTCATTTTATTCGTGAGTAATTATTTTGATATTCAAATAGGTTTTGGGAAACAAAATGGGTTTGATCTTTTTATTTTTACTTAAGCATGTTATTCCAATTTATTATACGGAATGGAGTAATAATGTTGTGCCAACATGAAAATAAAATAAAAAATACAGTAAATAAGTTTTCCCCATTTATTGTTCCATCATACCATAATTTCAAACTTCAAAAAGAATATTTAATCTAACGAGTCTATATACCTAAACTGTAATCCAACTCCATGATGTTTATGAATACATTTGTTAAAAATTATTGATAACTAAGGCTCTAAGGAGTGAAGCAAAAACCATAATATTTTCCTACTATAGATAAACACTATTTATTTATTTTTGCAAATGTGAGAGTTATAAAAATGAAGAACCCTTGGCTATTGGAAATTTGAGATATACACATGTGAGTTGAAAAATAAACTTATAATAGTAAATCAAAACATGTGTAAGATTCTTTCTCAATCATATTGATAACATAAAATTGAAGAAATTTGTGGATAAAAGATTTCACACCAACTATGCTAAGTAGTGCATGAATGACGTTCTCACATCTAGTGTTACTCAAGTAATTTGGAGTTTTAAAGAGCATAGTCATATTGATATTTGTATCTACATAAATTCAACTAACCTTAGAAGAAAAATTATTAGTTTCAAGGTAAATGAGACACAAACTTACATCGCCTTCAATGTATACAACACACATTGGGTTTAATCGGCCTTGAGATTAAACAAATACTAACATTAGTCAAATAATGTCTACAAATAAGGATCGAAACAAAGTGCTAACTTGGGAAAAATGAGAGGTAACATCAGTTCTACAAAGAAAATACCCTATATGTATCAAAGTTTGTTAACCAAACATGTATTCAAATTAAAAAGTCATCAACTTAACACAAAATGTAAAAAGAACCCAAGTTAAATCAATACTTGCATAAACAAAACTTATAAGAGAATTTTGTAATTATTAAATACCTTTAAAATCACTATTAGAGATTTAATTGCATGCCTCGTTAAAAACTACGGTAGGGCGAAATCACCCAGTTAATCTGTATATATTTCTTGGATATGTAGCAATTAGGAGAAGTTTACAACTTTGGTGGTGATCGTTCCATCTAAGTGTTGTTCAATTGATTATTTTTTTAGAAGGTTTCGGTTTTCATTGGAGAAACCGAGAGGGCGTTTCATTATATTCATTATCATTGAAATCCAAGACCAACTAAGCCCTCACCTTCACGGGATCTCAATACAACCTTAGATTTATCTATTGAATGGAGAAACCTTGATACTAAATATGTAGTTTTTAGTGTTATTTATTATATAACGTGACATCAAATGTTTTTTTATTCTTCTTAATTTTCATGTATTTTAACCGAGTTTATATTAGCATTAAGGCGATCAACCACATTTCTAATTTATAGTGTTATCCTTTTATAGCAGCACATAATTAACATAGTCAATTACTACTCATCAAAATCGGCCCGATTACCACAAACCACGAGATATCACTTCTTTCTCCACCACCACCATTTTCCATCCCTCGTAGAATATTGGGCACACTTATAACTTTTGATCCCTGCGTCATTTATAAAGTTTAGATTTAACAAACTTAGGTCGTCAATTAATTTATTCAACTATATGTTTTTGTTATCTTGAAAATCATGCGTCTGACAGTTACCAAAAATAGCAGTGGTACCAAAAACAACCATTTTTGTCTTATATGATTTGGTATCATCCTAAAAGTATTTGTTATCCGCCTTTTTTGATCGTGTCAAAAACAACCAACTATACTTTTCACAATACAATGTTACCCGTCATGTAAAAAAATTATTATTTTTGATTCAAAAGAAAAAACCAATACCACCGCCATTAAAATCATCCAGCGCCACTATTTCTTCCACCAAAACTAATGTTACCGCCTCCACCATAGTAACACCTTCCACTTCCACCACTTACTTCTTCTCTCTACCACCACCACCACTAATATCTATTGAAATAATTTTGACAAAAATTATTTATTGATGGAGATATGTATTAATATTAATTAAGGGATATTTATGATGTAAAATTAATAAATCATTTATCATGAGAAATTAATGAGACATCAATTAATAAAACACTTATACTAATTAATATTTAAGTTGAACAAACCATAACCATAGATTTATTTTCTCTCTAGACAAATCACTTATGCTAATTAATAAAACACTTATACTAATTAATATTTAAGTTGAACAAACAACCCTTTGTTGATTTATCTTTTCTATCAATTCCAACCAAGGTGGAACAATGGTTAGAGCCACCCTTATGACACAATAGGTCATGAGTTCGAACCTCCGTTATAATTTTGAAATTCCATATCTTGACTTGAGTATTCATTTTTTAATTCATGATATTGGAATGAACACCATGTGTCGACTTGTAGGGTGTGGCACGGAGAACCACAACCTTTGATTTATCTTTGCCAAGGATAAATCCTGACCACCACTCAGATAGGCAAAGTTAGCCAAACTATGCTTAATGGGCCAAATTGATACTTGAATCATGTTTTGGTCCTCATCCAACCACTAACCCGATCAGCAAGGCATCACGATGTGCGGATTTGGTCAATGAGTCAAAGTCGGTCAACTATCAAAGTCAACTTAGGTCAAGGTCGATGGTCAAAGTCGGTCAACTATCAAAGTCAACTTAGGTCAAGGTCATGGTCAGCGGTCGGTCAGCGGTCAAGGTCAGCCGTCGGTCGACTATCAAATCGATCGCACCTAGCCAATTTTAGGTCTTGTAGCGGCCAAATGGCAATTCACCAAAAACTCAACCCACCTTTGCCTGCCGACCTCCATCCACTGTTGCCCGGCCATCATGCATGTCAACCATCAAGCCAGTCCTACCCATGCGATCGGTACATTGATGACAAGTGTCCACCAATCTTTGACCATCATTTATACGGAATTGAATTCCATGATTTCATCAATGAATTCCATACGGTACTAATTACGGTAGTTTGACCATGCAATACTAAAAGCGTGATTTAGTCATACGTACTAAAAGCGTGATTTCATACATAGAATTAACTCAATTTGTTTCATCTGAGAATTGATGATGGTGGCTTGAATGAGCAGCTAATGTAATTTATGTTATATTTAGATATGAAACTGTATAAATAGTGGAGAGCAGAAATCAGGGGAGGGGAGGCCAAGAGGAGAGGAGAGAAAAACATATTTTGTAATAGAAAATCAATAAAACATTTCTCCCCAAGGGGATTCATCCGTGGACGTAGGCAAGCCATGTCGAACCACGTAAAACCTGCGTTCATCTTTGTCTCTTTATTTGCTTTCCAATCCGTCTCCAAACCCCAATATTCACCAAAACTATCCATTCATCGTGTTTCGTGCCCAAAAGTAATTTTGGGTACAAACAATAACGTTACACATTTTGTGGCGTTACGAAATTAGCATAATATGTTTTTGTTCACCAATACCCGCCACCACCATAAAACCATATGAATCCACTTTTTTATCCACCACCACCTGAGTGGCGGGCCAAGGGTTGACTAACCCGGCTCTAACCCCTTAAATTTTGATAACTACATAAAATTTTTAGTTTATTTTATAAATAGTACTTTGTCAATATATATTTATGGTTTAGTCCACCCAAAGTTTACATGTTTCTTTTTTAAAAAAATAGGCCTCTCCTCAATGTCAATTTTTGACTCCACCACTGCCACCATCACTGTCGCCCATCCCATGTAGGTTGTTGGACGCAATTTTAATTTTCAATCACAAATGCCATGTATGAGGTTTAGATTGAACAAAATTTCGTCAATTGATTAGTTTCATTATTTATTTTCCGTGTATATATGCTTTTTTTTGCAATCAATTTTATTTTAACATTAAAAAATCATGATTTATACGATATAGTACCAAAGATAACGGGGTACCATTTGGGTGATCCAACTACGATCATGAAAATATTGTCTTGTATGATATCATCCCTGAAATATATGGTACCTTCCTTTATCAAAAGTGTTAAAAACAACCAACCACATCTTCCACACTACGATGTTATCGATGTTGTAACGACAACATAAAATTAATATTGTCCATCACTACTCATTACATTTCGTCACTACTTCTTACACCACAAACCGGGCGGAGCCGGGATTTTGAGGAGAGAGGGAGTAAAATTCTTGGCAAGTTGGATACATGTGAAAAATGGACTTTGTATCCCATTTTACGATAAAAGAACAAAAATAAATATAATTGTGCTTGGCTCCGCCCTTAACCACCACTAATCTTTAGGCCTCATTGTCGCAGAAAATGTCTATTGATTCTATTTATCAAAATAACTTATTAATAGAAATAAATATTATAATTCATTAAGAAAACATTTATAATTAAAAAATGATTAGTCATTTATTATGAGCAATTAGTGAAACACTAATTAATAAAACACTTTATAATGAATAGATTATTTATTATGTGCAATTAGTGAAACACTAATTAATAAAGCAATTATGGTATTTAAGTTGAACAAACCATCACTGTTCATTTATCTTTTCTATCAATTCCAACCAAGGTGGAACACTGGTTAGAGGCCACTCTTATGGCACAATAGGTCAGGCAAACTTAGCCTAGCTTTGTTTTGTACTCTTGAAAGAGTAAAAGTCGTATACAAGAACAACCTATACTAAAAGTGAGGAAACAATTAACCTATACTACTAGCAGGCGATTCGTTGCCAACTATCCACGTTGTCTGTTTGAGGCAATGCTGATTCTCTGGGCATGTTCAAGTTGGGAGCTAACAGACGGGTACCCTTTTATCCGCCTCAAACTAATTCTTAAATCCACAGCACAAAGTTCACTTATTAATTGATTATCGAATTCTTAAAAAGTAGTACAAGGTGAGCTTGAAAAGGTAAATTTTCTATGTTCCATTCAGCAAAATAACAAAGTACATCACCAAACAGTTTTATCTTCGGGCCGCAGCAAGTTTAGTTTCCTTGGCTTGAAGTTCAATTTTCTTAGTTGCCAATGTCTTCTCAAGCGCACTAGCTTTAGCAGAAGCTTCTACCATCTGAGATCGGGCCTTGGCCTCTACTGATAGCCAGGATTTCACACCAACCTCTAGATTGTTGATTTCAACTTTCAAGGTATCAATGGTCGCTGACTCCAAAACTTCAACCTGATCATGCTCAACTACCTCATTTGAAAGAGTAGTCTTGCTCACATGACTACTAGAAGAAGCATCATCGTCTTTACCATCGTAGTGTGGATGCCTAAATTGGTGCTCTCGAACAGGCCAGACACTTTCCGCGAAAGATCTAAACAAGGAAACAGAAGAAAAATTCGAAAGCACGCCTCCTTTAACCTTTTTTGTTGTTTCCTTTCTCCAATCATACGAATATAAATGGACCTTTTTGATATTTGATCTATCCATAGTCTCGTGGCATTCGATAATGATCTGGTCTTCTCCTGCAACACTATGGAAGTAAGCACGTCTACCACATATGACTAACCACCGAAAAGGTAACTTGATGGTAACTTCATTCCACTTGCAATAGCTACTCTCATTAGAAGTATCATCATCTTCACATATCCATAGCTTGACATCATACTCGGTCCATCGTTGCAATAAAGCAACATGTCCACTCACTTCCATTATGCTATGGAACGGACCACCACGCCCCGCTGGCGGGAGACTCTCACATTTTTCTATGATATCTTCAGGGACCTTAATTACTTTGAATTTCTCACATCCAACGTCAAATGCATGTAAATATCTAGGAATTTCAACAGATGATGTATCACCCCAATAGATTTTCCCATTTGCATAAACAGAAAATTCTAAATCACAGGAAAATGGTAGCTTCTCATCGATGCGTCTCCAAGTGTTGTCTCCTACAGTCAAGACCTCACAAGTGTATGAACTCCTCCAAGTGCATATAACTTTATGTCGTTTGGTTGCAGGATCAAATCCGAAAAGGTTGGTGGCAATTTACAATTACCATATTTTTGGCTAAGTGGGGAAGCTATCCATGGTGTTACTTCTCTAGTGCATGGATTCACTATGCAGACTGAAGCACTAAGACGGTTAACGAAACAGATCAAACCATTAACAGGTGTTAGAATCTCAGTATAATCAAATAATAATCTCGGCTCTAATTTATTTCTTACAGTAGTTCTAGTGAATGCTCTACTTTTATCAAACAAATTGGCTAACAAGATAGACTGTTGATACCTATATACCGGTATATACTTAATATTTTGATACTTATGTACCGGTATATATGTACTATTTTGATTCAGAGTATCACGGGGAACAAGAGCAAAGAGATCTGGACAACGTTGTTTAGAGCGAGTGAAGTGTAAATAAATCAAATCACGATCCTGGCAAATTAAGAACTGCCAATGTTTACTTACACACTTGAAACGCATAAGTGATTTTACTGGGAGCCTGCTCAGTATCTCACGCAGTATGTCTTCGCAGTCGGAAATACTGCTTTTGCTGCAAATAATAACTTGTGAATCGCCATGACCACTGTGCTTCTCCATCGGCTTCCCGTCGATAAATTTGTTCATAGCCTTCCCGTTGTTATTCATCTTCCTCTTCTTGATAATTTTCTCCTCACTTTTACTTCCATTACTTTCTTGTCTCTTACGTTGGTTACCCGCAATCCTGTCTCTAGCCATATTATATGTCAAATCTGTAGCAATGTTTTGCTGTGGATTTGTTAATATTCAAAGTGTGTTTTTGTCTCTCTTGCAGTGCTGATGAATGAGGGGTTTGACCTAATACTAGTTTTTGGATTCTACAGTTTAAATTAGGTTTTTGACCTAGCCATATATAATTTTAAAATAACGATATTACCCTTTCAGGTTAAAAGGGAATCATGCGGTCACAAGCTAACCAAAATTCCCCATAACAAGGTTGTCTTAGGAAATAGTACTACAAGGTGAGCTTATAAAAGGGTGATATAATTGGTTTAGCAACGCCAATTAGAATCCTCCGGTTACGTACACAATGTTGGGTCATTGGGTTGGCTCATAGTTCTTGAGGTTTTCCTGAGGTGGGATCTAACCAAAGATCATGTTATTAAGGAGTTCAAAATTAATACGACGATTCTGCCAAATTTATGATTCTCAATTATCATATGCATCTCATTTTCTAGTCGCTACACTAGCTATCTTGGCGAAAAGGAGTAGTCAGTGGCTAATCTAGTTTTTTTTTTTTTTTTTTTTTGTAAGTTAATAATGCATTCCAAAAGACTAACTTAGGGAGTTAGTATCCCTCACAACAGAATGAGTAGAGCCATCTAATGTTAGGCTATTAGAAGCACTCCTAACATTTGATTTATCTACTGCTATAGCATAGCTAATACAAGAGGGAGGAATTGTTCTCCAATTTAAAAAGTTCTCGAAGGATTTAACTTCTTTGGCTAAAATGTCTTCCACATTGTTTGCAGTGCTAAGAACTAAATAAAAACCCAAAAAATTATGACAATGAGAAATTTTTTCTTTGACTTCATCCATAATGGATCTATTCTAGCTAACATTGCCAAAAGGTGAGTAAAAGTACCAAAAAACTAATGAACCTCAATTATATACATCAAAAAGACAAGGAAGAAAAAGATTAATACTAATATAGATTCAAGAGAAAGAAAAAAAAAAAGAGAAAATGGGTCATTTGTCCAAAAAAATTTAAAACACGGTTCAAATGGACGAGTAAAAAAAAATACGGGTGAAATAGCCAAAAAAAAATAGCAAGGATGAAACTGGATTCATCCTGGCTTATACTTAAAAAATAGCAAGGATGAAACTGGATGCATCCTTTGGAAAATAAAAATAAGAAATAAATATTTGAAAATGGACAGGATGAAACTGGTTACATCCTGCCTATTTTTAAATTTTTGTCCATTTAAACAGTTGTTGATGGTGGTCTTTAAACAAGGGGTAAAATCGTAAATCTCCATGACCTAGTGTTACCCGCAACACATTAACTAAGAGCATTTAACTCAGGTGTAAATAATTAATAGGGGTATTTTTTCAAAATACCAGATTAGGGTTTTTCAACACAGAATCCTAATTCCAAAACCAAGCCGCATACTGCGCACCATGGCAACAATGCCAAACCAAGCCGCATACTGCGCACCATGGCAACAATGCCAAAACCAAGCCGCATACTGCGCACCATGGCAACAATGCCAAACCAAGCCGCATACTGAGCACCATGGCAACAATGCCAAACCAAGCCGCACCCTGCGCACCATGGCAACAATGCCATATCTCCAAGCCGCTATGCCTTTGGCCCACGCCAAATATAGCGCCCTAGGCTTGCTAGACTTGAAACTAGGTCAACATGGCGATACGTGCCATTGGCACATGCCAACACGTATCGCAAGCCATATTTCCAAGCCGCTATGTCTTTGGCCCACGCCAAATATAGCGCCCTAGGCTTGCAAGACTTGCAACTAGGTCAACATGGCCGTACGTGCCATTGACACATGCCAACACGTATCGCAAGCCATATTTCCAAGCCGCTATGCCTTTGGCCCACGCCAAATATAGCGCCCTAGGCTTGCAAGACTTGCAACTAGGTCAACATGGCCGTACGTGCCATTGGCACATGCCAAACACGTATCGCAAGCCATGTTTCCAAGCCGCTATGCCATTGGCCCACGCCAAATATAGCGCCCTAGGCTCGCAAGACTTGCAACTAGGTCAACATGGCCGTACGTGCCATTGGCACATGCCAAACACGTATCGCAAGCCATGTTTCCAAGCCGCTATGCCATTGGCCCACACCAAATATAGCGCCCTAGGCTCGCAAGATTTGCAACTAGGTCAACATGGCCGTACGTGCCATTGGCACATGCCAAACACACCTATTTGGTAGCCTAACTTGCAAACCGTGCAACCTACCACCAAGGCATTCGCACATGCCAAACACACATTTGGTAGCCTAACTTGCAAACCGTGCAACCTACCACCAAGGCATTCCGCACATGCCAAACACACACGCCGGTAGCCTAACTTGCAAACCGTGCAACCTACCACCAAGGCATTCCGCACATGCCATTGACACATGCCAAACACACACAGCTGGTAGCCTAACTTGCAAAACCGTGCAACCTACCACCAAGGCATTCCGCACATGCCGTTGGCACATGCCACACACGCCACTAGCGGCTCACGGCATTACCACTTCGCTCGAGGTGCAACTCGCAACGAAGGCATTCCGCACATGCCATTGGCACATGCCACATGTGTCCCCTGCACCACTTGCACCCAAGATGCAACCAACACTCGAGACATCAACACAAACCGGGGATGCTTTTTTAGGGTTTTGGTTTGGCGGTCCTGACATACGGCGTACACCATGCTCACATTAAGAAAGCGTGAAAAGGAATAAAGCGGTCAAATAAAAGAGGAAATAATGGTGAAAACGTTTTCACCCATTAACACCATGCGGTTACCACCTCCTCCCATTATTTCACCCTTTACTCTCTTCCTTCATGAGGCCAGGGTACGTTTCAATCTCGACTTGTATAAATAGGTCTTACCTATTTCCTTTGGGACAACAAGTCTCGGTCGGAGAAAAACACTACACTCTCGGAAGGCAACTTTGCAAGCTCTCCCAAAAGCTTTCATCTCTTGCAAGCTTCCTAAGCTTTCACTTTCGATACAAGTCGAGATACTACTCTCCTCAACACCTTTCTTTGCTTCCCTCCCCAAATCAACCCTTCTCCTCCACTTTGTGACCAAGAAGCAAGTCCTGGGCAGCCATTTCTTGGTTTAGGCCGGACTTATATGCATTGATCTCTCGAATCTATAAAGTGCTCACGTGCAGCACATTTGTTTAGGGTTTGAACCAGTTTCTCACTCACCTACCGAAATTACCGAAATCGGCAGAAACGATTTTTACCCATAAACAACAGTATCTTTTTAATTTTTGGCTATTTAAACAATATCAAAACCTAAGTGTCTTTTTCACCCAGGAATTGTTGATTTTGGTCAATGGGTCATTTGTCCAAAAAATTTTAAAACACGGTTCAAATGGACGAGTAAAAAAAAGTACGGGTGAAATAGCCAAAAAAAAAATAGCAAGGATGAAACTGGATTCATTCTGGCTTATACTTAAAAAAATAGCAAGGATGAAACTGGATGCATCCTGTGTAAAATAAAAATAAGAAAAAAAAATATTTGAAAATGGACGAGGATGAAACTCAAGTTACATACTCTATTTTTAAATTTTTGTACATTTAAATGATATCTTTTAATTTTTGGCTATTTAAAAAAGGTATCAAAACCTAAGTGTCTTTTCACCCGGGGAATTGTTGATTTTGGTCTTTTTGACCAATTTTGTGAAAAAATTTAAAACACGGTTCAAATGGACGAGTAAAAAAAAGTACGGTGAAATAGCCAAAAAAATAAAGAGGATGAAACCGGATTCATCCCGGCTTATACTTAAAAAATAGCAAGGATGAAACTGGATGCATCCTTTGGAAAATAAAAATAAGAAAAAAATATTTGAAAATGGACAGGATGAAACTGGTTACATCCTGCCTATTTTTAAATTTTTGTCCATTTAAACAGTATCTTTTTAATTTTTGGCTATTTAAACAATGATATCAAAACCTAAGTGTCTTTTTCACCCAGGAATTGTTGATTTTGGTCTTTTTGACCAATTTTGTGAAAAAAAAATATGGCCCCTGTTTAGCCTAAACACCGTTCTGCACAACACTTCTTCGTCTCTCCTAGCCTGGGTTGCGCGGACGCTCCGTTTTTGGAGTGTCCGCGTCGACTCACGTCGGATACAGGACGCACGTTGGACCCTTGTCCGACGCACTAATATGCGCGTCCCACGCGCGTCTTGTTTGGATGCACCGATGATTCGGGTTTAAAGCATTTTTTTTTCATTTTCATTTAAACTTCTTACTTTATTTTTACTATTATGAACTAAATAAAGAAAGACAAACATTTAGATCAATCATGTAAGTCTTTATTAGGGTTTTCTAATTGGAAATGACATCCCATATACCCTTAATTGGGCATATGTTGTTCTACGAATGCATTTTGATTGTGCCATGTGTTTAATAGTGATTGATTGCATGACCTTAGGCATGTATGGACTTTATTTCTGGAATGAACTGCTACAAGAAAATAAATATGGACTTCTTTTCTGACACTGAAGGGTATTTTCGTCAGTTTAATATTTTTAAATAATTATGGACCAAACAGTAAAGACGTTTGACCAAAGAACCAAATAATTATGGACTTTATTTCTGGAATGAAATGCTACGAGAAAAATGTTGTAACATGGATTATACACAATAAAATTGTTTTAAGCTACGTCATATGTTCTTCTGTGCTGTGTTTTTTTTTTTTTCTTTTTTTATTTTGGCGACTGTCATGCAATACTCTATTAGTAAGCCAAGAGATGTGATTTGGGCCTTGGCTTTGAAACAACACAGTTGGCATTGATTTCAGTCTCCGTTCTGAATGCACAAGCTAATAGAAAATTGGTTTGTGTGGTATTTGGGGCTCTAAATGCACCATTCATTCACCTTAAAATAAGGCCCGGTGAAGATCTGCGGTAAGGGAGGCTTAACAATTCCTAATGGGAAATAGAATGAATTACACTGAATTTCTTTCTTTCTTTTCAGTGTCGTAGCAATAAGGACAGAATCTGAAACTATCATTCGTTATGTCTTTCCATTAAAGGAGATATGGGAGATGCCCCAAGAAAAAGAACTGAGCTGGAAGACAAATCATTGACTTTTCCTAGTTGGAGCAAAATTACACTGACATTATAAACAGAACAATTATCTAAAACAAGTTACTTTCATGGATCATTTTATAAGTGCTCATGATATACAAAACTACTCCCTCCATCCCTAATTAGATGAGCTACTTGTAGTTAACCACAAATTTTAAGGCAAGGAGGAAAGTAGAGTATATTTAAGTATTTTTTACAATTATACCCTTATGGGCAATAATTAGTAAAATTTAGAAACGATTTATCTCTTAAACTATACCACGGTTTTTTTATAAACATTATACCGTTGAAAAGCATTTTAAAACACCTACGCAATGAATATAAACATGACTATCAAATTATACATATCTTACTAATATAAAGAAAAGAGGTATTTTTGGGTGGTCACAAAAGGACAAAATAGCTTGGTGTGTAACCTGATATTACTAATATGACCTTAAATATCAATCATTACTCTACATATATGTATTGAAGGTTAAAATTATGTACATTAAATCAATGTTTGTTTATTTATTGTGAATGCCATTGTTTTAAAAATAGATCTAAAAAATTTAAAACTTATATATCTTTCAAAATACATATAGGATTTTTGCAAAATTAATATATTTGCAAAGCTCTTTGAATTATCTATGTAATGAGTACAAACAAGAATATTAAATTTTATTTTAATAATTTTTTTTTTCATTCTTATCAAATTTGGTGTTATTAAAAGGATCAAATTCAAGCATGTGCATCGCACACGTGGCCTTACTAGTTTATTATAGAAAAAATAATCAATTAAAAGGGTAGTTTTAGAAATATCCCCTTGGTTAGTGAAATAGCTCATCTAATTAGGGACGGAGGGAGTACATTTTATGGGTGGTTATAATTACCGGCAGCCACATGTTAATCAGTTCAACACCAATGTAAACAACCCAAGAAGCCAAAAGTACATGACAGTCCCATTACTATGATTATGCCAACCTGGTTAGGTTAGCACCACCAATCATTTGAAAAGGGGAGAATAACTCAGATACAAAAGTTTACAAAATGGATCACACTCAGTTTTAGGTGCCCAAGAGATAAAAACGTAAACACACTTGTTAAGCTTCCCCCTCTGGCTTGGAACTCATAACAAGGGGTGAAGTGCCAAGTGTTCCCTGAGTGGACTTCTCAGCACATAATTCCAAAATTTCTTACATGAATCACAACTAACAGCATCAGTTCTTTTTAACATGTTTTACAAGAACACATGTGGTCACAAAAAGCGGGCATAGAAATAAAAAAGTAAACATTACACCATTTCTTGAATTTGGGGTAGAAACTAGGATCAAATTTGTAGAAGGTAACTTCTTTGGACCTACAGGGGAACAAGGACTATGAAAGTGATCGACTATGACTATCTTTGGTCAATTAACATTACATTTCAGAGAGGGCAACAAGTTCATTCCTAAAAAACAACTAGCACTCCAAGAATATATACCCTCTCTACATTACTTTTTCACTTTCAACCTTCCTACCACACTTGCAAACAGGCCTCTTCATCTTAAATGAAGGAACAACATGTGAACCAAGGCAAGCCACTGGGTGCCAAACAACTTCTAGCGCACCCCTACCAATTTACTTATCAGTTCACCACTACTTGAGCCCAAATTTCTATTCCTACTTGCAAGGGAAATCGAAGAAGTAATAAAAGCTAAACATGAGTTGCTTTGGTCTCGAACATACCACGACAAGAAGCAAAGTAGCATTCTCTACTGTGCATCGGCATTCCACATTAGCAATCCTCTCTAAAGATCGGCCCCCGAATAAGCGGGTAAGATCCGCAAAAACGAGAAAAGATACTCGAAGCTTAACTCAGAATGAATTTCACACAAGAACAAGTGAACATATCAGTTAGAATTCAAACTGATCAAAAGCCAAACAAATAACATTCCCCATGCATATTGTTTCAACAACACTCCTTGAGTTTGTCGCGGGAATAAAAAGGCAAGACCTGCAAAAAAAACAAAAATGATACTCCGATGCTCAAGTTAGAAACAGTTTATGCATAACAAAGTAAACAATTACAGATAGAGTTGATAAACATAGAGTTAGAGTTAGGAATACAAAGGCAAGACCTGCAAAAAAAAAAAAAAAAAAAAAAAATCCGATGCTCAAGTTAAAACAGTTTTATGCATAACAAAGTAAACAATTACAGATAGAGTTGATAAACATAGAGTTAGAGTTAGGAATACAAAGGCAAGACCTGCAAAAAAAAAAAAAAAAAAATACTCCGATGCTCAAGTTAGAAACAGTTTATGCATACAAAGTAAACATTTACAGATAGAGTTGATAAACATAGAGTTAGAGTTAGGAATACAAAGGCAAGACCTGCAAAAAAAAAAAAAAAAAAAAGATACTCCGATGCTCAAGTTAGAAACAGTTTATGCATACAAAGTAAACATTTACAGATAGAGTTGATACACATAGAGTTAGAGTTAGGAATACAAAGGCAAGACCTGCAAAAGAAAAAAAAAATGATACTCCGGCGCTTAAGTTAGAATCAATGTTATGCAAAACATAAAAACATAGTTAAGAGATAATATAAAAACATAGTTAAGAAATAATAAAATAGAGATAGAATTGAGAATACAAAGGCAAGACCTGCAAAAGAAAAAAAAAATACTCTGACACTCAAGTTAAAAACAATTTATGCATAACAAAGTAAACATTTACAGATAGAGTTGATAAACATAGAGTTAGAGTTAGGAATACAAAGGCAAGACCTGCAAAAAAAAAAAAAAAATGATACTCCGGCGCTCAAGTTAGAATCAATGTTATGCAAAACATAGTTAAGAGTTAATATAAAAACATAGTTAAGAAATAAGAAAATAGAGATAGAATTGAGAATACAAAGGCAAGACCTGCAACAAAAAAAAAAAAAAAAAGATACCCTGACGCTCAAGTGAGAAACAGTTTTATGCAAAACATAAAAATAAAAATAAAGATAGTGTTATGAATACAAAGGTAAGACCTGCAAAAAAACAAAAAAGATACTCCAATGCTCAAGTTAGAAACAATATTACGCAAAACATAATAAAAATCGAGTTAGAGTTAGGAATACGAAGCCAAGACCTGCAAAAAAACAAAAAATAAAAAGATACTCTGACGCTCAAGTTAGAAACAGTTTATGCATAACAAAGTAAACATTTACAGATAGAGTTGATAAACATAGAGTTAGAGTTAGGAATACAAAGGCAAGACCTGCAAAAAAAAAAAAAAAATGATACTCCGGCGCTTAAGTTAGAATCAATGTTATGCAAAACATAAAAACATAGTTAAGAGTTAATATAAAAACATATTTAAGAAATAATAAAATAGAGATAGAATTGAGAATACAAATGGAAGACCTGCTAAAAAAAAAAAAAAAAGATACCCTGACGCTTAAGTGAGAAACAGTTTTATGCAAAACATAAAAATAAAAATAAAGATAGTGTTATGAATACAAAGGTAAGACTTGCTAAAAAAACAAAAAAGATACTCCAATGCTCAAGTTAGAAACAATATTACGCAAAACATAATAAAAATAGAGTTAGAGTTAGGAATACAAAGCCAAGACCTGCAAAAAAAAAAAAAAAAAAAAAAAAAAAAAAAGATACTCTGACGCTCAAGTTAGAAACAGTTTATGCATAACAAAGTAAACATTTAAAGATGAGTTGATAAATTCTAGTTAGAGTTAGGAAAAAAAAAAAAAAAAACTTCGGCGCTCAAGTTAGAATCAATGTTATGCAAAACATAAAAACATAGTTAAGAAGTAATAAAATAGAGATAGAATTGAGAATACAAAGGCAAGACCTTTGGCGTGTATAAACAAATAATCTCTTCTTTTCTTTTGAAATTTGTACACAAAAACATCATAATGTATCATCATTTTCTAATTTTCAGGATCGTAACACTTGACTTTGTTGTATAAATACATGATTGTATAGATAAAATATGTATATATACATGTCCACGTCCTAGTTTTTTAAGAATTATGAAGTGTTTGTTTCCGCATCTGTGCAACCCAGGTGTTGGGTCAGTCCACACATCAAATTACATCTCATAAAAACAAATAAAAAAACACTTCAAGTAAAAATAAATAATTTTATATTTTCACAATGGAGTGTGAGTGTGATAAAAAAGAACAATCAATTGGGGGATTTTTTTTTAATAAGGGGATATTTTATTGTAGTTAATATTTATTAATATATAACGTTAATATTTTATTGTAGTTAATGTTTTTTTCAAACTTTTTCATTTTTATTTTTGTTTTGAGAGGATAGATATTATTAATATATAACGTTAATATTTTAACACAGAAAAAAAAAAAAAGATTTAAGTGATATGTTTATATGAATTTCAATTATGCTACTATAATTTGCATACACAATACATTAGAATTACAAAATACCCAAGCATTTTTTCATTTACTTTGGTGGGTGCACCCACCTCCCTACACATTAAAGGGATCCCGTCATTTTCTAAGTCGATAGTGGTTACAAGGGATTCGACAGTCTTGAAGATGATCCAATTGTTATTCATAATCTGTTATTCATAATCTAAACAGAAGGAGAGAAAAGCTGAAGAAAATGACAAATTTTCCTAATTTCATTATCCGGTAAGCCTAAATTTTATCCTGTAAGCCTCAAATTTGAAGTATTGAATCTAATTAGGTTTGGAAAATTTTTTTTTGCCTGAATTATTTCATTCTGTGTTTTTCCTGCAGCAACATTGCTCAATCTCTCACGGTAGCCAAAAACATTGCTCAATCTCATCCAACAGTAAAGACAAATGGGTATGAAAATCTTGAGACATGTCTGCCTGCTGGATGTGTAACTATAGACTTAAGTGACTATCTTCTTAATCTGGCATCTTGCATAAGAGATTTTAGTATGACAAAAGAGACTGGCATACTTCATACAAGTGAAACAGATGGGGGTGTTAAGGTGAACATGGGGTTTTACTTACAGTAAAACTTCGATAAGTTAATATACTTGGGATTGCCAAATTCTATCAATTTAGCGAAGTATTAATTTATCGATAAATTAATAAGTTATTAATATATCGAAGCATACCAAATTTATATTTCAAAAATAAGTTTTTAAAACATTTTCCATAATAAGATTTCGAAAATAAGAGTGTAGAATAATTTTCCTATAATAGCAAGTATTTAAAAAAGAATGATTAATTGGGGGATAGAAAAACTAATTGGGGGATATTTTACTGTAGCTGCCGGCATGATTTTTCAATGCCGGTAGTCCATCATTCATCTTAGGTTTTCATTGAAAACTATGCGGCACATATCCCCCAATTAGTTTTTCTATCCCCCAATTAATCATTCTTTAAAAATTTATTTTCAAATCAAATTATTTACTAATTATTTTATGACATAATATCAGATAATATATTGCATATTATGTGTTTAAATACAAAAACTTTGATGTTAAAATTAAAACAATACAAGAAAATCATTGCGGAACTTCTCAACATATTACAAAAAAATTGGAAACGGAGTCCAATATTATACAAATGTGAACAAGAAACAAATAATTTTGGATTCATATTTTAATAAAGCACCATATGCAGTGATATTACACTTATTATTAATTTATATATTTGTTGGGCCCTATTGGAAGCTTAAAATTTTTATTATCTTATAAATTTAGCGGGGTTATTAATTTAGTACACTGGCCCAAATCGGGATTGACAAAAAATATTATTTTAGCGAAGTTATTAATTTATCGCGAATTAATTTAACGAAATTTTACTGTATCCGCATCTTTTACTCCTCGTTAAACCAAAAAAACATTATTTTTTTCGAGAATACCAAATGAAGACACTGCTGCTGGGTAATAGAGTACTAGAAAGTATAGTATTGCAGGTATTAGCTGGAATCGTCACTTCATCTGTCATATGAGAGAGAGGAGGAGGGATATGACGTTTATCTTGACTTTCCCATTTAAAAATGAACCGCCAAAATGATTATTATTACTGTATTAATTATCCAGCACCATTTGAATGATCCGGAGCCGGTAGGTAAAAAGGGTTTTAGACGGTGGATGATTGGGGAAGGGTGCTTGTGGTTAGGCCCCACAAGATTTAGAGTTTCGGTAAGAATAAGCTTCGTATTTCAACCAACCCGGATAGCCCAGTTGGCTAGGTTTGAACTCTCAAGTTGTTAGGTTAGAGGTTCAAATCTCGCCGCGAATTGTGTGGTAACGATTTGAAATAAAGCGACATTCGGAAAATCAATTCCGGTAAATAGGACCCAAAAGTGATAAAACAACCAGAAACAAAGTGGTATATAACGATCAATGATGATCAATCTCTTAAAGAGAAGTAAACATGATCTTAACCAAACAATAGTTTTAAAGCGAGCTAATCCAAGCTCACTTACAAAGATAATGAAATAGGCTATTTATAACCTTAAACATCTAAACCTAGAAATCCAAATGTTACTATACTAACTTAAAAACAATATATCCAAATGTTAGCTATTTATATACTAACCTAGAATATATTATTCTCATAAAAAATAAATCTTAATAAATATATTAATAAACATATAAAGACTTATACAAAACTATTGGTTGGCAACCTAGCAACAAGCTGGGCTCCAACACCTTTTTGAATAGCAATGCCTAGTCTATGAAAAATAAAACTACCAAAACCACTACTAGCGTCGTTATTAACCAAACAATTTTTCAGACGCTTGAAAAAACACAAAGTATCTTCACCAAGTTCCCTAGGGTAGAGAAAGCTAATACACCCAAACCATGACCATGTGAAACACACTTGTCCAAGTATTTAGTGTGTTTACGTGAAACCGCACTAGATATAGCCTTTCCAGGGGACAAAAGAGCGAACACCATCACCGGTGAAGGGCGAGACACTGTGACATCCATACAAATATCTTGTCCATTCTCCCAATTGAGCACAAGAATATCAAATGAGGTTTCAAATCTTTGTTCTCATCCGTCGAAAACCAAGGAAGCTTCTTACGAGTGGCACACCAGCCTTTGTAACAAATATCCGCAACTACATCACGAACTAGATCATGTCGGAACTTAGGTCCTATGTCCTTAGCACAGTGAAGAGCATGATCCCCAAAAATGTCCATAGATCTGTTACAACTTGGGCATAAACTATTCTCAACAAACAGTGGGATGCCAAGACGATAACAAAGCACGGCCCTGAACTGTCTAGGTCCAATGCACTGGTTGAGCCCACTAATGGGTACAGCCAATAAGTAGTCTTGAGCATGCTTAACACGATTGCAGATCGCTGCAGAATGGGAGTCTCTTACAGACATAGAAAATTGGTGCGGGATTTGCTTCTTAACCGCATCAAAATAGGTAAGCGCCGAGAGAGTGCATGGAAGGGGGCAGATATCATTGACCTGAAGAGGTAGAAGGTAATCCACATACCGAATAAATTTACGAAGAGCAAACCGATAGGGCTGGTCCTTTGTGCATTGAGAATGAGTTGCCAAGAATCACCTTGCATCCGAAGTAGTCGACTACGAGAAGCAAGGTAACAGTAGGTGCTGGTGTCCGCCATGGTGTAAATGCCAAGTCCACCATCTTTGATAGGCAAGGTAGCTAATCGTTGTTGTAAAGGACCAAACCCCGCGCCATCGCCAGTAATTAGTAGTCTCAAGTACTTAAGTAAATGATCATCAAAGATGGCAGTGGGCTGATTGCGGGCTGCGAGGATTGGTAGTGCGCATTGCAAAATATAATCTAGACACACCCGTACGATTTATTGAATAACAACATCTCACTTTGAGGGTCTTTGAGTTTTTTGATTGCGGACATTAATTGAACAGATTTTATTCACCCTATTCAACAACATGTCACCGATAAAGCTCATATCTAAACTCACTAGGTCCACCCAAAAGTTTGACACCATTAGAAGGTCTACCAATATCTTGGGGAAAAACACCATCCATTGTACTTCTGGGATCAATGGAAGGCCAAAAGACTTCCGTTTTCTTAATATTGAGATGTAAACCCCTGCTTGGTCCTTCTTTTTCGATGATGCTCAAGGCTTTGGCCACCTCCAAAGTGTCGCCTATAATTGTACCATCATCCAGATACCAGGCATGCAAGTCAAGTTTGCATTGCGAAGCAATAATCTTCACCAGGGGTGAAGTGTCAAAGAGAATAGTAAGGGGACCGAGGGGGTCTCCTTGCTTTGAACTCAAGTGCGAGAAGACAAAATATAATGGTCGTAATAGAGTTTAGCGGTCTCAAGTAACAAAATTCTACCCAAGTGAGAAATACCTGGACAATGACGACGAACTTCCTCAATGAGCTGAGATCTGCTCACCATATTGAAAGCATTAGAAAAGTCAATGAGCAACATTGACATTTTGTCCGAGTGACCTTTCAAATCTATTAGGCGATTTACAGCATGTAAAATACTTTCCCCGCCAGCAGGCATACCAACCCCGAATTGTTAATCTCCTAAATAAGACGACATATCCTTGCCAACAGTAAAAGCAGATCACTTTCGAAACCAAACGACGCCAAACCGTACCAACAAAGAATGGGCCTAATACCACCTCCTGGTTTAAGTAACTTGAGTTAAGGGCGCACTAGCAATTTACTCACCCAAAGTCGTAGGGCATTTTCCGACCAACCAAAGATTGACAACCCCTGTAATCGAAGCGAGTAAATCATCTGCAACGGCTGCAGCTTCCCCACTCATTACATCGACCAAATGTTGCGCGCGTAAACCGTCACGACCACATGACGTGCCCTTTGGGAAACTCTTAATAGACCCCAAAACTGCCCGGGAATCCACTGTGATTGGATCAACCATGACAGCATCACCGAAAATGTCAAGAGGAGGTGCAGGTGGGTGCTTGTCCTGTAATTCGTGGAAAGTATTCTCATTGCATGGAGCTACTCCAGAGGAAGACAAGACCCGAATGGCTGCGGCGAAATGACCACAGCTCAACTTCTTCCGACAAGCCAACAAAGTAGCTGCCTCCGATTGCTTCGAATCTTTCCTCCTAGACCCGATTCGAGCAAAATGTTGAAGCAGTTTACTCACCAAAGTGTAAAGCAGCCGTTAGGTTCCTTCCAGCGAGCAAGAGCTTGGTTGATAGCCATGACTTGCAGACGCTTCCGAGGTGCAGGACTTTTCTCTACTGAGTTACTTGGTTGGAACAATGTAAGAGTGCAGATTGGTAGAAGAACAAGCCGCAACCAAGCCGACAGTTCGGGGTTAACAATAACCCTATCAAGACAAGCTTTCGCTTCCTCGAAAATGCCATTTTGCATTTATGTGGAATGCAAGTGTGATCGTGAACCTGTCTCTCAAATCTTGCGTTGAGAAGATCGGTCGAGAGGATTCCAACAACGTCGACCACCGCAACAACACCATTCTCGGCAGCAAGAACCGAGCCATCAACTCCAGCAGTACCATCCATTCCATCAGCATCGCAAACTTCAACAGCCGAACAAACAACAGCTACCTCAGATGGTTTATCCAAACCGTGGAGAAGAAAAATTGCCTCTACACCGTTGCAAGGCCCTGCAACGACATCCCCATGCACAACTCCTTCCCGTCCCTTGCACGACTTCTTCCACCCATGAAGATGCATGCAACGACAACACAACCACATACGTATACAGCACAAAGCTTTCTCCCATGCCAAGTAAATGTTCAAGTTCTTGGCCGTTAAATCTCTGCAAATGTTTTTACTATCATCAGAGAAAAGGTGTCTATCGTATAAGTGCTTCACGAAGGAAACCTTAACGAAACCCCTACCTCGAACCCCATCCTGGCAGCCATGAAAATGCTTGAAAGGACAATGGCAGAAGTTGTCGTTCAATGCAACTTCGTCTGTGTGTGAGGGAGAACCCAAAGGCAACTGGGAAGAAGGGGTAGCGGTGCAGGAAGAGGCTGTAGAAATTCTAGGCATAAAACCCTAGAAAAAAGAAAACCACGAACCTAGAAAGTAACCAAAACCGCAAACAAAATCTTGAAGAGAATGATAAAAAAGAAAAAAACGTGGGAAAACAAACAACGGGAAATCGAAAATCAATAGGAAAATCAGCAGAGACATGATGAATCTGGGTGAAAAATCTGACGAAAACATATGTGAAATAAAATATGTGAAAATCAGCAGAGACATGATAAATAAAATACTAAAATAGATAAATAACCAAGATTTATGAAAATCTTGAAACATATGTGACTTGTCAAGATATGTCCCATATCAAACCTTTTGCTCCGGATCTGAAAGTGTTGATGAATGGGGATTGCAAAGAAGACCTAGTACATAGTTTTCAGATTCTATATAGAGAGAGAGGCATATAAGAGGAAACCTAATATTGTTACCAAAAAAAAAAAAAAAGTCGGACATGCGTCACGGACCGAACCGGAACTTGACCGGTAAACCGTACAACCGGTAAAATCAAAGTGGGCAGTTTGTACCAGTAAAAGTCATACTTAGAATTTCTTATTTCTTTGTATTACTAAGAGAGTAAGATTTTCATATACAAGTACAACCAGTTGTCGCTGGAAGCTCTACCAAGTGTTGATGTATAACGTAAAAGTGGAACAATTAATCTTGTGTTTCTAAAGAACGTGCGTGCATAACTACTAGCAGATGTTTCATTGCCAATTTTCCACGTTGTTTTTGATGTTTCGTTGTCTGTTTGAGGCAATACTGATTCTCTGGTCCTGGAGCATGTTCACGTTGGGAGCCAACAGACGGGTATAACGATCGAAATACAGAAGTTGCTTCATAAGAAGTGCAAACTCACGAGGAAATCTCAGCCCGTAAGATTCACTCACCCGTACCTGTTAAACACAATCTTTTTAATCGGTTCTCGTATATTCCTAATATGATGCAGTCTTCAGCTTCATCAAGTTATAAAGTACTAGCAGAGAACATAATTCATAATTTTGACATTTTGTTTAGAAACTGCTTACCACATCGAGAAATAGAGCATTCATCTGCCTCTCATCAACAACTACGTTAGCAGCTATAGTAGTTCTGGCGTCCGAACCTCTAGCTGCAGCAACAATGACTTCAGTGTCCAAATCCTGCAACCGAAGCGAAAAGAAACTTTATGAGGAATCTGCCAGGGAAAAATGTGCCCTTGAACACGTTGTAAAGACAAAAGTACTAGATTTCTAGAAAGTTCCTACCTGTATTGATGAAAATACTTTTTCCAGGTCTCTTGCAAATGCTTTGGCATCCACATTGCTGCTTGTTGCACCCATGTCAATTAAAGACGACGCCATTTGTTCATATTCTTCAATTGCAATAGATGCCAGGAACCCCTCCATAGCCGCCCATGTTTTCGGGGAAATTCTTCCCACAATCCCTGCGGAATATTTGGTTTAAGTCACTCATCGGAGATTAACTTTTTTGCAGTGTAGACAGACATACTGAAATTCTTTTCCAACACACCCAGATGATTTGATTTCTAACATGAAAGTCACATAAACATTACTTTTGATGATAAGATGTTAGTGGTGGAAGTAATAACGAATGTGTTTATAATTCATGTTAAGTTTAACCCTTCAACTTGGAAAGATAGAGCTGACTACATACCAAAATCAAGAAATCCAATTCGGCCATCACGAAGAACCCACAAATTTCCTGCATGTACATCGGCATGAAAGGTTTCACAAGCCAGCAAACTACCAAACCTGCAAAGAAACGTTGACACAATGGTTAAAATTTTCAAGAATAACTCGACCAACCTGGATTGAAACAGCGTGCAACTGTCCCACTAAACTGAAATACACGGGAAAGTGAAAACATTGCTAAGAGACCTACCACACATTTAGCGCTGTAATAAGTGTTGTCTCTGGACTAGTAACGAGGGATCTAATAGAGTCCAGATCAGTGAGAGGAACTCCATACAGCCTCTCCATGGTCAATATTCGTCGAGTACTGCAGTGTGGATACACTTTTGGAGCTGTAGCTTGCCTTGTGAGACCCATTGCTTCAAGATATCTTTGAAAGGACTCGATGTTTGCAGCTTCCTTTTTGAAGTCCACTTCTTCAAGCATTGATTCCTTTATGTCTTTAACAATATCAACCTACTGAAAAAATGATTTGTAAGATTTTCTTTTTAACTCATATATGTGGAGAAGGTAAGATGGGAAACTAGTCCAGCACTTACCAGCGATGTGCGGCTGAATTCGGGATTCAAGAATTCCAGAATTCGAGAAACAACATAAATAAAATTGAGATCTGCAACTAATGTGTCCTCAATTCCAGGCTTTAAAACCTTTATCACCACGTCTTGTTGGGAACCTCTCAGCTTTGCAGCATGAACCTGAACAAAGCAATTCACAATTCCTATAATCTGTTTAAAAAGAAAAACCAATAACATTATTCAAACAGTAGTACAAACATCACCTGTGCAACAGAAGCCGATGCCAGCGGAACTGGATCTACATAGTCGTAAACACTCTCTATAGTCGTCCCTAACTCCTGACGTAAAATAGCTTGAATTTGTTCAAAAGGGACCGGAGGTGCCCTATCAAAGCACTTTTGGAACTCCTCCACATATTCTGGTGGAAACAAAGTTGGGGCAGATGCAATGAACTAGTAAAATTGTACAAACAACACATAAGAATCAGCAATGTACGTTACATCAAAAACACACTACCCTATTACTGATTATCACTCAACCACCACCACCATATCCATATGGTATCCCCCAAATCGAACCACCAAATGATACAAATAACACAGCAGTAAAGACACATTATTATTACTAACCTGGCCTAGTTTGATGTAAGTAACACCCATTCGTTCGAACAATTTGCGGAGATAAATAGGGGAAAGTAACCCAAGTTGCATTTGTGCTGGTAATCCTGTTGTTGCTGTTGAAGTGTTAACTGTCTACAATCGAAAAACACTAAAAAATGTTGAAATTCCTTTGACGAAATCAAAAAACAAGACAAAGGGGTTGTTTAGTTAGTAGGTAAATTATACCTTGGAGACATCAGAAATCCATTCAGCACCAACACCAAGAAAAGCTTGAATACCTTGAGCTAACCGAACCGGACCGCGCGGACCTGTGTTCAATGATGTCTGGACTATATCTTCCACCAATTTTGGCAATTTTTCAGCCGATTCTATAAATTGAAGTATAGTTTTATTAATTCAACAATCAATGGAGTAAATGAATCTTTAATTGATGGAAATTGAAGTAAGAAATTGATTACCTTGGAAACGAGATGAAAAATCCTGGGTTTGAGCATAACGAACAAACAGTGAAAATCGATTTCGCCTGCTACGACCACCAATTGAGACTAGGTTTGAAATTGGGATTGGATTTCTTGAGGAGGTACTGGTAATCTTAGAACGGGGGTTGTGCAAATGATTCCACCTTGTTGTTGTTGCTGTAATTCCACCTCCACCACCACCACCTCTCCCACCTCCGACTACCCTGGAGGCGGAAACAACCACAGCTCCTCCTCCTGCCATTTTGACTCCCACTCACTCCTGTAAGAAAAAGAAAGAAAGAAATCGAAGCTCAGACAGACAGACTCGGATAATTTCTTCTTGCTAATTTGCCGATTCATTTATTTGTTAACTCGCTCTTTCACTCATCAAGAACGTGAAAGGGGTGACTCCACGTGGCACTCCGAGTTACATACAACAAGAAATTTTGAGTTTTCATTTGGATACAGGGCTAGTTTTCCAACTATGTACAGGGCAACGTCAGATGAAGCTGAAACAAAGACCATTTTGTATCTCCGATATGATAAATTTAGTATACATAGCCACGACATTATCAATTTTGAGAAAACAGCATTGGACACTAACAATATTTCTCCATGTTTAGCATAGTTGAAGACAAAAAGGAAAAAAGGCCTGCTGATGCAAAAATCCATACAACAGACTACCAAAATTTTGCAGAAAGCACGCTGGAGTGTAAGCGGGAACCCGATTGTGAGGGAAGTGCATTGCAGACTACTCCAGCCAATTGCTGCAAAGCCCAACCTCTACTTCAGACTCTTGCTGCTTGTAGGAGAAAGTATGTTGGCCCCAGTTGAACATTATAACACAAAAATCTAATTCAAGTATGACCTTTTCACTAGCTCAGATGTCCTAGTTTAGAAAGAACGGTTTTTTGGGGACCAGCCTTTTTTTGGGGGACCATTGTTTTATTTTGGGTAAGACATTAGAAGTAATTCTAGGTCACCCCTTATCTAAATATTTATATTAATACCAAAACTACCCTCTGATTATATTTGGTTAATGATTAGTTAGTGTGATTAGTGAAATTATTTTGAATAAAGATTTGAGATTTAAAAAATCAGATTTTAAAAAAGAAGTAGAATTATTGAGAGAGAGAAGTTTGAGAAGTTGAAGAACAAAACCATGGAAAATAAAAAAATTTTGAGTTCACTAATCTAGACTACTCAATTGATGATTCAATTGATGATAGCTCATCTCGAATCTACATCTCCTTCATCTCCTAGAGTATATGTCAATCTTCACAATGATCCAGGATATGGATAATTTCTTAGATGGTGAATGTATTCTTCCCCAAAGCCAATTTCAAGATGGTGAAAACGATGGATTTTACCAACCACAATAGGAGGAAGAATATTGGGGTACCAGGTATGCTCAAAACTTAGGTAATGTTGGTTGAATTGGTCCAAATTTTCAAAAAAATGTGAATTTTTGAGTAGATTTGTGCTTGTTCGGTTACCTTGTGTGAAGAACATGTAAGAACTCATCTGAAAGTGTAGTTCGGTTACTTTTTCTAAACACGGAGTTACTAGAACTCTCCATTAATGGAGGTTTTTGTAGTTCGGTTAACGGGTAGTAACAGAAATCTATAAATAGGATTACGAGTGCTATGTTGGTTTGGTGAAATGTAACAAGAACTTAAGGGTCTATGAGTTCGGTTAGTTCACAACCAATAACTAACTTAGAACTTACGTAAAATAATATTTCACATTAGTGTATAAAGTTCGGTTGGTTCGCAAACTTCATACCAACCCTTAATCTAACCGAACTTACGTACAATAAAATTTTGATTTAGTGTACGTAAAGTTCGGTTAGTTGTGAACTTACTGCCAAACCGAACTCGAGTTCGGTTTTCGAAAAAATAATCATATAACAGAACTTAGGGTCCATAAGTTCGGTTGGTTCGCAAACTTCATACAAACCCCACTACCTAACCTTAGAACTTACGTACAATAAAATATTGAATTAGTGTACGTAAAGTTCGGTTAGCCTCAACTTGATTGGCAAACCGAACTCGAGTTCGGTTATACCGATAAAATTATCATATAACCGAACTTTAGGGTCCATGAGTTCGGTTAGTTTCGCAAACTTCATACCAACCCACTACCTAACCGAACTTACGTACAATAAACTTTTGATTTAGTGTACGTAAAGTTGATTAGTTGTCAACTTGCTTGACCAACCGAACTATGAGTTCGGTTGCTCCGATAAAATAATATTGTAACTTAGAACTTATTTCGATTGCAATTGATGTTGTTCCTTTTCTTGTAGATTGAATGTCAACCTATACCAATGGATAATCAACCTTCTCCGGTTGGCATCTTTGTTTGAAGATACATCTAATCACTATGTCAATGATTTGGTTTTGATGAAACTATTGATGCGAAGAATTGGGCTAGAGAACATGCCAAGAAAGCCATGTGCGTATTAGTTTTGAATGGAAAAGAAAGCCAAACTCGTTTTGAAATGGTTTGTGAGAGAAGTGGAGATCCCAATGTTAGTCACAAGAAGAAGGGTTATGTGTATAAAGGAAAGACGACGAGGAAGAACACAGCGTGCTCAAAGAAAACTAAATGTCCGTTCAAGCTAGTATTTAGTAAGTGCAAAAAAAAAAAGAATGGATGGGTTCTATCTATGGATAAGGTGGTAGGCCATCATAACCACCCTCGTCCGGATGATCTTGAAGGACATGCAATGGCCGCTAGGCTCACTCCTCAAGAAATGGAGAAAATAGCTAAATTTAGGAGAATGGGAATTTCACCACTTAACATGCTTCGCTTACTAAAGGATGATAACAAGGATAATGTATCATCTTTGACGACCATTTACAATGCAATTGAGACAATTAAAAGGATTGAATGGAAGGATAGAAAAGTGATGCAACAATTGTTTTTGGTAGCTAAAGAGAAAGGCTACGCGGTTCAAAAGAAGGTGGGTCCGGAAGATCAAATAACGCATCTCTTCATTGCGCATCCGAAGAGTGTTCAATTGGCTCAATCCTTCCATCAAGTTCTTATAATGGATTGCACTTACAAGACTAACAAATACGAGATGCCATTGTTGAATATTGTTGGTCGTACCTCGACGAAGTCACCGTTTACCGTTGCTTTTTGTTTTCTAGAAGATGAGCAAGAACCAAGTTACACTTGGGCGCTACAACAAGTGAAGGCCATATACCGAGATGATGATATCCCCGCGGTTATAGTGACGGACAACGATGTAGCATTAATGAACATAATAGAGAGAGTCTTCCCATTAGCACATAATATGCTTTGTACGTTCCATATTTTGGTGTAATGTGATGAATAGGTGCAAGCCTCAAATTTGTCCACCAAAGAGGAAAGCATTTGAAGAGATTAGTAAGCTACCTAGGAAGATGAACAAGCGGCGCAAAAGAGGAATTCGATATACAATACACTATAAATCACGCTAAATGGGTTGCTTTCTCTGGTGAATGGGAGTCATTGACTTGGTCTCTCAGAAGAAGAGTATAATCTAAATCTTGCGGCATTTATCGAATATTGGTCTAGCCCCGAATATCCCGAGGATATTGTAACGTATGTGGTTAAGCAATGGTTGGAACCGCACAAAGAGCGCTTCGTTTATGCATTTACCAACCACCATAAACACTTTGGGAATCAAGCGACAAGTTTGGTAGAATCGGCTCACCACCGGTTGAAGAAAAATCTTTTTGGATGTGTCGATAATTTTGTGATTGTTTTTAATGCAATGGAGAATTACTTCAACCGTGAGATTGATAGAATTAAAGGAAGTTTCAAAAAGCCGCATCATGAAGTACAAAAAGATTGTGGACAAAGGTGGTAACATCACGAATATGGCGGACCTTCGGTTGTTTAAGGGACTTCATTATAATGTTTCGCGTGCTTGCATTAAGAGGTTAATGGTAGAGGTTCATTTGATTGACATATGGGGAACCAAGCCGGACGAGGTGTGTGTTTGCAACATGATGAAGTCTATGGGACTCCCTTGTCGCCATATGATAGTTAAGTATGAACATGGCATAATCCCTCTAAGCGATATAGATCCATATTGGCAACAATTAAGTTTTGTCCCTCCTCCAAAGGGCGATGTCGGAGAAGAGTTTGGTGACAATGTGATGGGAAGAATCGTTATCGAGATGTACCGGAACATGAACAAACTCGAAAAGCAAATCTTTTGGGATGACATGCGGCCAATTGTTTATCCACACACTTCGGAGAATGTGCACGAACAGAAAAAGGCAAGGGCAAAGGTAGGCCAATCACCAAAGAAACAAAAAAACAAATAAGAGAATATGCAAAGGTGTTGGGTAAGAGGAAAAGTGAAATGACCCCTTTTACTAGAGACCCTTGTGGGCATGAGCATACCGCGGCGAAGTATCAAGAAGATTCTAAGAAAAGGTCTAGGAATACTGTGGAAAAGGGCGAAACAAGTGAACGGGATATTAAGCTTAAGGCTCCAATATGCCGCATCCAAGAAAGAAGTCGACCAATTGATGATACATCAACTTTTGTTGATAGAAGGTACTTGGAAGAGCTACCTACATATATTAGAAAGTACGTCATATCCACCGATGACCGTCCTGCGGATGGTAATTGCGGATTCCACGTTGTCGTACAACAACTAGGGCCTTTCACTGAAGGTGCAAAGTTGTATAATGATAATCAAATCACTTATGTCCGGCAAAGGATGTTGATGAAGCTAAAGGACAACCCGGAATTTTACAAGCGAATGTTGTCCGATGGGGATGCTAGTCTCAATGTGCAGTTTATTAGGTATCAAAGGCGTCTCCACGGGGGGGATCCAATCACAAGGGATCATTGGATGGGCATTCCGATATGTGGGCACTTAATCGCCGAAGCATTCAATTGCGTGGTTCACTATTTCTCAAAAGGTGCTAGTTTCACATACACTCCGAAAACAAAGATATGTGTCGAGCAACTTAAACGTAGGAGGGTGGTGATTGCGCTTGTTAACAACAACCATTTTATAGGCCTCCGGTTAGAAGACGATTGTCCACTGCCGGTTCGGTTACCTGCAAAATATTGTCAAGGAACCGAACATTACACTGTAACTTCTTGTTCTGAGTTCGGTTAGATTACGTTTTCTACAGGTAACCGAACTTTACACTTTAACTTTTCAAATTTTCTTGTTCCGAGTTCGGATTACATCGCATTACTCAGATTAACCGAACAACGGACGAAGTTATTGCCGACTTTGAAAACCAACGGTAACTTTGACTAGTAGGAGCAATTATTGCGAAGTAACTTTTTTTTTTAAAAAAACTAGCCGTTGGGTACTTTTTGCTATAAATAGAGACCAATCTCTACCAAACTTATTCACCCATCACTTTCAATCTTCCTAAATCAGTTACTCATCACTTTGGAACACTAAAAATGGCTCCAACTCCGTTCAATGATCTAGAAGATGTTGCTATTGTCGAGCACACACCACTCTCACAAAGCACTCCGTTGAGGAAGCGCAATGGGTGACGAGAACGAAGACCCAACAAGAGGGCCTTACTTTGGGGATGATCAAAACACCAATGCTTGGTGGAAACGGGTGTTTAAGGTTTTTAAAGCACTAAGCGGAAATCGTTATAGGAGGACGCTCCCAAATAAGGGAAAGGTACGCATATTTATACAATGAATGCGTACTGTTGAGAAACGAATTGAAAGCTCGTAAGGACGTTATGCCAAACGAAGACCGAATGAATAGAGTAAGTTTGTGAATCAATAGGCCTCTCATCAAAAAATATTTATTTGGTTATGATTATTCAACAACGCTAACTTATTTAAAAAATTGTTTTCCCAGTATACCTTGGGTCGGAGCCAATACGAATTAAGGTACGGTCATGAGTTTCTGCACGAGGACTGCTACACTCTCTTGGAGGAAGTTGAATGGCAATTCGCCCAATATAATTAAAATCGTAAATTTCTTGGCAGAGTAAATTTTTCAATACTTCATAACAATTTGAAACACAAAAAAGAAGAGTAAATTTCTTACCGCCGAATTCCACAAGATCAAGGCCTCATCACCACACAGAGGGGTATGCTTCATAATTTTCTTAGCCTCTTTCTCCACTGCCTTCGCTTTTGTCTTCTTAGCACGGGCTTGTTGGAATACGTTTATTACACGAGGATGAGAAACATGTTCATACCATTCCATATATCCCTCGTCAAATGACATTTGGCTCATCAAAAGAATCTTGTAACTCTTGGCTGGAACAAGATAATCCCCAAAGTTCTTCCGGTGGTCCACCGATGGAGCAGGATCGTGTTGGGGGTGAACTTCAACTTCGGTGTTCTTAGTTCCCTCGCTTCTTCACCTTGAAGTTGAAGTTTTCCACTTGTGGGACACTTTGGACACAAGAAACTTGTCTTAATACTCTTAGAGGATTATACATTGTACAACCCAGGATGAAACAACGGTCCATTATACCCCGCAACGGTGAGAAATCAATAACCTCAACATCCTCCTCGTCTTCATCCGATGGAATGGTGTAAGGATGGAAAACCACATCTTCCACTTTCGTTAACGTATCCAATTTCTCCCTCAACTCCAACACCTTTTTTTTCTTATTCTTTTCCCGTGAATTCAAAAATTCATATTTACCATTTATGTAGGCTTCCCATAAGGCCAAGGAGTGTGAGCATGAGACAATTGAAGTTTAGGGAAGTGGTCGTACACCCAAACCTATAAGAAGAGGCAACAAATAATACATTCGCAATATGATTAGTAACAATAAACATTCATTCACTTATATATTGAAACACACAAACGATAATTTAACGGGGTACCTGAACAAGGGTGTATAAGCCTCCAAAATATAGACTCTTAAGCCTCGAAGCTTTCACGAGTTCCTCTTGAACGAATGAAAGCACCGCAATGCCCTAATGGTAGTTGTTCACCTCATCCAAGGGGTCCAATAGCTGGAGGTAATGAGCATTTACCACGTGACTGAAGCGTCGGGAAGAAAATGGTTCCTAGTTGATATAACAAATAAGCGGTCACATGGTGCTTAATCTTCTCCTCTGTCATCACCAACTTTCCTCGAGCAACCAAATCTTTCGTCCCGAAAACTCATCAAACAAGGTCTTGAGCTTGATCTTTTCAACTTCTTCTTGTACGTGCGGTCCGCCTCGAACTCATTATACTCATCACCTTCGTCAGGCTCTTTGTTAGCTCGTCTAAACTCACATTGTGCCTTTTTTATCGCTCCATCCTAGACACCTTTCGCATAGCTTTTCAAGAAGTTCAAAACTCATCGAAGGATCGTAGCCATCTCGAACACTTGTTCCCTGTTATTGGTAGGGCTGTGATTCTAAAACAATCATCCGGAGTAATTGCCATCTCACCAAAAGGTAGATGAAAGGTATCCGAATCTCTGGATAAGACCTCTCGGCAAATGCGAAAGAATGTGACATCAAATTTTGGTGCGCATGTTGTATCCGTTCCATAGTACACAATCAAATACCGCCAAGCGCACCTCATCACACTCATTTTCTATATTCCATATCTTGTTCTTTTGACGTTTCAAAACACGAACAACATTAGTATGATCCTACAAAAGCAACAAACTATCTTATATACTAATATATAGAAAAGAACAATATATGTCAAAATATAAGTTCAAATAAAAGAAGATGACTGAGAAATCTTGATGGTTAAGATTGAAGCATACCTTTGTCGCAAAGATCTTGGCAGCCCATGAGTTTTTGTAGCCCATCAATAACTCCCTCCATCTCTCGGAGTACCATAAGTTGGATTCTTTGGAGACAAACACAAATTGTCATCGGGAATGTAAGAATATCTAGCACAAGGCTTGTTAGGCGTCTTTCTAGGTTTCTTTTGCCCAATTTCTACTTGTGCCTCTTCCTCTTCAACTTCCTCTTCATCCAACTCCTCCTCAACATCATCCTTATCTCCATCTTCCTCATCTTTGTCACCCTCATTTGGTTCACCACCATCTTTGTCACCCTCATTTCCCCCTCCTTCGTGGTTCACCATCATTGGCACCCCTCATTTCCTCCTCTTTCAATTTGGTTCACCTTCTCCACCTTGATGTTGTTCTTCATTGCCCATCGCTTCCACGATCTCTTCATTGCCCATCGCTTCCACAATCTCTTCATTAACTTGTTGGATTACGTTGTCAACATTATCTCTATTAACACCATCTTGGATCACAACATCCGGTAATGACCCACCTCTATACTTAGGATTTTTGGTTCCACGGTGACCAAGCATCACAATGTACTTTGCCTCGAGGGTGGGAGTTCTTAGATCTTCCAAAGCAAAGGTTTGTTTGGTTTTTGCCTCTTCCACTAATCAAGAAAACAAAAGATATTAGCTTAAACAAAATAGGCCAACTCTAATTTTGGGGACCATAGTATAGTTCGGTTAACAAATATTTTTTGAGAACAAACCGAACTCAACATTGGTAAATGTTAATGAAGAGTTCGGTTTGTCATCATTTTTGCGAACAAACCGAACTCAACATGTTTGCAACTCTTTGAAGAGTTCGGTTTGTCAAGTTTTTTTCTAAAGAGTTGGTTTACATTATTTTTTTCCGGTCAAGTTGGTTACTTTCTAAGGTTAGATTTTTATGCGAACAAACCGAACTCAATATGATGATTGAGTTACATAAAAACTCATATTAGCGAGGCAAAAATAGCGAGTTCGGTTACATGTTAAAAAAATTTGTTTTAAAAAATCTAAGTTCGGTTAGAAATTTTTTTTGCTTCTTTGCGATCTAGCCGAACTTCAAGTTCGGTTACCTAGTTTTGATACCTAGAGAACCGAACTGTTCTTCGTGTTCTTCCTTTCGGGAAGTTCGGTTAACAAAATTGAGTTTTTTTTTGAAACTCGACCTAACCGAACTATGCCTTTTTAATCGCCATTTGAACCCTATTTTGATGATTTCTATTCATTTAAACGAATCAAAATCAAATTAAAAGCAACGGGTTTGTTGCAAAATACCTGCGAATCGGTCCCATGGCGAGAATCAGCTTGACAACCGTCTATTATAGGATTATGGCTTCACTTGGTTGTTCAACTTCTTTTTGAATCGAAAATCGCTTTCTAGCTGATTTGCTAGATGTCCCAATCGAGGACCTTCTCCTTGAAGTCTTTTGGTTTGCTTTCGAAGAACCATTGTTATAGTCGATTGATTAATCGACGATGAAATTTTTTTGAATCGACGATTAATCGATGGAGTCGATGAAGACGATGTTGTATTTGGGGAAGAAGAGAAGCGAATAGGGAGAAACGAGTTTTGATAGAAAGCTGTTTTTGGTTTTTGGTTTTTAGTTTTAGGTTTTGTTTTAGATTATTAGGTTAGGGATAATTTTAATTAGGGTAAGGGACAAATTGGTAATCTTATGATTTTTAGGACATCCCTTAACATTGTAGGGTAGGGGGGCCTTATAAAACAATGGTCCCCTAAAAAAAGGTTGGTCCCCAAAAAACGGTTCTTTAGAAATCCAAATATTAGTCTGATTCTGAATCTGGTTCAGGATCCAGCTCAGCGGGCCTATTTCTGTTTGTATTGGCTTCCAAAGGGGGAAGCCCATCATCGTCATCGCTGGAGTTCAATTCCTCCTCAGCAGCTTGGGAATTGGATATCTGTGGATGGGCATTTGATTCTTCTGTACTTGTTACTTTGTAGATCTCTGGCCTGCATTCGGAGACCAAGAGAATTCTAGTTAGATCAGTTAAAGACTGTCTAAATTTACTCTTTCTACATTTGAAACAGTTAACAATAATACAATAAAAGCCATTTTACCAAAGGAAGAAAACATATATTGCCATCGATAATTACAGCGCAGGGGTCAGTCAGAGCAGCAGAAACCAAAAAAACTAAACCAACTGCTTCTTATGATGATTGTAACACAGATTAAAGCTATCTGCTGCCAATTTTAGTTTAACCAAGTATTTTACTCTTTCTTATTTTCAAATAAAATGGTCATGATGATATATGTTTTTTAGAAGATACCCATGAATTTCCTTACCTCCCAACAAATTAGAAATATCCATCCGCAGAAATCTATTATCGAGTTCCATAGAGTAACATCATGTACATTATCTTCCCTTTCAGTAATTTGATCAAGCACGAGTGGTGCATATCCAATCGAGCCACATTTGATGTACATGTTGATGAGAGAAGTGGATATGTAAGGATCATACAGTAATCCCAAGACACTAATAGAGCCATGGATCTTTTTTCCAATGTTTAGTTGAGAAAGAGAAGCACATGCCTTGAGAAGTGAAGGGAAAGTAAACTTGTCAGTAGTTTGTTTTTCATGAAAGTGTAGAGCTTCAAAAATATTGTCCATGTTCTTGATCTTGGAAGTTACTGAAGTTGAAAATCTACGAGAGAAGAAGATTGAAGACGACGACAATGATGACACATAGAAATGCATGTCATCATCCAGAGGGGAATATATGTCATTGCAGTATGAGAGGGAAATTTCACGAAACATAACATAATAAAGAAGTCAACTGGTGTTAATGGGCCTGATGCCAAATAATCCGGCCGGACCCATATAATTAACGGGCAGGACGGCCCGGAAATGTAGTTTTAGCTTGTACAGGTATTCTAAAGAACCCTAATTTGGGGCATACAAAAAAATTTGGGGGCATACGAGATATTATGGCACCCAATGCAAAATTATAAGGGCTGCCATAATGATGCTTAAGTTACTATAATACCCCTGCCTAGTTTAAATTACATTACTACCCTTTTCTAATCTTAAAACTCTCCCACTAATTAACCCATCCCCTAATTAACTAATCACCCACTAATTAACTCACTAACCATTACTAATTAACCCTTCTCTCACACTGTTCTTCTCGTCTTCTTCTCCAAAACACAAACAAAATTCTGAAAATTTCTTTGTTCGATTAAGTTCTCGATTAAACAAATTAATGACACCTCGTGTTAAGCGATGCCCCATAAATATGGTGCCGAATCCTGGTGTTGCTTCCTTAGCATCTCAATCTAGGGTTTTTAGAAAGATGGTGATGAAGAGGATAGTGGATTGATTGGTATTGGAGAGCAAGAAATAGAGCACGATTCTTTAAAATTGCACATAGAAAGGTATTTCCCACAAACCCATTGCTTGGTTTTTCGTATTTCGTTGATTTCGACATGTAATCGATGATTCCTCCGGGTTTTGGAAGTTCCAGAGTAGTGTTCGGCTGAAATTTAACAGTAGAACTTCTTTTTTTTACAGACGAAGAACAGTTAAACTTATGTTTTGAAAATCGATTACGCCGAACCTTTGTGTTCGGATTATAATATTTTTGTATGATAATGCGCGAACTGTTGGGCACATTGTTCGGCTCATTTTGCTAAGTATCGAATGTGCCGAACTTTACTCGTGTATGGCCTATAGTTTCCTATAAACTTGTCCATTTATAGGTGACTTATCACATTGTTTAGTAGAGTCATATTTATTTAGTTTGGAAAATTAATTAAGGTGTATCATTTGTTTTAGCACCCATCCGGGAAAATTCAAAGAGAAGCTTAAAAAGGAGAACAATGGAAGTGACTCCTTCTAATTCAAGAACTCCCAAACCTCGAGGTGGTGGCACCAAAACTTGCATGCGGGGAAAAGGCGAAATGACACGGGTGGATGTTTGCCTGTAGAACAAGAGGTTGATAATGACGAAAATAAGGGTGTAGTATGAGGTGATGATGAAGATGGTGGTGGAGGGGGAGGACGGGATGATGAATATGGTGGTGATCGCGAACCTCTAACTTGATTTTTCTTCTCAAAATTGATGCATGTCGCTTTAGACCTTTGGATGTATTTTTTATGATGTGGAAGATAATATGAATGATAAAATGTGGTGTAAAGAGATGATAAAAATTGAAAGATCTCTTCTTAAGGATTTTCTTATATAGAGCTCTCAAAGTTAGGCTTTAGAATCCTTCCGAAACCGTTTCTCCTTGAGATAAAAGTCAATTTTGCGTCCAAACATGTCCCGAACGAGTGTCGAGTTCGGCTAATACCTTGCCAACCTTTCATTGAACCTAACAAGTGAAATTTACCCAGGTGGTTGTCGAGTTCGCTAACTCGATTAGATTACTTTTAAGCCGAACTTATCTCTGTAAACACTTCGAAAATCTTGATTTTAAGGCTCCGGGTTCGGCTAACTCGTGATGATGAGTTATCAGCCGAACTTATCTCTGTACACTCAAGTTTTTAGATTTTATTTTGGCCATAACTTCTTCGTCCGATGTCGGAATGGCCTCATTCTTTTTGCGTTGTTTTCGTCTTTTCGTTCTCTTGACGATGACGCTAATATCTCATTGATTTGAATGAGTTTAATTTTGACCTTAATGTTCTCCATTGGTAGACTTCACTATCGTTTGGGGTTAGGTTCGGCTCATTCGCAATACTATTTGAAAGCCGATCTTTAAAGTTCGGCTCATTCGTGTTTGAATTGAAAAGCCGAACTACTTGTCATATATGCGTTCGGCTTATTGGGGACTAAAATTATAAGCCGAACTGTTCTTATTTATCAAGGTTCGGCATACAAATTATCTGCCGAACCTAACTCTGTTGCGCCGAACTACATAAAAAAATCAAAACTTTTGGTGAATTCAAGCTACAAAACGGACATTAAACAACGTCTACAACCATACCTATGTATTATTAGCATTGGGTTCCTCATCCATGTACTCATCTTCGGGATTTGGCTCCAAAAAGTCATCATCTTAAGCTTGAGAAAAAAGTTTGAGTTTGAAATTGAGTTTGGGTAAAATTATTTTCATAATCCAACAAATAAGCCATCTCCGTATCTCCATCGTAATTGATATGTTAGCTTTACGTGATGAAGATTCACCTTCCTCAGTCGAATTTGTATCACACATCTCTCAATAATCACAAAGATCACAAAGAAAAAAAAAAAAATTCCTCCTTCCCTTCTTCTTTCCTCCTTCTTCTTTGTCTAAAATAAGTCACTAATTATCTTTAAAAAGATAATTATTATCCTAAATTAACACTAAACTAACTACAATCATTAACAACTAATTAATCAAATTAACACTAATCTCATAAGGGTATTTTCGCATTTTTGAAAAGAGGGGGATAAGGGCCACCCTAAAAATAATATTAGCACCCTTATTTTGTCTTATTCCGTATGCCCCCAAATTTTGTGTATGCCCCAAATTAGGGTTCATTCTAAAATGAAATATAATGTACAGGTATTCTCTTTTGTGTTGAAACCCTAAGAATAGCCGATCAAAAAAAAAAAAAACAATATTTTGAAGTTAGTTGGTACGTTAATCTTCTAAATTCCTATTTGCACTACATGTACCATATTTGTTCGCCTGGTCATCTGTAATTTATCTGCCGTTCTATTTGTCCCTCACTTATGGTGTATTACACGAGCTAAAACTGCAGCCTGGTCATTTAACTTTAATGTCTCGGGGATCTCTTTTCTTCTCAGTAGTATGATCTTTCTGCAAATGCCTCTGTAATAGCGGTGAAGCTGTTGATGTGAAACCCAAGCCCTAAAGTCCAAAATCATAGCTAGGGTTTAGGTGTACTATAAAATGCACCATTTTCTACTGTGTTGAGACCCTAAGAATAGCCAATCAAAAACAAAAAACAAAAAACCCTAAAAATAAGAAAGAAGAAAAGAAGATGTTGATGATAAGGAGGTTACCAGAAGATATTCAAGTAGATATTTTTTCAAGGTTACATGTGAAATCTATTTTAAGGTGTACATGTGTTTGCAAATCTTTATGCAAACTACTTTCTAACCCCGAATTCATTAAGCATCACCTTAATCGCACCAAAGAAGAAGAAAAACCCTAAGCTTCGCTTATATCCGCCGATCCGTACGGTGTCCGCTACTAAGTGCCGTTCAATAGATTATTCTTCAATACCATCGCAGGATCAGCAACATGTGATGGAGCTACTCCAATGGATTTCCCAATTGAGATGAGCTCTAGCTGCACTACACTTCAGGTAGTTGGCTCTTGTAATGGTTTGGTTTGTATATGGATTGCATATAGATTTATTAGGTTTTGTATTTGGAATCCTTCAACTGGTAAACATAAGGAATTAGTTTGCAGCCGTAGGGTAAACCCGTATTTAGGAGACAAAGTTAGATATGGGTTTGGTTACGACTCTCACCTTGAGGAATACAAATTGGTAAAGATTGTGACAGATAAGATGAATCATGGTCTTGTTTATTCTCAAATTGAGGTCTCAGACATTAGGAGGATCCAACACTAAGTGGGAAACTTATAATTACTCGTGGAAGACTATCCAAACCATGAACCAAGTACATGTTTCTTCCTCCAAATAATGACTCGTGTCTTTGCCTTTTTGATGGAGCTCTTCATTGGCCGGCTTATATCCAAGCTACAAGTTCAAGAGTCATAGTCTCTTTTGATATCAACGAATGAGACATTTGTGGAGTTGTTATATCCGAGAACAACTTGACCTGGCGAACAAACATACATGAACATGTTGGGCTACAAGAAGACCGTCTCATCGCCTTGATTGTTTGTGATTCTAGGCGTTATTGTTTTTATTTCGATTGAAGTATGGTTAATGCAAGATTATGGAGTGAGAGAATCTTGGACTAAACAATTCAGTTTGATAGCTTCTTCGTACAATATCCAACATCCGCTTTGAAGTTGGTATGGTCTTTTACCAACGGTGAGGTTTTAATAGATACTGGCCGTGAAAAACTTGTCTATGACCCCAGGATTGGTTCAACCAGAAATTTGACAATCACTGGTTTTGATATGAAACTGAGTCGACCAGTGAGTTATGTGGAGAGTCTCATATCTCTTAACTCAGCTACTTTGGCCGAGGAATGGAAGGCAAGTACTGAAGTCAGGAAGAAACAAAGACAAGAGTAAAGAAACTAATACACTACAACAAAAACAGCCATGGATCATTCTTAAAAAGTGTGATCTAAGTATTGGTTGTCTGTGATCTTTGCCAGTATAATCTAAAGGGTGATTTATACTCCCTCCGTCCCTAATTAGATGAGCTACTTGTAGTTTGCACAAATTTTAAGGCAAGGAGGAAAGTGGAGTATATTTAAATATGTTTTACAATTATACCCTTATGGGCAATAATTAGTAAAATTTAGAAACGATTTATCTCTTAAACTATACCACGGTTTTTTATAAACTTTATACCGTTGAAAAGCATTTTAAAACACTTACGCAACGAATATAAACATGACTATCAAATTATACATATTATAGAAAAAATAATCAATTAAAAGGGTAGTTTTAGAAATATCCCCTTGGTTAGTGAAATAGCTCATCTATTTGTGGACAAAACTAAAAACAAAATAGCTCATCTAATTAGGGACGGAGGAGTAGATAACAACTCTCGTGCAATGAAAAGTGTGATCTTACCCTATGCAAAGAACATAAAGTTTTGAAAAGTTGAGATCTAAAAACAGGTTTTTAAAAGACAAGGTTTTAAAAGTTGTGATCTTTCCTCTATGTTTTCAACCCAAATTTACCCTATACAAACAGTAAAACAGTATATTACATTCCTGCACCTGTAATTCAAATTATAACCGATATAAACAAAATCCAAAATTATATATAAATGGCAAATAATGTCATTGAACAGAAAATATGTGAAATTACACATTTTTGCTGAGTCTACTGATTTATCTCAGTCAGGTTCGAGCTTTACAACATGAGACTACGGAGAATGAAGTTAACTTTGAAAAGCCCAAGAATACTTGCAGAATCCATAACAACCTCGAAACTAATGGGGAGCATTTTGTACGCCTTCTTTTGCAGCATCCCCTTCACTATCCTGCGAGTTGAAAATCATAATCAAGATCGTACAAGTGACACATTTAAATTAAAGCTGATAAAGATAAAGACAATAAGTAAGAACATAAGAGAAACACTAATGCTAGACTTAATGATGAACTGAGTCGGGGGTAGATAGACAAGTACCCTGAGCACCATTTGCCTTATTAATGACCAGAGGTTAAGTATTGTTTAAGACAATCAAAAGATTAATGACAAGAGATAGTATCTGACACTCTCAACCTGATGACAATAAAAAATATGTACAATACCTCTCTCAAAATGAACAACAATCGAGCATCTTTGAGTTCTTGGGACTGCAATTTTGGAAACAAGACAATCTTCGAATTATTAAGAAAATTAATACACGCAAACATGAGTAGGAATACTGACACCTGAACAAAGGAAAAAAACAGGGGAACCTATAGTTTTAGGTGATGCGTGAGATAGAAGTTAATACAACTGATGCAAATAGCTAAAATAGACATACCCTGGAATATGGTGATATCTTTAACCATATCTGTTAATATGCTAACAGATACCCACAACAAAAAACAACAACACTGCTTATGCATCTATAATCACGTGAAGTCAATATCCATAGCCATCTGAATAAGAGGACCAATAGAAGCCCCTTGAAAGAGAGTCTAAGTCATACAATTTCTTAAGACCACTAAACTACAAATCCAAGAAACAATAATAAAACAGAGAAGAATAAGAAGTAACAGGAATTACCTCCTCGTATGAAGGAGTCATGCTTAGCCACAAAACACATTCTATATATGCAAATATTGGGAGTAAGCCTCCAATTTTTAGACGAATATGGAGTTAAGCCTCAACTGATGCAGATATCAAAGCACGGGATATAAGAGATAAACTTGCAAAACCAACTCAAATTAAACCTACAAGTTCTAAATTAAATCATAAAACCACTAATGATAACCTGGCAATAATATCAAAAGATTTGTGGCTTACATGCTAAAACAGAGTATTCGGAGACGGAATAAAAGCTGAATTTAGATCATGGTCGAACCAAGAAGAACTTTAATGATTGGTAAACCACTAAGGATTCAAACTGTATCTTATGGTACCTGAGATTCAAAGAGCATCATTACTTAAATAGTCTAATAGAAATTAGTACGATGGTGAAACAGGACAATGGAGTTTTTGAGAAATCTACCTTTCCAGAAACAAGGGAAGTAGAGAAGGAATATAGTCACCACTACCATTTCAATGAAACTTAACCAGGAACATAAGATCAGGTAATAATCTGCACCAATCTTTAGTATGCGTTACTAAAGTAATTCCCAGAGGAGGAGTATTTGCGCGTTGGCAAGTTTGTCCAGATCCACCCTGCATAATATATTTGGTCCAGGATACTTTTAATAAATGATGTAACCATAATGAGTAAAAAATGAAGAGTAAAGGTGTTGAAGCTTATCTTACCCATGTTTGAAGCACATGATCTAATTGTTCCTTTACGCAAGCTAGTCTCTGGTTAGTTTGACAAAGTTCAACTGTTCGGCCAACTTGTCCTACAATTTAAGAGATAAAAAGTCAAGACAGTAAAATACCAGCGAGAGTTAGTATCCTTTGTAACCAACATGTCAGTAAATGAATCATTTTTTTTATCTTACGATAGTCTCGGCTCTTTCTTTGGTAGCATCATGTGGAATGACCCCGCTTTTATCTTCCCTAGATCTTCCAAAAGATGCTCCTGTCCAGGACATCAGAGCAAAGTTCTCCTTTTTGTTTTTGCTAACGACAAACACAAATTAATATCTCAAAATATGAGAAACCCTATCTTACATACCAATTGTTCCATAAGCCTTGCATATGCTTTTCGGCTTAACCTATGAGGCTATAAAGTTCGGTATACAATTCTAATGTGGTGAAAATGCAATTCGGTATTAAATTCTTTAAATGTGGCATTCTATGAAAATGCAATTCGGTATTCAATTCTAATGTGGTGAAAATGCAATTAGGTATTCAATTCTAATGTGGTAAATGCGCATTTCAGGAACTGGTCAGAACTCTACCTTATTCCATGTTGTAACTTAGTTTTCTCATCCTAACATGCCATCCTAAAGGTAAGAAGATCAATAACTATTTGACAATCAGCAAAAATAACATAAATCCTTGGTTTTAAGGTTGAAGCAGGAATTTCAAAATGAAATACTAAAATAACAATCAAATTAGTATTATCAACGTATGTAACTTGGTTTTAAATCATTTATTAATATTGTAGCATCTGGGAACGGCACTGGTCAGCAATGAATGTGATTTGTTCTTGCTACATTTTATACACCTTTATTATAAACAACATAAACATAGAACTAACTTGGAAATATCTGGTAACTGCACTAGCCAGTAACATTCAGACCTTCTCAAATTACTTGGAAATAAAATATAAGCTAAAATATTAACCTGTACTAGCATCAAGTGGCTCACAGAAAAAGAACAGTTTGAATAAAATTGAATAAGATACAAAAACACAACAGGAGAATTGTAAGAGGCAGGAACCACTTGAGGTAACCTATATCTCAGTTCAAAATTATACACAAACAATTTTCCACCTCAATATCTCACTAAAAAAATAAATAAAAGGCAAACACACTACTGTGAACTGTAGACTAGTTTGATTCATTACTAATAATGTAGTAAAACAAAGTTCAATGATCATTTCAATGGTATATGTAGGTGGACATATTCATATGACAACCACAATACGATAATGTGATGCCTATTTTATTAGGGTTGCATATTCAATTTCCAATCAACTAATCACCTCATTATCAATGTATTCCAATTTACAAATTATACAAAAATTCACTTTCTCTCTAAAATCGTATGGGAATTTATCTACTCAATGATCAATGCATCCTTAATTTTACTACTCAACAAAATTTTATAACCTTAAACCCCAAATTTGAAACTAAATCATTCTATCCTGAGTTCAATTTCGTAAATTCAAGTTCTGGACAACATTAGCGATTAAAAAAACAATTAATGGAATTAAAAAAATTCATTTCACGTGCTTAAGAAAATTAAACCTCCTTAAGAAGAATATCAGCGATTCGTTAAAGAAAACTTCGTTGATCTTCCAAACAAAATCTCATCTGATCACATACGCCTGCACAAACAAATAAAAAAAAACCTAGATTCAGATTTAAACTTCAATCTCGTATCAGACAAAACTCCAAATGTAATCCAAATGATCTCGAATCATAGATAAAATCAAGTTGCATACTCGGATCGTATCTGAATCACGATTTCGACAATCGATTATACCTGAATTTCTAAGCAAAACCGAGAGAGCGGAAGAGAGAGAGAAAAAGATTAACCGAGTGAAATAGTGACATGAGATTTGAATCGGAAGTATCCGAGAAATAAGACTAGTTTTAATGCTGGGCCGTAAAAACCAAGTTGGGCTTCCTCTTTTTTCTCAATGGACACATTTTAGATCACAAACCAGTGTAGGAAGTGGTCAAATTATCAGTATTAACATCACACTTTCTCCAAAGCATGAGATCAATAGGAAGGTGGATTATTATTAGATCACACTCGTCAAAAAATCAATGATCTTTCAGTTTTAGCTATAAAAAGATAATTGCTTTACATAAATTGTGATCTATGATATGTGATCTAAAGCATATATTGTTGTAGTGATATTACTAAAACTAGATGGAAATGGCTCCTTACACCACACTCTCGAGGTACGGAGTTCATGCCCAGTTCCTTTTTAATTCCACCATGCGGGTATGGTTCACATGACCTCAGTTCCCTTCTGGTACTGTATTCTCTCTTGTAGATTTGCAAAGCAATTTTCTTTTTTCTGTATTTGCGTCTTTTTTGATAAGAAATTCTGTTAAGTCATGAAATCTGCCAGCTTAGTGTCTATTTGATTATTTGTTGGGGAGCAACCAATTTAGATAGTCGTTGTTTGCATTCAAAATGTACGTTATAGTCCAGAATAACACCACACCATTAAAAGTTAATATGGAGATATGTAAATATGGAGCCCAAGGAAGTCAATATCAGCACTAAATGTTTCCTCGTGGATTCAACTCATGATAGCTGAGCCAGTGCTGTAACAGCTTGGTTTGAGGTGGTCGAAGCGTCTTGGCTTTAAGCCTCTTTCACCAATTACTCAAAAGCCACGACTGAATATTTTGAACAGTTAAAAGAAGGTACCTTTATATATTTGATAAAACTACAAATTCTTACAAACATATATTTATAATGAATCAAACAAATTAAATGACAAATACTATCTTAGATCAGCCAATTTCCAGCTGATTTCAAAATCAAAACTTTCAAAAAAAAAAAAAAAAAAATTAGTTATCTCAACTCAGTGAAGCTGACTCGAAATTTAGTTAGCAGCTTGAGGCGGTGGAGCATGGAACCATCTCCGTCCTCTTCCCTTTGCTTTAAAATTTCTGTATGTCTTGGATGCCTTGTAATTCATATATCTCCCAGATGTTTGTAACACAACACTTCTACCTCTTCCTCTAGACATAATATTTAGCCATGGTTGTATTTGCAATGCATGAGTATGCGGTAAGTTTGCATACAATAATACAATTGCATCTCTAATCTCATGAACAAACAAGCCATTAGCATCACCAGCATCTATCGCATGCGTGATCATCACTTTATAATCTAACATCGATGGTAGTTGTCGCCTCATTCCTCCTGCTCCTGCATACCTTATTAAGTCGTTGTGGAGCTCAGTTGTGTGCAGAGCTATATACGTATTCGTCGTTTCGTTTAAGATAAAATTACTACCATCCATCTGATTTAGGCATAACCCCACTTGGCTGGCATGATCTCCAACATAAAACTCTCCGATTCTTCCTACGATTTCTTCTTGCGTTGAGCCGGTATAACCTTCTTGCTCAAACGAGAGAAGAGCATGCAATATCATCTCAGGGATTTCTAATTCAGGTGCTGGATCGACAGGGTGGGGAGGGGCAGGAACCCAAGCTGGTTGAGCGTCCATGAGAGGGAGAGAGAGGGTTGAGCAAAGAGATCTTGAATGAGTGAATTTTTTACAACACCTAACAGGGGCATTTATAGTTAGTTTACTCGTTAATAGAAGTACGGTGTTTCCTTATTTTGGGACTCGAGTTATTTATAGAAAGTAATGTGTTTCCTTATTTAGGGACTCGAGTTATTTATAGAAGTAGTGTCTGTCATCCACGGCGCGGATTTGAAGCTGTGTGACGGACATTCTTGGGCGTCGAGATAAGATGATGTTTCCTAATACAACTCGTTATCTTAAAAATGATGATTTTTGTTAGAGGGAGAGCAAAACATGATCCGAGGAGCGTAAAAATCGTAGTCGACTCACTAACTAGGACTAACTCAACATATTTTTCATACTCGCACTACACCAAAACCAGGATTTTTTCACAGTGTAACCTGTCACAGTTTATTTTTCAGTCACTGATACCAACCTTTTTCTCTCGATTTTGTCGACAAAACCACAAGAAAATATTTGCTTCTTCCGAAGACGGTAAAAATGACCATACTACCCTTATCGGAATAAGTGCAATAAAATTTCGAAGACTGTGAAAATGACCATACTACCCTTTTCGGAAATAAGTAAAGTAATTGTTACAGACTGTGAAAATGACCATACTACCCTTATAGAAATAAGTAAAGTAATTCTTACAGATTGTGAAAATGACCATATTACCCTTATTGGAAAAAAAAGTGAATAAGTATTATGGAGACTATGAAAATGACCATACTACCTAATCAAATAAGTAAAGTTAATATTACATACTGTGAAAATGACCATATTACCCTTATTGGAAAAAAAGTGAATAAGTATTATGGAGACTATGTAAATGACCAATAAGTCTCCATCATATTTATTGCACTTTTTTCCAATAAGGGTAATATGGTAATTTCATAGTCTGTAACATTTACTTTACTTATTTCCAATATGGGTAATATGATCATTTTCACAGTCTGTAACATTTACTTTACTTATTTCCGATAAGGGTAATATGGTCATTTTCACAGTCTGTAACATTTATTTTACTTTTTTCAATAAGGGTAATATGGTCATTTTCATAGTCTGTAATATTTACTTTACTTGGGCGTCCGATCGGGAGATAAGATGATGTTTCCTAATTCCTATAATCTGTCTTAAAAATAACCGAAAACATTATTCAAGCAGTTCTATAAACATCACCTGTGCAACAGAAGCTGATGCTAGTGGAACTGGATCGACATAGTCGTAAACACTCTCTATAGTCGTCCCTAACTCCTGACGTAAAATAGCTTGAATTTGTTCAAAAGGGATAGGGAGGTGCCCTATCAAAGCACTTTTGGAACTCCTCAACATATTCTGGTGGAAACAAAGTTGGGGCCCGGATGCAATGAACTAGTAAAATTGTACAAACAACACATAAGAATCAGCAATGTACGTTACATCAAAAAACACACTACCCTATTACTGATTATCGCTCAACCACCACCACCATATCCATATGGTATCCCCCAAATTGCACCACCAAATGATGCAATAACACAAAAATAAAGACGCACTATTACTAACCTGGCCTAGTTTGATGTAAGTAACACCCATTCGTTCGAACAATTTGCGGAGATAAATAGGGGAAAGTAACCCAAGTTGCATTTGTGCTGGTAATCCTGTTGTTGCTGTTGAAGTGTTAACTGTCTACAATCGAAAAACACTAAAAAATGTTGAAATTCCTTTGACGAAATCAAAAAACAAGACAAAGGGGTTGTTTAGTTAGTAGGTAAATTATACAACAACCAGTGGAGTAGCTTAGTCTTTTCTTCTTTCTTATTCTTAGGGTTTTTTTTTTTTTTTTTTTTGCTTCCATGGCCCGTCTTTTTTTATAAGAAATTCTGTTAAGTCATGAAATCTGCCAGCTTAGTGTCTATTTGATTATTTGCCTAGTTGGAAACATGGGAGCAACCAATTTAGATAGTCGCTGTTTGCATTCAAAACGTACATTATAGTCCAGAATAACACCACATCATTAAAAGTTAATATGGAGATATGTAAATATGGAGCCCAAAGAAGCTAATATCAACACTAAATGTTTCCTCGTGGATTCAACTCATCATAGCTGAGCCAGTGCTCTAACAGCTTGGTTTGAGGTGGTCGAAGCGTCTTGGCTTCAGTCCCTTGCAACCCAGCCTCTTTCACCAATTACTCAAAAGCCACGACTGGATATTTTGAACAGTAAAAAAAAAAGGTACCTTTAGATATTTGATAAAACTACAAATTCTTACAAACATATATTTCTAATGAATCAAACAAATTAAATGACAAATACTATCTTAGATCAGCCGATTTCCAGCTGGTTTCAAAATCAAAACTTTCAGGAAAAAAAATTAGTTATCTTAACTCAGTGAAGCTAACTCGAAATTTAGTTAGCAGCTTGAGGCGGTGATCCATCTCCGTCCTCTTCCCTTTGCTTTAAAATTTATGTATGTCTTGGATGCCTTGTAATTAATATATCTCCCAGATGGTTGTAACACAACACTCCTACCTCTTCCTCTAGACATAATATTTAGCCATGGCTGTATTTGCAATGCATGAGTATGCGGTAAGTTTGCATACAATAATACAATTGCATCTCTAATCTCATGAACAAATAAGCCATTAGCATTACCATCATCTATCGCATGCGTGATCATCACTTTATAATCTAACATCGATGGTAGTTGTCCTCCAGGTCGCCTCATTCCTCCTGCTCCTGCATACCTTACTAAGTCGTTTTGGAGCTCAATTGTGTGCAGAGATATATACGTATTCGTCGTTTCGTTTAAGATAAAATTACTACCATTCATCTGATTTAGGCATAACCCCACTTGGCTGGCATGATCTCCAACATAAAACTCTCTGATTCTTACTACGATTTCTTCTTGCGTTGATCCGGTATAACCTTCTTGCTTAAACGAGAGAAGAGCGTGCAATATCATCTCAGGGACTTCTAATTCAAGTGCTGGATCGACAGGGTGGGGAGGGGCAGGAACCCAAGCTGGTTGAGCGTCCATGAGAGTGAGAGAGAGAGAGTTGAGCAAAGAGATCTTGAATGAGTGAATTTTTTACAACACCTAACGGGGGCATTTATAGATGAATTTTGGTTAGTTTACTCTCGTTATTTTGGACTAAACACCTTACTTGTATGTTAATTAGAAGAAACTCAATGCTTAATTTCTCTGCCTATCCTTCCCCCTTGAATTCTCGTTTAGTATTCTTCTTCTCTCGATCGGCCATCCCTATTTATATTCACCTGCACATTCTCATAAAAGGAAACTCTCAGTTCATTCTCATAAATGAAAATGGCCATATGTTTGTGTCCATTTTCATAAAGGGAATCTCCCTAGCTAGGATTAAAATTACTTGAGTTTCCTTTTATCCGAATGGTATCAGTCTGTCGGTCCTCAAAACCACATGCATTTTTGTATTATAATTTGTGTTTTTAATACATGAGACAATTTATTTTAAGTTTGGATCAATGTACATATGGTAAATATAATAAGAAGATATGAATGTATTATCGAGTTTTTTCATGGTTTTTTGAACTCTTTTTTCGTAATACTTATATACTAAAAAATATATTACTGACAAATATTCATATGCAAAAAGGGGACTTTATAGTGTGAAAGGAAATTCATAAAATTATAATAAAAATAATGATGAAGTAAACAAAATATTCATCGCAGCGTGGATGCTTACCCGCCATGCTTGAATTAAACAAAATATAATAAAAATAATGATGAAGTAAGCATCAACAACGTAGTAGCTTAGACGCAGTTCAAATGAGCAAAAACTACACCATAACAACGAGAAAATTACTAACTTGTTGGTCGTTTCTGATCCGTGGGTGTCGAACAGGACAAATACTCTCCGTGAAAGATATGATAAAGGAAACGCATCTTAGTTCTAAAAACAAGTCTGAAACCGGATCACTTTGTAACTTTTTGGTTGTTTTCTTTTTCCAATCGTAGAGAAATATAAAGAGACTTTGTTTATATCTAATTGATCCATAGCTGGGTATGATTCTACAATAATCTGGTCTTCCCATGTAACACTATGGAAGTAAGGAAATCCACCATTCACGCCATCCCACTGAAAAGGTAACTCCATGCTAACTTCAGTCCATTTGCTATAGCTACTAGTAGAAGAAGTATAATCATCTGCACATATACATAGTTTTACAACCTTCTCAGTCCATCGTTGTAATAAATCTATATGACCACTCACTTCTAATATATCCTAAGGAACAGACCATAGTCTCCTCCTGGTGGATACTCACATTTATGTCTAATTTCCCCAGGGACCTTAATCACTTTAAATTCCTCATGGCCAACATCGAACGCATTTAAATATTTAGGAATTCCGAAAGATGTGCAACCCCAATATAAACCATTCGAATAAAATGAAACCTCAACATCATAAAAAAATGGTACCTTGGCATCAATGCTTCTCCAAGTGTTTTCTCCAACAGTCAAGACCTCACAAATGTGTGTTCTCCGTGTGTCGTCACCTACGGTCACGATACTAGAAAAGTTTGTTTCTTCGCGTACCGTCCAAGTGTATATAACTTTGTGTTGTTTGGTGGCCAGATCAAATTCAAAGAAATAGGTTGGTAACCATAGGCCAAGATCATTATGTGCAATGATATTATAGTGTTTGTATTCACGAAGTGACGAAGCTATCCATGGTGTTACTTCTCTTGTGCATGGGTTCAATATGCGGACAGAAGCTATATCATGGTCAATGAAACAGATCAAACCATTAACAGGTGTTAGAATCTCAGCATAATCAAATGGTTCTTGCTCTAACTTTCTTACAGTAGTTCTACTTTTAAACAAATTGTCTAACAGATAATACTGTTGATACCTGAACTTATTTCTACCTTGATAAGGAACAACAATAAAATGATCGGGACAAAGTTGTTTTGATCGAGTGAAGTGTAAATCAATAAAACCTTGATCTTGGCATATTAAGAACTGCCAATATTTTCTTACACATTTGAAACGCATAAGTGATTTGACTGGGAATCTGATTAATATCTCACGCAGTATATCATCGCAATCCAAAATGATGTTGCTTTTGCTACCACTACCATGTTTGTTTATCGCTTTCCCATTGTTGTAACAAGAAAAGAAAAAAACCTAGGGCTAGTATCATCTAGTTTCTACAGGTACATAAGAGATAGCATAAACCCTAATATTGTTGCCCAAAGAAGAAAATACATGCATGGGTATGACTTTCAGCGAAAGATCCGATCAAGGAAATATATTCTAGGTGTTTATATTGGTTAATCAGATGTTGACCAGCAATTCAAGTTCAGACCCATAACCGCAATTATATCTACCACCAAGTACCAACATGGCATCATGCAAGCAATGATACTCAAAGAAAAATGTAGAGTCCACTGTTGACTAGTTTGTTGTACGGGAAAAGAGAATTAGAGTCCTTGTGAATTTGTACTTGTTAGGAGTGTGTATAGATTATTAGTTTCATTTTGAAATGTTTGTTGAATAGTAAATCATTGAAAAACAGAAAGAGGTAGCGAAAAAAGAAAAAAAAAATAATAATAACAACAAAGCAAATTATTATCCGCGGGCAGCTGCAAGTTCAGCTTCCTTGGTTTTAAGTTCTATTTTCTTGGTTGTCAATGTCTTCTCAATCGCACCAGCTTTAGCAGAAGCAACCTCTATTATCTCTATCATCTGAGATTGGGCGTTGGCCTTGGCCTCGACTGCTCGCCAACATTTCACACCAACTTCTAGATTGTTGATTTCAAATTTCAAGCTATCGATGGTGGTCTCCAGGACTTTGACTTTCTTATAAACAACCGTTTCATCTGAAAGTGTAATCTACTCTTCTTCACATTACTATTAGAAGGGGACTTTATATTCATCGCAGCGTGGATGCTTACCCGCCATGCTTGAATTAAACAAAATATAATAAATATTAAATTATAAATTTGGATATTAGAGTTAGTTTTAGATGATTAAAGATTATGTGGACAAAAAAATAAAATCATCTAGGTCGATAAAAAAAAATCATAGTCAAACCTCAATTTGTTCTTCATATATGAAGAATGACAGTGAGTTTCGGCTAGGTTTTTCTTATTTTTTTCTTAGGGGAATCCCATCTCGAATTTTTTTACCTAGCTGTAAATAAATATTTTGTTTGCATTTCTCCTAAATTGGGAAAAAAGATATAACATAACACTGAAAGTGCAAAAATCATCAACTTTTTTGGATTCCCGATAAATCAATCGATCTAAAATAAAAGAAAAAAGTTGAATTCTTCAAGAATTACCAAAAAGAGTAACTAATTTAGATATAATGAGCTAATATTTTGGATCTGATGATGATTAAAACGATGATGATACCTATTGGCTTGTGTCTAAATTAGATTGTGGTTTCTCACTATTGCTCTTATTTCGTGTTCTACTGAACTCTGAAGTGTTGCATGTAAACTGGGATACAAGTGGTTGATTCTGACAATAATTTCATTCATGGTTGATCCCATATTGTGAATTAATCACATGAATTCAATCTTCTATACCAAGTTGATTAGCCTCCATTTCTAACTGCAGCAAGCTATGGATGATCATCCCCTCAGTCTTAAAGCGTAGTTCCAAGTTCTGGTTAGCCATAATAAATTTGTAGAAGAAGAAGAGTATGTTAATTAGAAGAAACTCAATGCTTAATTTCTCAGCCTATCCTTCCCCCTTAAATTCTCAGTTTAGTATTCTTCTTCTCTCGATCAGCAACCCTATTTATATTCACCTGCACATTCTCATAAAAGGAAACTCTCAGTTCATTCTCATACATGGAAACTGCCATATGTTTGTGTCCATTATCATAACGGGAATCTCCCTAGCTAGGATTAGAATTACTTGAGTTTCCTTTTATGAGAATGGTATCAGTCTGTCGGTCCTCAAAACCACATGCATTTTTGTATTATAAATTGTGTTTTTAATACATGAGACAATTTATTTTAAGTTTGTATCAATGTATATATGGTAAATATAATAAGAAGATATGAATGTATTATCGAGTTTTTTCATGGTTTTTTGAACTCTTTTTTCGTAATACTTGTATACTAAAAAATTTATTACTGGCAAATAATAATATGCAAAAAGGGGACTTTATAGTGTGAAAGGAAATTCATCTGCAATAAATATTCATACGATAAAGTTTTTATATGTAACATTTTTTTTCAAAAATTTGAAAGTGATACATCCACAAATATATAGATAAAATTGACTTTAGATCCTTAACAACTATCAGAACTAGATTCAGTAGTAGTTCCCCACTCAAATTGTCCAACACCATCACCTCTTCTGCCTCTACCAACTTCCTCTAACTCCCATTCCATAACCAAGATCACCTCCAACTACAAATTCCATCAACCAGCTTCAGTGCTTCACCAACTTTAAATGTCCCACACTACCATCCACCCCATATCTAACGTTACCAAAACTAAAGTGCAGTGGAATGAGATTAAAAGCTTAAAATTAGTTATCATAGATTCAATAATATGGTAAAGTTCCAAAATCCAACCATACGAAATAGGAATCTGAAAGTAAAACTCACAATTATAGCATTTATTACAATTACAAACCAATAGAACTATAAACACAAGGTTGATTTTGTGCATTAAATCTGAATTCTTATCAAACACAAACACTAGATCAAGCCCATCCATATTATTAGTATTATGTATAGAGAAACACAAGTGTTTCATCCTAAATGTAAGTCCACTAAGCTTACACATTTGTGTTTTACCGATGATGTGCTTATTTTCTTCAAAGGTACCTTGAAGGCTACTCAAGTTATAAATGATATTTTAAATGATTTTAAGAGTTGCTCAGGGCTTGTTGTGAATGTGCAAAAGTCTTCTTTATATCACTCTGGAATTCAAGAGGAAGACTTGAGATTAATTTTACAGTGTATTGGTTGTGTTGAGGGAGTTCTGCCAGTAAGGTATTTGGGAGTTCCTCTCATCTCTACAAGATTATCCTATGCTGATTGTCTCCCTTGATTGATATGATTATCAAGAGGATTAAGTCTTGGATGACAGGTGTATCCGTACTCCTTTAGGGAACTTAGTTAACCTCAAGCTAAGTTGAGGGAAGAAACCTATTCTAGGCATGAATCCTTGTTTAGGCGGGAATTCCTAGTTAGGGAAGAGTTTTGTTTTAGGCAATACTCTTAGTCTAGGAAATAAATTCCTAATAGAAGTCCTTGGTCGGCTGAGTACGATGAAGGCTATAAATAGAGGGCTTTGGCTAATAGCTAAGGATATACAGATACTAGGCATAGAAAACCTAGAGAAAGCTTACGACAATACTTGTGCAAGCTTAGCAAACAGTTTAAGGTTAAACTATGGAAAAAAAAAGGAAGGCGAACCACAAACTATGGAAAAAAAAGGTGGCTACGTTACAAACAGACATGAAGTCTATTCAAGTTACTCTTCAGGAATTGAGTGAATGTATTCGTTCTCATTCACCTAAGAAGAAGACAAAGAAAATGGTTACATCTTCACCTGTGGCCTTCGGAAAAAAGATGATTATGAAGAAGACGATTCAGACGAAGAAGAAGATGAGGAGGAAGGAGATGAGGAGGAGAAAGAGTTTCTTAAAAGTCCTACATCAACTAAACCTCATGGTAAGAATCTGAAAATTGATTTTCGTGTTGATATTCCACTTTACGATGGGAGTGTCAATGTAAAAAAATTGGATGATTGGATTGAACGTTTAGAGACGTATTTCTCTTTCTTTGAATATGGTTCAAAGGAAAAGATAGATTTCGCGGCATTGAAGCTACAAAGCATGCTCTAACCTGGTGGAAAGCTTATCAAAGACAAAACCTGGGTAAAAAGAGTATTGTCGTGGAAAAGATTCAAGGCGCTTGTAAGGAAACTTGATTTTTTATCCAGTTGGCTACCTTGAGGAGAGATGGTTCAAGTGGTACAACTTGAAGCAGACTTATAACCAAACCGTACAAGAATATACTTCGGAATTTCAAAATCAAGCTATGATTTTGGACTTAGACTTGGGAGAATATGTTATCTACATGAAATATATTTTTGGGTTTCATGAGTATATACGGAAGGAGTTGAAGATATTTTCGGTGGATACTATCTCCAAAGCAAGTAGAAAAGCTAATGCCATTGAGGGCAGGCTTAAGAAATCTGATTCAAAGGGAAATACTAAGGTGAAATCTGGAGGTACCACTGCGATAGGAGGTGAGAGCAAAGAAGAAGGGAAGTTTAGTGACAAGGAAGGTTTGTCTTGCACCCATTGCAAGCAAACAGGTCACATTGTCGACAAGTGTTGGATTAAGAACCCTCATCTAAAGCCTAAAGGGTTGCAGAGGAAAGAAGCCAAGAAGGCAGCACTAGTCGTTCAAACTCCAAAAGAAGTCCACGGACTAACGGAACCCAATTCAAAGCTTTCTCTTATGACAGGGGCAAAAGAAAGACCTTCAAAAGATGATCTTAGGGAGCAACTCTTCACAGTAAAGATGCAAGTCAAAACTTCACTAGTTGATGATGTTATTGACCCGGGAAGTCAGAAGAATTTACTTTCAAATTCTTTGGTGCAGAAATTAGGTTTGAAGGCTTTCAAACATCCAAAACCATACCCTTTAGGATGGATTCAAAATGAAGGGGGCTTACAATTTTCATAACAGTGCACGTTCAAATTTGCTCTAGATGAGTCATATATTGACGAAGTTACATGCGACGTAGTTCCTTTGGATGTTTGTTAGGTGGTACTAGGTAGTCCTTACCTATGGGATAGAGATGCAACTCTACACAGAAGGGAACAAAAGTACACCTTTACCAAAGATGGAGAAAGTTTTGTGATTCGGGCTATTGATTCTCCTCTTGAGGGAGCAAGTCTGATCACATCCACTCTGCTAAGCATTGGTGAATGCTAGCACGAAGTTCATTCTCCTTGTGATCCGTTCTCTTGAGGAGAAGCCGAGTAGAGTTTGTTTGACAGCCTTGACTGCACAACAAGAAGATGACCTAGAAAGGTTGAAGTTGAAGTAAAAGGATTTATTTTCAGATATCACAGGATTACCGCCAAAGAGGAGTGTGGAGCATGAGATCATGTTGACCGGGGAGAGTTCTCTTCCAAATATAGGTCTTTATCGCACGACCATAGAGGAATCTAATGAGATCAAGAAACAAGTCCAGGAACTTCTAAAATTAGGAATGATAGTGCCAAGTGCTTCACCTTGTGGATCAGCAGTGTTGTTGGTTCCAAAGAAAGATGGAGGCTGGCGCATGTGTATTGATTATAGAGCATTGAACAAGATCACAATCAAGAATCGTTATCCTTTACCTAGGATAGACGACATGATGGATCAGTTGGAAAAAGCTTGAGTCTTTACAAAGTTAGATTTCAAATTCGGATATCACCAGATGAGAGTTCGAGAAGATGATACATGGAAAACTGCTTTCAAAACCAAACAAGGCTTGTTCGAACAAAGTTGGTGATGCCTTTTGGTTTGTGTAATGCTCCAACAACGTTTATGTTTTTGATGAATTATTTGTTACGACCTTTTATAAAAGATTTTGTGATTGTTTACTTGGATGATATCCTAATATACAGCAGAACTTGGGAAGAGCATCTCGTTCATGTTGAGAAGGTGTTTAAAGTGTTACATGAAGGCCAACTGAAGTTGAACGTAGAGTGTGAGTTTGGGAAGGAGGAGTTAGTGTACCTAGGATTTATTGTTGGTGGTGGACAACGGAAGATTGATCCAATAAAGGTTGAAGTGATCACTAAGTGGCCTAGACCTAGTACTGTAACTGAAATCAGGAGTTTCTTAGGGGCTTGCACCTACTTACGTAAGTTTATCCGGCATTTTTCAATATTGCAGGACCGTTACATGGTTTGACGGGAGCTAAGGCAAAGTTTGAATGGCAGCAAACCCATGAAGACGCTTTTCAGTTACTAAAAAGAAAGATTTTACACTCGATGTTGGCGTTGCCTAACCTACAACGTATTTTTGAAGTTGAGACCGACGCTTCTAACTATGCATTGGGAGGAGCGTTGTTACAGGATGGTAAACCAGTGGAGTACCATTCCTAATTGTTCTCATGTGCTATTAAGAACTACGCACCTTATTACAAAGAATTTTATGCTTTATATCAATGTATCAAACATTGGCGAGTGTATCTCTTAGGTAAAGAAGTAGTGGTACATTCAGATCACAAACCGTTGGAGTATCTACATGCACAGACAAAACTACAACAAGACCGGCACATGAAGTGGATGTCTTACTTAATGACTTTCAATATTCTCATTAGGTACAAGAAGGGAGTAACAAAAAAGTTGGCAGATATGTTATCTCGGCCTCTAGTTCGAGCATTAATAGTGGCCATGAGAATTCTGCCAATTGTCCCTCAAGAGTATGCGGAGTCATACGCATCCAGCAAAGACTTCAAGAAGGTGCTAGAAGGTGTAAAGAGTGGTTTGAAAAGCGAGTATGAAATCCGAGATGGATTGTTATACAAAGGTCGGTTACTTTGCATACCGGAAGATGGAGATCGTTCTAATGGTTGAGAGAGGCACACACTTCCCGAGTTCTTGGAAACTTTGGGATGAATAAAACTCTACTTAACCTCCGGAGTTATGTCTTTTGGCCGAAGATGCAAGATGATGTGGCTAAGTTAGTTAGAGGGTGTAAGTTGTGCAGCACATTTAAACCTTCCAATAGAAAACGTGGGTTATATCTACCATTACCAGTACCATCAAGGCCTTGGGAGAGTATTTCTATGGATTTTCTTGGTGGGTTACCGAAGACCAAGTTTGGTCATGATTACTTGTTCGTTGTGGTCGACCGATTCAGCAAGATGATTGCATTAATTCCATGTACAAAGACGGTAACGGGAGCCGATGCAGCAAAGCTCTTCTTTGAGCACGTGTGGAAGCATTTTGGTTTACCTACTTCGATTATTTCTGATAGGGATAGTCGATTCCTTAGTCACTTTTTGGATTCTTTATGGAAGATGATGGACACTAGGTTGAAGAAGAGTACAGCTTTTCATCCACAAACAGACGGACAAACAGAAGTAGTCAATAGGACTATGGTTCACATGTTAAGTGGATATAATTCTAAGCATCCTAAAACTTGGGATGAAAGTTTACCGTATCTACAGTTTGCTTTCAATAGATCAGTTCACAGTTCTTCGGGGAAATCTCCTTTCGAGACGTGCTATGGTTACTTACCACCTAGTCCTTTCGATCTAGTATTTTCTAGTGACACCTCAATGGGGGGAAAGGAAGGAAGTGAACGGCTTGGAGAAGATATCTCAGATTCATGCGACTGTTGAAGCGCAACTAAAGAAGTCACAAGCCAAATACAAAGCAAAGCATGACAAGCATCTTGTACCTTGTAATTTCGGTATTGGTGACTTGGTATGGTTAAAATTAGGTAAGGAACGACTGAAGGGGGAAGGTAAGAAGTTGAAACCATTGAGGTATGGACCATTTCGTATTCTCGATCAGATTGGTAATAATGCCTTTCGTCTAGATCTGCCACCTTATCTAGGGATGTACTCGGTAATAAATGTCGAATACTTGAAGTTGTTTGAACCACCATTACTTGAAGATGACGATGACGACACTATGATCTTACCACGACTAGAAGACTTATGGTTTGATAGAGAGGAACCACTCAAGGAAGACTGCATATTGGAGCGAAGAGTGACTAAAACACGACAAGGAGAGAAAGAAGCTTTTCTAATTGGATGTAAGGGTCAAGTTCCTAGCAAGGCTAAGTGGTTTAACAAGGAAAAAGGGACTCTCGAGTTCCCTAACCTTCATTTTTAACTCTCACAGGAGTTCAAGTTCTTAAAAGGGGGACCCATGATACAGAGGTATCCGTACTCCTTTAGGGAACTTAGTTAACCTCAAGCTAAGTTGAGGGAAGAAACCTATTCTAGGCATGAATCCTAGTTTAGGCAGAATTCCTAGTTAGGGAAGAGTTTTGTTTTAGGCAATACTCTTAGTTTAGGAAATAGATTCCTAATAGAAGTCCTTGGTCGGCTGAGTACGATGAAGGCTATAAATAGAGGGCTTTGGCTAATTGCTAAGGATATACAGATACTAGGCATAGAAAACCTAGAGAAAGCTTACGACAATACTTGTGCAAGCTTAGCAAACAGTTTAAGGTTAATCCACTGTTTAGAGAAGATTGTGAGCGTAAAAAAGAGAGAATTGTAATCGTTTTCTTGTTCATAATCTAAGAGAAGATATTTTCTTCGAATTACTACTTGTGTTCATTTTCTAAGTTTCTCGTCTATTATTATTCGAATTCCGCCTTTATAGTAATAGTTACCAAGGTACAAAGATCAATACGTATCATTGGAAAGCCAGATTTTTGGCTTATCCTGGTAGATTACTTCTTACTAAGGCTGTTCTCTGTGGCATGGTGTATTTCTGGTTTTCTTGTTTTGTTCTACCCAAGAGAGTCTTCAAAGAACTTAACTCTATTTTTAAAAGATTTCTCTGGGATGGTATAGAGATGGGGAAAAAGCACAATCCTATCAGTTGGCCTCAAATCTGTACTTCTTATGAGGAAGGGGGGTTGGGAGTTAAGAATCTGGAATTCACTAATATTTCTTCTAATCTTAGGCATATTTGGGACCTTGTGCAGTAAGGATACCATATGGACCAATTGGGTTAAAGTTAATCTCATTAAATCTAAGGACTTTTGGAGTATGGAAGTTCCTCAAGACGCTTCTTGGAGTTGGAGAAGAATTTTGGAATGCAGAGCTTTAGCAAAAAATTTATCAAGATCTATTCTGGGCAATGGTAGAGATACTAGCCTTTTATTAGATTTCTGACATCCTAATGGTAGGCTCTGTGATTGGCTTAGTATTGAAGATATTAATAGCCTGGTGAACCAGGGTCTCCATTCTGTTTCTGATTTCATTAGAGGAGATCAATGGGTCTTTCCTAGTGATGGTGAATTTGTTGGGGAGTTGATGCATTCTTTTCAGGAAGTGCAAGTTGATTCTAATGAAGATGATAAGATGATTTGGACTGCAAACACCTATGGTGAGTTCTCAATGAAGGAAACTTACTTGGCTTTGGTTCCTAAGGGCCCTAAAATAAGTTGGCATAGGGTGGTTTGGTTCAAGGGGTTCATCCCAAGGCATTCTTTTATTGGATGGTGGCTATGCATAGGAGACTTAAAACAAGGAAAAAAGCTGCTCCAATGGGGTTGTATAGAAGATGCTCAGTGCTTACTTTGTAGGGAAACCATTGAAGATGAGGACCATCTTTTTTGTAGCTGTAGTTTCTCTTCCACTATTTGGCAGGGAATTGTTCTCAAGCTTGGCTATTATAGAGATTGTACTCTTTCTTGGGAGAATGAATTGAAGTGGTGCAGTGACAACTTTGGTAGTAAAGGAGCTGTAAACACTATAAAGAAACTAGCTTTAAATAGTTTCATCTATCATATTTGGAAAGAAAGGAATAAAAGGTTGTTCTCTGCTCATTCTAGTTCTACGGATCTTGTGAGCTTTAGTATTGTTCTTTGATGTTAGATCGAAAGTGGAGGCTCATGGCCCGTCATATATTGATCTTCAAGCCGGGAAGAGATTTTTAGCTAGGTGGAATGTTTCTTGTCATCTGCTCAAGAAAAGAGTCATTGCTTGTACTTGGAAATACCCTTTTGAAGATGAAGTCATGATCAATATAGATGGTTCAAGAAGGGATAATTCAGGGGGTTATGGAGCTATAATTAGAAATGCTAGTGGAGATCCTGTTGCTGCAGCTATTGGTGGCTCTGGTCCTGATAATGTGTTCACTATTGAGTTAAAGGGAGTTGAGTTGGGTTTGAAGTTAGCTATTAAGAAGCAGATGACCTTTGTTCATATTGCCACAAATTCAATGGTTGTCTTTAATCTGTTTAACAGTAAAGACCCTAAACCTGCGTGGAGTGTGATGCACTTGTGGAGGCGTATCGAGAAATTGAGGAAGCAATTCAGAAGACTTAAGGTGAGTCATATTTATAAGGATTCTAATAGAGCAGCTGATGCTCTAGCAGATATGCATCCTAAGGAGGGTTTTATGGAGATAGATTTGGGGGCTTTCAGTGAGAAGTTACAGACCATCATTATTGAGGATAAGAGTTTGAAAGTGTATTTTCGTAGTTAGGTTGTTTTTTCTTTGTTGGCTTTTTCCTTTTGGTTGTTGGTTGGGGTCTCCTTACATGCATTTTGTTAGAATAATTATTAGAAACACAATGGAAATTCTTCAAAATTAAGTTTCTGATATAAATAAATTAAACCTTTTAAGTAACTAATCCTAGTTTTTGGTAAGCGAATTTGTGTTTTAAGAACTGGATCTGTGATTTTGTATCTTTTTTTGAGTAAATATACCAAAAATAAATAAAAAGATCTCTGAAATTGCAACTGAGATCTAGATATACCAATCTCTCTTAAATATTCATCAAGGAAAAACTAAAGAGGGTAAAATGATGCCAAACAATCGCAGACACCTTTGAAAATTCTTGGCGTTTTTATATATCTTGAGAGGAGAAATCATTATACTCGTCATTTGTTGGAAGCTATAAATTATGAGCCTCAAAACTTTGTTGTTCTTTTTATGGAAGCGGTAAATTATGTTCAATACTAAAAAAATTCAATTGTTCCATGTCTTTACTAATAGCACCCACTCCACGGGACTTGAAAGAAGTGGTTAGACAATCAAACGCATTCCCCTGACAGTAGACATAAATGAGGTCTGTTTTAGATGATGGAGCCTCAGATTTGGATATAGGTACTCCTGTAAGAGCAAGTCTTATGGTGGAATCCAACCTATTCCAAGTGTAGAAAATTCATGGAATGTCAAGTCTAATGGCTTCCAAGTTGGTGTTTTCCACACAAAATCCAAACAAGGTTCCACGGTTTGGTGGAATGGCGCGTGGAATCCATCAAAAACGCCAATACCAATAGCGCTCGAACGCCAATAAGAATGGCGCCAGAGAGGACAAGAAACGCTAATAAGAATAGCGTAAAACGCTATTAAGATTGGAGCTTAGCTCCATTAAGATTGGCGTTTTTTTTTTATCCGTAGATTTAAACTGAGTTGTTGATAATCTAATGGCTAAGAAAAAAAACGCTAATAAGATTGGCGTTTAGCTCCATTAAGAATAACGTTTTTTTAGCGCTATTAAGAATGGAGCTTAGCTCCATTAAGATTAGTGTTTCTACTATTCCACCATTACACTTGCGCTTCCATCCACAGTTCCAAGTGTTGAGGTGGCGTGGAAGATGGAAGATGGAAGATGGATGGATTCCACCATAAGACTTGCTCTAAGAAACAATAGCCTATGACACTTTGGGACTCGCAGAATAAGAAATTGTTTTCATGTTATTTCACCATTACTGACTGAATGGATATAGATTGTACGTCAACAACAAGTAAAAAAAATCAAGCCCTCATAAAACAAAATCACCGCTTAACTTTTGATCCGCACAAATTGCCTATGTGATGAATAGACATGTGTACAAATCAACAATGCTTGTAATGTCTATGGTTTCTCTAAGAAAAATGTAAACTGTATTCAAAATCAGACGTACTAATTATGTATCATAAGTATTATATTAAATATTATATTTTATTTTTTATCTTTATACTATAAAATATTTTATATTGAAAAGAAATACTAGTAGAGACCTAGAAAACCAAATCTGTTCATTTTGCCCAGCTTTACCATAGTGGAGAAACCCTTGATCATCCACGTGGCTGAACAAAATTTTGAGTTTATTCATTCCCATAGAAATTGCTGTTATCCATGGACTACTCAATTTAATGGATGGACATTTGCCTTGTGAACCTTAATTATTACATTACGAGTGGCGCATCTAAAAGTTTCGATCTATGAGGCTGGGAACCACCGACGTAATCACACCCCAGACGAAATTTCTTTTACGAATCGTTTTTTTTTTTTTCTGTTCCAAAAAAACTAATACCCATTCAATTTAAAACCGGAAAGATGGATTTATTTGGCCATTTTTTTTAGAGTCCTCCTTTGGTATGACGTTTCTACGTTATCTATGTCACCGGAATTTGACTTTCGTTTTTTTTGAACTTCTTCTTTGCCCTCTTTTATGGTTTTAGCGGTCAAAATTTTCACCTTTCCACGCGCGGGCCCGCGATCTGGTAATTCCCCAAAATAAAAACAACCAAGTCCCCAAAAATCCCACTCTTGACCGCGGGGCTGGTAATTCTATTCAAGTAACCAGGACCGACGGAGACGACTGAAAGCGCGCGAGAAATCAGGAAATAAAACCCTAATTCTCATCACCATCTTCAATTGGAGTACTTAAATTGCCAGGTTCTTGAATTTCTTCTTCATTCAATCTATTTATCGATATAATTTTGAATTCTTTGTGTAAAAAAAGTTAGGAATTCTGTGTAAGGACAGTGTGATTGATTGATTGATTAATGGGTAGGAAAAAAGCCAGACCACATAGGTCAGGTGGTGGGAAAACAGCTAATGGTACTACTGGTAGTCTAAATTCAGATAAAACCCTAGATGCAGACTCTAATAACAACTTAGAACCACAAGTTAAACCTTTCTTATTAGTAGATATTGATCAGACATTATGTTCAATTAATGAAAATCATCTTGACATTGCTGAAATTGTTTTGAAAGATTTTAATTACAAGTCTAGAGATGAAAGATTATTTGATTTTCACAAAGATAAGGAGTTTTCTCTTAGATTTAGGTTATGTAATTTACAAGAGGAATTTGCGAATCGTTTTCGGTTCGGGCATGTCGCGGTTATGCCTGCTCATGATATCTTTTTGGAGTTGTTAGTGGATAAGGAGATGGATGAGGGTGATAAAGTGGTTGTGTTTGAGGGGAATTTTGATGGTTCAGATGATGGTATTTCTAGTCTTGTTCAGTTGATTAGTCAGAAGATGTTGGCGGTGAGACCGGTGAAAGAGGTTAGGGTTTCTGAGGAGGAAGAATTTGTATCTATTACGTTGAGAGTGGAGATATTGAAGACTGCATTTGATTTGTGTGCTTCGATTTTGGAGACTTCTAGGAAGCCGTGGAAAAAGAGTATGATGAGTGTTATGTCTTGGTTAAGACCTGAAGTTACCGCTTGTGGAGCTATTTATGCTGGTATTGAGGAAACCGAGAATATGGAGGTCGATGCTTGTATGAAGGAGACAGTAGAAGGGAGTAGTGGATGTGATCCAAGAGATAGTACTACTGGATTCGATGTTGCAGAGTTCTATGATTCAATCAAACCATCCAAGTGAGTTCTATTTAAGGCTTTACATTTTTTGAGGAATTCTCAATTAGTATCGCATTTTGTAGATTTATGATACGAATTAGCCATTAATTATCTGATTTGACTAATACTACTATTGTGTCCTGGTCACAGGGGAGAGCCAATGCTAGATGATGAACTCCCTGACTTGCGTCCTACGTTGAGACCTTACCAACGCCGTGCAGCTAAGTGGATGGTTCAACGAGAGAAAGGAGCTTCAGAAAATTTGAATTCTGAGGATCAAAATCAATTTTTTAGGCCGCTCTGTTTAACTGTTTGTTTCCTCGATACAGAGTCAAAAATGTTTTATAATCCGTTCAGGTATTCTCTCTTTTCTAAATTTTCAGTTGAAAATTTGAAAATGTTGAGTATATGCCGCCATACAAACATGTATTGCTTTTCTTCTGCTTACCGTCTCCACTTTGTTGTAAAATATTTTCAGTGGAAATATTTCATTGCATCCAGAATCATCGTTGTCGTACGTCTCTGGCGGGATTCTTGCTGGTAAGGCTTATATGTTTTAGTTTACTCTTTACAGTTACAACTTACAGCTGTTTAGGAGTTTTGAAAGATGGGAATTTCATGACTCTTGAGTTTACCGACATTAAACAGATATTAAGCAGCACACTAAATGAACACAAACATTACAAAGGTTTTGATTTTTCAAGAGATGATTAAGAAATATGTGAAATTTGTTGATTAGGATTTTAGCCCATGCTTCTTGTGGTGCCTCACATTTGACTTTTGTGTGTATTTGGTACTTGGCTTAGTCACATGGGGTGACATATATCAACGCATGAGTTGGAATTACCTTCATATTCATGCTGCTGAATTGCCATCCTTCGCTGTTAGTAATTTTTGTTTCCCCTGACATGTTTTTAATTGTTAACCATGCTTCTTCATGTTTGGCAACCTCAGATGAGATGGGCCTGGGAAAAACTGTCGAACTGCTCGCTTGCATCTTTGCTCATCGCAGGCCAACATCTGATGGCGACGTAACTTTTGACAATGAAATGCAAGTTAACAGACATCAGATTAGTAACCTAAAGAGATTAAAAAGAGAACGTGTCGAGTGCATATGTGGGGCTGTGAATGAAAGCTATAAATATAAAGGATTATGGGTACAATGTGATATTTGCGATGCTTGGCAGCATGCAGATTGTGTTGGTTACTCACCAGTAAGAAGTCCTTCGGATTCTCATGAAGCTGCAGAGGGTACAGGCCATCAGCAGGTTCCATCTTTGAAGAATAATGAAAGCAGCTCAACCAAAATAGTTGAAGATGATGGGAATTTTACTTGCCAATTGTGCTTGGAACTGATTCAAGCCTCTAGTTCTCCAGTTAATACTGGGGCAACTCTTGTTGTGTGTCCAGCTTCAATTTTACAACAGTGGAATGCAGAAATCATTCGGTATGTTTTGTCTTAAAATTATTGTTCACATTTGGGAGGAACTGTAAATTCTGCATGGCTTTGAATTGTTTAAAATGGATGCGAAAAAACTTGCAATGAAGCTCACATATTTTTACGTTCTTTGTTTTAGTCATATAGAACCAGGTTCCCTCAAAATTTGTATATATGAAGGTGTGAGGAATGCTTCGTTTTCAGCTACTTCTACAATGGATATATGCGAACTTATCAATGCTGATATTGTCTTGACAACATACGATGTTTTGAAAGGAGATCTATCGCATGATGGTGATAGGCATGAAGGTGATCGTCGCTTAATGAGATTCAAGAAAAGGTACATCACAAGTTTCCTTCCATGTTATCAAGATATTGGCTTCTCTTTTGATATTTACATTTACTTTGTTCTTTTTATAAAATTTTCCTTCTAAGAATCGATGTTGTCGATCATATGGCATGTTGTTAGAACTTAGAACAGATCGCATTTGAGTTACGAGTGAGCATTTAAGAGGAGTAATTATTTATGTCTTTAGAGTTACAACTTGTTTTATTTGTTTGCGTTGGAGTAATCAATCTTTTTGCAGGTATCCGGTTGTACCCACACTCCTCACAAGAATATTTTGGTGGAGGATTTGCTTGGATGAGGCACAAATGGTAGAGAGTAATGTAGGTTATGCTACGGAAATGGCACTACGGCTGCATGCGAGGTATCATTGGTGTATTACTGGTACTCCTATACAGCGTCGCCTTGATGACTTGTATGTACTTTTGAGATTCCTTAAGGCTACTCCGTATGACACTCACAAGTGGTGGATTAAAGTTATAAGAGACCCATACGAGGTACATACACCTTTTTCTTTTCTGTTGGAACAAATGTTCCGTTCTTAAATCCTGACTTGAAACTAGACTTTCATCTTGCTATGTTGTTTTAAGGAAATTTCTTCTGGGAACAACTATCCATGTTCCGTTTCTACTCCCTGACCTGCATTTCTTCTTTTCTCAGAGGAAGGACACTGGTGCGATACAACTAGCACACAAGTTCTTTAAGCAAATCATGTGGCGTTCATCAAAAGCAGATGTATCAGATGAATTGCAGCTTCCCCCTCAAAAAGATTCAGTATCATGGCTTACTTTCTCAGCTATTGAAGCACATTTTTACCAGAGGCAACACGAGACTTGTGTTAATTATGCTCGTGAACTTATTCGAAGCTTTAAAGACAAAGCCCGTCAAAGTGAAACACATGGTAATTAATAACTTGCATGCTTCTTTTAAGTACCAATGGAAGGATGTCGTTTAAAAGATTCGATTGTTCCTTTTCAGATTCTGAATCAATTGAGCGCTCAGCCGATCACTTACTCACCCATTATGAGGCTGCGAAACTGCTGCACTCTTTATTGAAGCTTCGTCAAGCCTGTTGTCATCCTCAAGTTGGGAGCTCTGGGTTGCGTTCTATTCAACATTCTCCTATGACAATGCAGGAGATACTAGAGGTGTGTTACACTTACGAACTCTGTTTCCCAGTTATTTACCTGATCCCATCCCCCCCCCCCCCTGTTTTTGTATTTAAAGGACCTATTATGCAGGTTCTTGTGGGCAAAACCAAGACTGAGGGAGAGGAAGCTCTGAGAAAACTAATTGTTTCTTTGAATGGATTGGCCGGAATAGCTGTGCTTGAGCAAGACCCATCTCGAGCAGTATCAATGTACAGAGAAGCATTGGCATTAGCTGAAGAGTACTCTGATGACTTTCGCTTGGACCCTTTGTTGAATCTTCACATTCATCATAATCTGGCAGAGATACTCCCAGTCACTTCAGGTTATTCACAAGAGCACTGCTCAATGGGAGGACAACTCTCTGATAACCCTGAAAAGAGAGATTCTGAACTGTATGAAGTTGGTGAGTTTGATCAACACCCTATGAAGAGACAAAAGATAAGTGAGGATAATAGCTCTTCATATTTAACTAGTCAGAATTTGCAGCAAGAGGAACCACATGTTGCTTCTGAGCTGGAACACACAGGTGCCCAAGGGAACAAAGGTACCGCTCATGATGTCCAGCAGCAAATGTCATCTAGATCCTTTGCTGAAGGTTGTTTGAGAGAATGTGAAAATACTAAATTAAAGTACTTGTCTATGTTCAATTCCAAGCTTTCCTCGGCTCAGCAAGAGTTTCGAAATGCACATATGCAGGTAGGTCTCTATTATATTGTACATCATCTTTCTCCATATAACATAACTCTAGGATCTGCACCTTCTGTTTAATGGGGCCCACGACATAACTATAGCAAAACAGAATAAAAGGATCCAATCGTACAAAACATTAACATTTGTGTAACATTCTTTGGGGGAAAATACAGAAAATATGACTAAGTATACAAGCAACCCAATAAACGCCGTTTTATGTTAATCTGTTTGATTGTGGAATATAAAGCTTTTCGTAGATGTATTTGATGCCAGTAATGATTTTACGTCTCTAAAGGTATCCAACGCGTTCGGCGAGCAACAAAAGCAGCCTACAAACTGGTGGCTGGAAGCTCTTCAGCTTGTAGAGCAGAAAGAGAGCTCCTCAAATGAGTTGATCAGAAGAATTTGTGATGCTATCTCTGGGACATTAACTAGTTCCAAGTCGCCTGGAATTGCTTCAAGGTAATTTTAGTTCAAGAATATGTTTCACATGATGTTCTGTTAGCCCGATACGCCATTAATATGTGTTTGGATTTGTTATGGCTGGGACGATCCAGGTTTCAAAGTACAAGTGGTCTGAAGTACGTAATCCAAACGGGTCTGGATTCGTTAGAAGCCTCTAGACAAGATTTACTTGGAAGGGTTTTGGAGATTGATCAGACAATGGAGAAACCCAGGGATGAGGATATTGCACGTGTGAGATACTGTCGAAATTGTCAAGATAATAAGGATGGTCCTCTATGTGTTCTTTGTGAATTGGACGAGTTATTTCAGGTTAATAACTCTCCTTTTTCTTGAACTTATATTTATCTTGCAAGTAAAGGTGAGATCCTTATTTTGTCTATTTATGCACCTTGCCTTTTGCAGGCATATGAGGCAAGACTTTTCCGCCTTACAAAAGGAGGTGATGGAGGGATGATTGCATCTGCTGAGGAGGCAGTTGACTTGCAAAAGAAGAAATCTGAATTGAATCGCTTCTATTGGGGATTATCACGTCCCAAGGATGGCTCATCCTCATCCCTTGATGGCAATAAAGAGGATAAGAAGCAGAGGGATGCGAGGGCGAAAGTAGTGGTTAGTAAATTCTTTCCTTTGTTTTTTTTTTTAGCTATAATGGTGTTTTTTCTGTACAATTTGTTACCTCAAGGTTAGTTCGTATCCACTTAGTGGACGATTGACCCGAGTTCAATGCAGTAGCCATTTTGGCTCATAGTATCTGATGGTGCTGATGTGAGTATGTGGGCAGGTGTCAAGATCTCCTTCTGAATTAGAAATTGTGCTTGGGGTTATAAAAAGCTATACTAAATCTCTGATAGGAAAAGAAGCTTTGTCAGTGGCTAAGAAACATCTACTTCTGTTTGAGGTAATTGTATAACCGTTCTGTGTGTTTTTATTTCTAAATGGATCCAGTTTATTTATTTGTGTATTCTTTATACAGGGTATGCGGAAGGAGTTCACCCAAGCAAGGTTCTTGGCCACAGCTCAGTCCCAAGTTTTGCGTGCTCATGATGAGATTAAGATGGCAACTTCACGGTTGCGTCTAAGGGAGGATGAAAATGACACTTCTCTTGATGCTTTAAGTTCAGCAGAACTAGTCGCAGCTAATGTTGAATTCTCTAATGAGAAATTTGTTTCCTTATCCTTGCTGTCCACTATAAAAGGGCAACTTCGTTATTTGAAGGTACAACCAATATGAGCCTGTCTTACTTCATTAGTTTTTTCATATTATGAAATTCCGATACACCCTGACAACAACTCGTTTGATGATTTTTTTTTTTTTCAGGGATTAATTCTTTCTAAGCAAAAAGTTCAACTAGATAGACCTAATTCACCCACGAACGTGGACACTGATAACTCATCGGCTGCTTCTCCCCACACTAGAGAACAAAACGGGTTTATAAATAAAGCTGAAGATGAGGCTTGCCCAGTTTGTCAAGACAAACTTCAGCACGAGAAAATGGTTTTCCAGTGTGGGCATGTTACTTGCTGTAGATGTAAGTCTTTCAGGGTTCTGAACTTTTACATCTTTTTTGTCTATCACAGATTAATTGACTGAACTGGCCTGGGTGCATATTTCTTTGGATACTGCTTTGCAGGTTTGGTTGCAATGTCAGAGAGATTAGTTCCTCATGGAAAGTCTCGAAATAAATGGATTATGTGCCCAACTTGTCGAAAACCTACAGATCTTGGGAATATTGCCCTTGCTGATGATAGCCAGAGCAAAGCCTGTAATTCTGGTCTATCAAGTGTGTCCCAAGGTCATGAAATGGTCGAAGCTTCCATTAGTGTTCAAGGTTCATATGGAACAAAGGTCAGTAATGTCTATCTAGCTCTAGCTCTAGCTTTTTTTTTGCTTATTTTTTTCTTATACTATGCTATGTGATGTCTTGAACTTCTCTGATGTTCGTCTGTTTGTGTAATGAAGATAGAGGCTGTGACAAAGAGAATCCTTTGGATAAAGTCTACAGACCCGAAAGCAAAAGTTCTCGTCTTCTCAAGTTGGAATGACGTTCTTGATGTGTTGGAACATGCATTCTCTGCTAACAACATCAGTCATATTCGGATGAAAGGGGGCAGGTAACCAGATCTACCAGGAACTGGTTCTCAGTTTCTTATTCATTCATCCTTTCTCTGTTTCTGTTTCTGAGTTGTTCATCATTGATTATATTCTTCCTGGAAGATCATTTTGTGGATGGTGAATAATTACTGTTCTGCTATTGCAGGAAATCACATGTTGCACTTGCGAAGTTCAAGGGTGAAAGAGAACCAGAAGAGAAGTCTATTCAAGTGCTGCTGCTTCTATTCCAACATGGAGCAAATGGTCTCAATCTCTTGGAAGCACAACATGTCATTCTTATAGAGCCACTTCTGAATCCTGCAACCGAAGCACAAGCAATCAACAGAGTGCATCGAATTGGACAAGACAAAACAACTCTTGTTCATCGATTTATAGTACGTTGAAGAAAGCATATTTAAGCACCCCTAGTATATGTCACTATTTGTAAGATATTTTTAACAAGTATCTATCACTATTTGTAATATATTTTTTTCGTTTTTCTCTCATTATCAGGTGAAAGATACTGTTGAAGAAAGCATATATAAACTAAATCGAGGCCGGTCAACTAGTTCAGTTATAAGTGGGAGCACTAAGAAACAAGATCAGTCAGTTCTGACGCTTAAAGATGTGGAGTCCCTGTTTTCTTCAGCAACACCTTCTATGCAATTAGAAGATAAGAACGTTCAGACAGAAAGTCTAAAACACTTGCCTCCTGCTGTTGCTGCTGCTTTAGCTGCAGAGAGGAGATTGAAGGAGAGTTTGACACGATCTTTGTAAACCCAAGCATCATCTCTCAGGTTCAGAAATCATCTGCAGACTGGAGTGTAAGTTCGATGATTATATATCCTACATTTTTTAAGTGACACTAAGATCCCTGTGTTTCCTAATGCATACATGTCTCTTCTCTAAACGTATATCCATGTTATTCCCTTGAATTTAGATCTCGGATTCTATCCAGCAGCCTGTTTCTGTTATTCAAACTAGTACTTGCCTTGATACATGTGATTCGAGAACTTATAATTGGAAGTGGATTGCTATTTCTTATGGGTGTTTCTGGGACTATTTTCCTAAACGCCATCTTCTACTACGCAGGCGCAGGAGCAGGAGTACCATTTGGGAAACTTAACTGGGGAACCGCCAAGATAAGTAAGATGAGCCATGAGGTACCGAACATGATGCCGCTGTGACTGCCCCTTTCACCATGTTTCCCCGGAGTCGATATATTGCACGTCTTGATACTATTGGTTCTGTCATAAGGCCTTTCCTGATTTCCCATTTTCATAGAAGATAAATAAAGGCTTTCACAGCTTTCCTCTTGGTTGCTCTTTCGAGGTAAACATAGCTCAAACCTCCTTTTTTTTTCAAGTGTTTATTTGATTTTGTTACTAGTTCTTGTGGATTTAGCCATATAAGGTTATGGTCAGTTTTGACTAGTGATTGACAATAATTTCCTCGATAAGTGTTGATGAGAGTGCGCATTCTTTGTTTTAATTTACAGATGCATATCTTTGTGAAAATGACCATTTACCCTTGAAGTCCAGAGCTCAAACATTTCCCAGCATCAGTTGGAAAATGCTTCTAGTCTTGCTGACTACAACATCCAGGAGGTGTCTACTCTCACTGAGTTTGGGTTTTTGCTTTTCGAGTGTCCAACGTCTACTCAGAGGAGGACATTGGGTGAGTCACAAAAGCAGACCGACTTCTCAGTGGAGTGTCGATTTTGAAGCATCAGTGCCTTTATCTTGGTCCAAAATGTGTCTGGTTTAATTCTCCGACCAAAATGCAAAAGGCTCTGTAATCTGGAGGAATCTTGGCTACCCTGTTAAAAATTTTGCATTTAATGTGGGATGATGCTACGTATGTTCCGTGCATTCTCCCGAGTCCCCGGGTGAAAACAGGGAGCCCATGTATTTTTGTGTGAAACACGGGAGAATGCCCGGTACAATCTCCCGGACAATGTATCATTATTATTGTTTAATGTGTTGGTTGGTCAAAAATAGGGCACAGTTTTTGGTGATTTGTGTAAACCGCTGTCGACAGGATATTAGTAGTTAACAATGTTTAAGAAAGAGAGAAAAGCTTATCATGTCAGTCTACATTGAAGCGCGTGGTGATAGTCATCACCTTCCATGACACGTACCTTAACATAGTGCTGCATTTGTCTCTATAAGTATGGCCATTCTAGGAGACCAATATCCTCAAAGTTTGTTTTGAAAGTTCAAGTTTGATTTGGAAATACAAGATGGAAGTAGCTGCTGCTGTCCCGCGCACATATCCAATCTCGTTGGTTCCGTCGTCTTGCAAGATTGCAACAGCTCATCCTCCTCGGTGCCGTGTTCGTAATGGCTGCTATTGCCTATCCTCCGGGAAGACTCGGCAGAAAACAATGAGCCCTATCTTCAGCAACAGATGGTCCAAGATGTCCTCCAGTGCAGGAACAACCTTGGCATCATCCAAGTGCGATCAAGCAAGTGCTACGACCATCATCGAGCCCAGGGAAGATGAGGAGGAAATGGAGATCGACAGCAAATTTATAGAGAGACTGGAGTTGTTGGAAGAACAGGCGCTACGAATCGGGAATGACAGTAATCGAGTCGGACGAGAGGCCACTGATTACAACAGGAGGGCTCAGATCTTTGACAAATGTTCCAAAGTTTTCCAGGCTCTCAAACATGGAGAATGATTAAATTTAGTATTTGTGTTTCTTTTATCAGTTTTCAATAAGATTGTAATTATCCATTTAATAATAAAATAAAAGTTTTACAAAATTTCATGCTGGCTTTAGTTAAAAACAACACCACCACTCAACAGAAGAAGATATCAAACTGACTGTGGAAGCTGATGGTTATCCGTACCATCGCCATCGGCTTTTACAGGTCGGCGACCCTTATCAGGACCACCGATTACACCCCATGCTTCAAATTGCCTCTGCCTAGCTCTTGCCCTATCTTTTCTCTTCTTCAGATTTCGAGGAGAAACAGTATGGGCACGAAACTCCATATTCCCACTCGGGAGCTTCCATGTCGGCATCACTCACAGGTTGCTTACATCCATAGCATATAGCTTGAAGGTTCCTTGAGCTAATCCATGCTCAACTTTGTCAAATACAAAGCATTCTTTCCCTCCCAGAGGCTTTTTGTTTCTGGAACTTCCTCTAGATACTTCAGTATCCCGCCTTTCAAATGATAAACCTGCCAGCAATTTCAGGTGAACACCGGATACAATTCGCAAATTCGAGTGAACAAGAAAAGAACAGGGGCAATTGATTGAGTGTCTTTCATTTAACTTGTAAAAGTTCAATAGTACTAATCATAAAGAGATGGAAGAGCTCAGTTGGATACCTACCTCTTCAATTCCTTTGCTCATGAGGAAACTGGAAGCTTTCTCGCATTGAAAGGCCATTCTAGGAGACCAATATCCTCAAGTTTTTAAGTTTGTTTTGAAAGTTTAAGTTTAATTTGGAAACACAATATGGAAGTATCTGCTGCTGTCCCGCGGACATATCCAATCTCATTGGTTCGGTCGTCTTGCAAGACTGCAACAGCTCATCCTCCTCAGTGCCGTATGCTTAAGGGTTGCTATTGTTTATCCTCTAGGGAGACTCGGCAGAAAAGAACGAGCCCCGTCTTCAGCACCAGATGGTCCAAAATGTAAGAAGCTTAGCATCAAAGACCGACACTACCACCATTGAACCCAGGAATTATCTATCTGAAGACGAAGATGAAATGGAGACTGACAGTAATAACTTTATAAAAAAGACTGGAGTTGTTGGAAGAACAGGCGCGACGAACTGGGAGTGACTGTGATGATAGTGAAGATGGTGGAGGACGCGAGGCGACTGATTACAACAGGAGGGCTCAAATCTTTGACAAGTGCTCTAAAGTTTTCCAGGCTCTCAAACATGAAGAATTATTAAATTCAGTATTTGTTTGTTTTTTCTTTATCAGATTAATACTTTAAAAAGATTGTGATGAATTATCCATCTAATAAAATAAAAGTCTCACAAATTTTATGCTGGCTTTAGTTAAAAACAACAGCGCCTCAATACGAAGTACAAAAATTGGAATTAATTACAAAAATTAAGCATTCAAATAAAAGTGTTAACTTGAAGAGAGAGACACCTGTTGGTAGTAACTTGAATTGCATTCGGTTAAGCTTAAGCTGGTTTCAGTTAGTAAAACTAGTTTCACTTAGAAATCCTGTTAGCAGAAGCTTCCTAAGAGTATGCAACATGCGACTAGTTTCTTCACAAACCAAAACTCTTTTTTTGAGGGTAAGCTGTATTAGTTGGTATTTAACTTTGATAAGCAGAGACAGTCCCAGACTTTTGATAATTACATCATCCTGTATGAGAGCATTCCAATTCTGTGCAGACATCTTATGATCTCAGTTTTTCTTTTTTCTGCTTCAGGAACCCTGGTTATAAACAAGAATGTTCTTAGTCATAAAACTTTCCTGTTGCGCATTTGTAACTTGGAAAATTTTGTCACCCTTTCTGAGTTCATTGTAGCTTTCATCAATGAACACTCCACAATCTTTTTCCCATAGGTGGTTACAGGTATATGAAACACATAATTTTATCTCTTCGAATTGATGGCCTTGTTAAGTTTAACTGTTTGAGAGCTCTAAAAAGTAAAAACATAATTACCCATACACACCCACAATAGGAGACAACAGAGTTTCTCGTTCTATCTAATCTGACTATTATATTGAAGATTACAACAAATAAAAAAAACTTGGTAAGAAGCTTTTATAATCTACTGTTGATCCTTTAAAGAACAAAAGAACAGAAACTACTACTATCAGAGAATCAATCAAACTTGGAATAAGACATGTTTTTTATTTACCTTTGCCAAACCACTTGAGTTTTCTTGACTTTGTGGTACTAGTAGGAACAGAAGCAGCGGGAGGATTAAACAACATAACAGGTTCTTCAATTTTCGAAGAGAAGACAGACTTACAGCAGCAAACATCTGCATCTACTTGTCCATCAAATTGAGCAAATCGAATGCATAACTACCTGGATTTGGTAGCTGCTTGTCTTCTCTTTGAAGAAAATCAACCTTGAGTGACTTGAGAAAGCTGAGTGATGTCTTGAGATGATAGGGTATTGACTCTTTATTCAATTTGGGGCACTCGAGGATAGTCAATACCCGAAGAGAAGAATTCCATAATCGTAAATCAGGTAGAGATGTTAAAACAGGGCAATCTTTTAATTCCAATGTATGGAGAGAACTGTTGCTGCTCTTGTTCTTGTTGTTGAGATCATCATCATCATCATCAAAAAAACCTTGAAACTCGGAGCAATTTGAGATCATCAGAGAATGAAGCCTCGGAGTATTGTGTTGGAGTAGTGTGCCCAGTGGGAACCTTATTAACCCCGGAGAATTATGTATCTCAATGGAGGTGAGAGAAGTCAGACATCCACTGGCGGATAAGATTGAGTTTACTGCCTTGCCGTTGGTGCGGAATATATGCAGTTTCTTAAGACAAGGAAGTGAGTTCGGTGCGCTTCTCAGTTCTGGACAATTCTCCACATATAAGTCCTCAAGGAGAGGGAATGAATCGATATCAAAATTATAAGATGGAGGAGGAGGAGTAGCAACCCATTCTTCTAGATTAGGCATATCTTCCATTGTCAACCTAACTAAGGAAGGGAATAATGATAATGCTGTTGTTGGTTGCTGGTAATCAAATTCTCTAACCAAACACTTGAGTGACATCATCCTCTCAATCGTAAGATCCCTAAGACATGGGAGCATACCTAGAGCTGGAAGATTCTTACAGTAACTGCAACCCCATAACTCCAATTTCACCAAGTTCGGAAGCAGGCGGCCCATCCACCTGGGAAGATTTAAACCAGAAAATGCAGCCACAACCAGCTCTCTTAAATTGGGGTGAGGTCGAAGGCCTTCCAAAACCATGCCATGATTTTCATCGACTCCCGCCCAACTTAGATCTAATGTCCTCAAATTTGTCTTATCCTTTAACTTTGCTTTCTTTGCATCTTCTATTCCTCCTCTCACATTATCTAGACCTTTTATAACCAACACCTCAAGGGAGTTAAGGTCTGCTAACTCTTCTGCTGCTTCTTCCCTTATCGAGTAAAAATCCAACGTTTTAAGGCAAGTTAGCTTTTCCATGCCTCTAGGCATTGAATCACGTGGACTCCTGTGTTTAAAGTGTTCTAGTTTCGGCCAATTCTTAATTTCCTTCGGAAGCTCGCACATTTCTCCAAAATCCACCATCTCCAAATTAAAGAGGTTACTAATGCAAGATTCTGGGAGTAATTCGATGCTAGTATCTCTGAGATCAAGGCACCTTAATCGTGTCAAAGCTCCTAGTTCTTTAGGTAAGGCATCTAGAGAGGAACAACCCTTGAAACTCAACGTCATTAGATGTTTTAACAACCCAATATTTTCGGGCAAGGCTTTTAAATCATGGCAACAAGTGAGATTCAACGTCCTCAAATTAGTGAAATTGACGGTATAATCTTCTTTCAAAACTTCAATATAAGAATATGAGACATCGAGATGCCTCAAATTTTCCAATCGCCCGATACCACCAAGAAACCCAGAAACTTCAATATAATGTCTGCAAATTGTGAAATTGATTTAATGCCACATCATGTAGTAAATCAAACTCACATCCTGAGAGGTCCAGGAACCTCAGATGTTTCAATTTAGAAATCAAACTCACATCCTGAGAGGTCCAGGAACATTCTCCATGCCAAAAACCGAGAGGATATAACACACGCAAACGATTAGCAGCAGAAAAATTACCGACTTGTGGATGATGATGCTCTTTATTAAGAACAAAAATAGTACGCAACTTCTTTGCCTTACACAGCATTTCCGGAGTTGTTGCTGACGATCCTTTGTCACATATCAGTTGTAAACGACGAACTTGTGAAACATCTTCGTTCCCGTCATGAATCTGATATTCCTTACGATCTGCAACACTCATTGCAAGATCATGCACAAGATCATGCATCTTACATGATAAGATGACACCATGTTCATCCTCCTTTGTGTCCTGAAAAAATGAGTTCCACAACAAAAACTCAAAATAATCATTTCCAATATCTTCAGAGGACCTATTATTTACCTCATTGGATAGCTGAAGGAACCCCTCTGCCAACCACAAACGAATCAATTTATTTCTTTGAATTACCCAGTCTTTGGGAAATAAACAGCAGTAGGAAAAACATTGCTTCAAAGGTGACGTCAAGTTGTCATAGCTCAACTTTAAGATTGATATGACTTTTTTGGTTGCCGGCAAATCCCATAAGCTCTTGTCGTCATTGATTGAAACCCAGTCTCTCTTGGAGTTTAATAAATTCCCAAGAAAGTTGGCCGCAAGTGGTAAGCCATCGCATTTCTTCGCAATGTCTCTCCCAATAGTTATCATATCTTGAGAAAGTGGAAATGAAACTTTTTTCTGGATGATAGACCAACAAACAGCATCAGATAATTTTTGTAAGTTATGGACCTTACCCCCAATAACAGATGCAACTGTGTGGCTGCGCGTGGTGACCAATAATTTGCTGCCTTCAACACCATTGACAAGGGCGCCCTTTAGCTTCTCCCAATCTCCGGCATCTTCATTCCAGAGATCATCAAGTACTAACAGGTATCTTTTACCAATCAGTTTTTCTTTAACTTGTCTCGCCAACACATCGACATTTGATACATCTCCGAACGAACCATCGGTAACGGACTCTATAATTTCTCTTAAAATCCGATAGACATCAAAGTTGTCGGATACGCATACCCAGATTCTTGGTTCAAAGTTTGATTTTATTGACTCGTCTTGGTATACCAATTGCGCTAATAAAGTCTTACCCAGACCCCCCATACCCACAATGGACACGACCGGAAGTTGTTGAGAATTGTGCAATGATGATGGAGATGATGAAGACGAGGAAATGTTAGTCAGCATCTTTACTATGTCTAATCTTGCATCCTCCCTGCCTATAAGTACGGAATCATCTACAACTGATGTAGTTATCCGGTTACGTTGCTTTCTGATTTGATCGACTTGAGAATTACCACTAGTAGTAGCATTCAACGAATATCTGACGCGATCATTAAAAATTTCATCTAAGCTTTTGTTTAAGGCTCGGATTTTACCAGCCATCTTAGAGTGAAACACAAATGGATTGGAGGATTTATGAATAAAGTCGTGAAATTGGTTTGTCAGATGACTTCCTCTTTCGCGTCGACGCATGGTTTCGTAACAAAATTCATCCATAACATCATCGGCATCGTAAACCACGTCCTTGAGCCTTCTCAGCCAAAGTCTCACAGTAGCATCAGTTATCTGTTTCTCCTCGGCGTCTGAAATTAAAGCTTTTATTGACTCCAAGGTTGTCCCAAGTTTCCTCAGGCCATCTTTGACACCCCATGCTTGACTGACCTGCTCAGAAATAACGGGGAGCAGTGTCTTCAAGATCTCCGTCACACCGTTAACAAGAATCCCTTCCACAGCCATTACGAAAAGAGAACAAGTATGAATATGATGAGCCAAAAAATACAAGGTTACGAAGATGCTTGTACGAAGAAAGATGAGGAAGATTTCAAAATGAGAGATTAGAGAAAAGACGAGATGCTAGTCGTCGTTCTAGACAGGTTCTTACAAGCAAATCAAATTATTTTGATTGGTTTGGATTTTTTTCTTCAGTTTTTAATTTTGTATTTGCCACTTTGAGAATCATTTAAGAATATTGTAGTTTTAAACTTCAGATTCCCAAATATGAAGTTGACCTTATTTTTTGTATCTATCTGGTGAAGAGCCATTTATGACTGCAACAACAGCATGTGGTGACAGGTTCAAGATTCTTTAATGAATATGAATACAGCAATAATTCATGTGGAGGCATTTACAAATCCCGTTTTAGTTGATGAGCTAGCTAGGCAATTAGCTGTCCAACACGCAGCACGTTCTTCTTTGACTCGTATTCATCTTATATTTAATGCTTATTTCATCCGTCTTTAAAAGATACGCTTGTTTGGTTTTCATAAAAATTAAGAAAACCAATCATGGAACGGCCCCTAGCTCAGCTGGTCATCCCGTTCCCCAAAGTTTAATGCGCTCCAGGAGGTCCCAGGTTCGAGTCCCCAATGGCGTAATATTGCAGGAATTAACATGGAAGGTAGTGTTAATTTGCCCCCTTGTGACACAATCTCGCCCCCTCCCGCCGTTTCGGCTCCCTTGGGCAAGGTTTCCCATGAGGCCCGCCGGGTAGATTAGCACATCAACTGTTCAATTAATGTAGTAGTATGTCGTTGGAGCTTAGCTTGTTAGGCTTCCAACTAGTTTCATGTAATAATAATGACCAATCATTATAGCTATTTTTTTTATTTTTATGTTTTTTCCTAATATATCCTTGGTCCCCACTCATTTGTTATAAGGGAGATGGAAGAGAGAGAAGTGATCCCCTTTAATATTAAAAGAGAAAAGGGAGAAGTGATCCCCTTGTTTCTATGGGTATAGTAGTAAAATCATAACATTTGACTTTCCACATATGGAAACAAATATATTTTTTTGACATACCTAAATAAGGAAATAAACCTATGTTTTAGAGACGAAGGGAGTAATAAGTTAGACACACTATTAACATGCATGGTAGAAAAAACCTCTTCCAAGTTCCACGTCCAACCAACTTAAGATCTAGATCTGAGATTATCCCACTTCAAGACACGAACGAACAACGCAAATTATACATTAATCAATTCAATCCGCCTTACAAGCTAATCAAATATTGATTTTTTATATTGATTTTTTTTTCGTTTTGTACTCCCCACACAGTAATGGGCATCTTACACGTTAAAGAATGCAAATACAAAATTCAGATTCCCAAATAAAAAGTTGACTTTATTTACCTGGCGAGATTGGGGTATACTCAAACTAATTGGGGTATACCCAATAAGACAAAATAGGTTGATTTTACTTCAATACCCTTGAACTAATTAACTTAAAATTAAACCCTAAAATTAAAAATTAAAAAACTCATAATCTTCCTAATCTCTCTTCTCTAATCTCTCTCGCTCTTCCCCTTCATCTTCTTCCATTTCTTACATCAAACGAAAATCTTGAATTTTGATTTTCCAAAAAATCGTTGACTCTACCTATTAAAAGAAGACTATAAATGATGTTTAAACTCAAACCCATCATTGTGTTGTGTGATTTGATTGTTATATTAGGTTAGAAATCGAAAATTATGATTTTGTGTTTTTGGCCTAAGTAAGGTCGTAACATGCATATCTTGCCGACTTTTCATAACACCATGGCGGCGATCAGAAATTTTTCAGCAGTAGGAAGGGTATTTTTGAATACCTTGCAGGCCAAACAACGGCCCAGGGTATTTCTAAAATACCTTCTTGGGAGAAAAACAAATTAGGAAGGGTATTTTTAAATACCGGCCCGATGTTTTTTCAATCGGCGGGGTATTTTTGAAGACCTTGGCTAATAAATTTTTTCTCTGCTGCGTCTCTGTGTGTCAAAAATAAAGTGGCCCAATTAAATGAATGAAGATCATCCTACCAAACAATAGATCGGCATGATCTTCATTCGCCGACCTTGCTTTTTTTTTATACTTTGAACTCGAAAGTGTTGATTTTTGATCTAATTTTGAGTATGATTTCATGTGACTTTGCAATCCTTTTTAGAAGTGTTTGGGTCGTGTGCTTTCATTTTAGTTGCAAAAAGATTTTCTCAAAACAATTTTTTTTCATAAAAAAATCTTCCCAAATAAGTTCAATCAAAAACAAAATTTCAATTCATAAGTTTTAATCCACTCAATTAATCAATCTAAACTCAATTAATTAAGCTAATCAGATTTTTTTTTAGTGTTAATTAAACAAGGGTATATTAGCCATTTAGAAAAATATATTGCTAAGGGGTGACTTCTTTTACTTCAAAATGACCCTATTTTGTCTTATTGGGTATACCCCAATTAGTTTGGGTATACCCCAATCTCGCCAGGATAAATATATCTATCTGGTGAAGAGCCATTTATGACTGCAACAACGCCATGTGGTGACATGTTCAAGTTCTTTAATGAGTACAACAATAATTCATGTGGGGGCATTTACAAATGAATCCTATTTTTGGGCTGCAAACTGATGGTTTTTGGGCTTAACGGGGTCATGAAATAACACTCATAGGATCCCTTATCCATCATTTTTTATAATGTCTAATCTACCCTTAATTTGATTAGTTCTAATTAACTTGATTAAGCTAACTAATCAGTCTTAGTGAATCGATTAGACTAATCAAAATATTAATCTTTTGCAAATCAAAACTTGATTTTTTTGAGTTTTGAAGAAGGAAAAATGGTGATTTTGGTGAATTTTTTTTGAAGAAAAATGATGAAACCCTTCATCACAAAACTCAAAATAACCTTATAATCAACTCCCAACATCAATTTCATCAATTCAAATCAAGTCAAAAATCTGAAAAAAATCGGAATTTTTACGATGTTACGCTTAGAAATTGTATCGAACCAAAAGTAATGAATCAATTACAGTTTAGGATATGATGCATTTCAGTAGTAAACATTAATAACGGATGGGAAGTTAAGAACTTCTAGCTGTTATTCAACCAAGAATCTCCAGAGTCTGTTTGACGGCTGGGAATTCTTATATTTCCCGGTTAGGAAAACCTTACGGTTGGGAAACCCAGCTATAAGCAATCTCGGCTAGGAAAACCTTGTCGACCTATACATTATATATTTTAATTATCAGAACCATTTACGGCTGGAAAAATCCATCCGCAAGTTTAGTTACGGCTGGGACGTACAAGTCATAGTTCAATTGCGGCTGGGAAAACCAAGCCGTTTTTCATCCTCTGTTTTTATTTTGTTTTATGATTATTAGAACAGATTACGGCTGGGAAAAACAATCTATAATCTGAATGCACGGTTGGGAATCTAAGAACTTTTGACCGTAAACACCTTCAGAATTCCTGAAATTCATCGAATCAGATTTTTTAACCATCCAAAAGCAAATATAAATGATGGGTTTCATTAGTTTTTTCTTTTTATGATGAGCATTTTCATCATGATGAAATTATGATCATCATCTTTATCATGATCAAAGGAGAATGAGAAGATAATAGTTTTGGGTTGTCTTTATGATCATCATCCTCATCTTGATCATGAATTATAAATGAGAAGAGAAGGATGAGGAGAAGATACTATATTTAGTTGTCTTTTTATGATCTTCATCTTCATCATGATGAAATCGTGATCATCATCCATATCATGATTTGTTAATGAGAACAAAAGGGGAAGGATAAGATTATAGATTTTGTTTTTTTTATTTTTTTTGTTTGATAAATAGGAAAATTTAGATAGGGTATTTTGAACTTTTATACAAATCAAGTCTCCCCCTATAATGTTTTGGTTTCCCATTAATAATTTATCCCCCCAAAACTCTCCCCTACAACCAGGATTCTTACAAATCCGGTTTTAGTTGATGAGCTAGCTAGGCAATTAGCTATCCGGCAATAATTCATGTCCAACCAACTTAAGATCCAGATCTGAGATTATCCCAACTTTAAGATACGAACGAACAACGCAAATTATACATTAAACAATTCAATCCGCCTTACAAGCTAATCAAATTATTTGCAAGTTTTAAAGTTGATTTTTTATATTCATTTTTTTTCTCGTTTTGTACTCCCCACACGGTAAACGGCATCTTATACATTAAAAAATGCAAATACAAAATTCAGATTCCCAGATAACAAGACTATGGAGCCTAGTTAGGAATCCCGGATACGGGAAACATTCAGAACGATATACGTACGGGTATTATTCGTTTTGACGGATTGCGAATTCGGTCCACTATTCGGCCAACCAATTATGATTCGGGATAATACGGAATGACATACGTACGTGTATAATTCGTTTTCGAAATCTTAATTCAGTACGGAAAATTCGGTACATATAAATAGTACGAAAAGTCTTTTTTACAAATGATTGCAAGGTTGAAATGGAATATATTTGTAATATTTGTAACTTAATCAACAAAAATCTTCTAGCTCTGTGGTTGGTTGCCTAGAAATGTAATGACGTGGTTGTTTGTTCGAATCCAACACAGCATTTTTGAAAATTTCAATGAAATATGACTTTAAATGAGCAGTGGCTTTGAGGGGAGGCTTAATAGATGAACATGGCGTACTTAAGTCGCGTATTCTAGTACGGAACGCTAAATTCGCGCCAAATTCGCGGACAATACGGCTTCTCCACAAAATACACGAACTGGGGTCGGGGTTTCAATTGGACGCCCGAATAAGTCGCTCTCTTTCGGTACGCAATAATTCATGATTCGGCGAATCCCTAACTAGGGTATGAATGTCGCAAAGTAGGTGAAGTAATGTAAAACACTAAACAACCCAAAATGTAACAGCAGATTATACACACTATGCATGTGATAGAAGAACGCACTCATAAAAATTACTTTTCCTACTGATGCTACTAGACAGACATTGGGCTGCTCACAGCATGCAGACATATTCTGATGCCGAAGCTGCTACACTTCCACCACTCCCTTACACTATTAGGTGGCACCATATCCAGTCCCTTGACTTCATCAACTTTGATCCCGTGGAAAAACGGGGGTCCTATTATTATTGGCTTTGGCCAATAGGACCAATACCTACATCATGACACGTAGTGGTGAAAGGGGTTGGGTGTTATATAGCATTTTCGTTCTGATGCTCCGCTCGAGCACTGCAAACAGTAACTATGGATAGCAAGCAGGCAGAATCAGAAACTTGCAATCACATGGGCACCATAGAAACAACTTATTCACATCCACCTTGTCGAAGAATGCAAATATGTTGAAAAATTATGTACGAAGGTGACAGACAAAGGCTAGTTTGTTTTAAAATTGTGAATACCTGTTGATCTCTTTTGCTAGATAGCAGTGTCTACAAGTAAACAGGTTCGCGAACACTATGTCAAGTGGCTTTGTACACAAAGTTAGGAGGTATAGTGAACTATACAAGTGGTTATGCACGAAGTAAGGAAGTATAGTGAACCACATAAAGCCACTTGATATATTTCATTATAACCTTCTGAACGTGTATAACCACTTATTACTACTCATATTCTAGTAATAGACTTCCAATCTTCTTCAATTGGTGTAAAACCCATATATCACGGAACATTCAAAATTGGTCTTAGAGAGACTATTCAGAGCAACTGCAGTGGGGAGACTATAACCAAAGACTAAAAACCAAAAAATTTGAAAAAAAAATGGGTTTACTCCGTGGTGCGACGCTACGGTGGGAAAACCAAATTTGCGCTCTTTTTTTTTTTGTTTTTTCCAGGCGCAACTTCTTTTTCTTTTTTTTAATTCGGGCGTAACTTTTGAGTTACGCCCGATCATCAGGCACAAATTTAAAGTTTGCTTTCAATCAGTAACATTAAAGGATGCGCCCAATTTTTTTTTTTTTTTTTTAAATTGCGTAACTTTAATCTTTCGCCCACTGTGCATAACTTTAAACATCGCCCGACCAAAGACCAAACCAAAGACCAAATATAGTTTGGTTGTTGGTTTTAGTCTGGTATTTGTTCTTTACTCCACTCCATAGTGTCTGGGTTTTCGACCAAATATTTGGTTTTAGTCGACCACTGTGGTTGCTCTCAGTTCTAAGTTCACAAAATGTCACAAAGTAAATGAAGTCATATAAAACATTATAACAAACCTAGAATGTAACAACAGATTATACACAAATGTGCTTTACATAAATGTGCAGCTGCTTTAGTTCTCCGTCCAAAATGCAAAAGGCACTGTAATGTAATGTGGAGGAATCTTGGTTACCCTATTGTCTATTTGTCACCACATAGATTCATTTATTCTAAAAACAACAGTTACGGTTTTTGTACATTGCGTCCTGGGACGCTCCGTTTTTGGAGTTGTGTCCGCGTCCGACTCGCGTTGGACACATGACGCGCGTTAGACGCTGATACTATGAAGCACGGATACTTCAAAATTGGTGACGTATCCGTATCGGCGCCGTATCGCATTCGGATACTTGGGGATACCGGGGATACGTATCGTATACTCCATTTAAAGTGTCACCTTTTTTAATTATAAAAGGGTAGGGATACTCGGGGATACTCTATAAGGGATACTTCCTACAATCTGATATTTTTTTATACAAAATCTATATATTTATAAATTTACACATAAAATCTAAAATTCTAAATATTTATAGTTATTTGTAATCATGATCATATTGAATAATTATATCTAAACATAATAACTTGTTGATTATAAAGAAAAAAGACTTGGTATTTATTTTTATGGTGCTTAAAAAAAGATGGTGCTAGAAAAATTTAAGGCTTACTGGGCAGTCATGTTTTTCATGTTGTTTTAGAGAGAAATCGGAGTACACGTGATTTTATCCATTCAATTAACATAAGTAAGACTAAACCAAAAATGATGAAAATTTAATATTTGCTCACTTTAATAATCAAAATAGTATCTATCAGATTTTTTTATTTTATGATTTTTTAGTAGAGTGAATTATTATATTAAATATTTTTTTTTTATAAATACATGTATCCCACCGTATCCCGTATCCCCATTTTATGAAAATTGACGAATCCCCGTATCAGTGTCACCGTATCAGTATCCCCGTATCAGTATCCGTGCATCATAGCGCTCGATACGATGTGTATCCGACGCACCAATATGCGCGTCCCGCACGCGTCTTATTTGAACGCACCGATGACTCGTATTTGAAACATTTTTTTTTCATTTTCATTTAAACTTCTTCCTTTATTTTTACTATTATTAACTAAATGAAGAAAGACAAACATTTAGATCAATCATTTAAGTCTTTATTAGGATTTTGTAATTGGAAATGACATCACATATATCCTTGGTTGGGCATGTGTTATTCTAAGAATGCATTTTGATTGTGCCATGTGTTTAATAGTGATAATTGTTTGACCTTCGGCGTGTATAAACAAACGATCTCTAATTTTCTTTTGAAATTTATCCACATGTACCATTATTTTCTAATTTTTAGGATCGAAAACACTTGACTTTGTAGTATAAATACATAATTGTATATATATATATATAATATATATAAATAAATATGTATATAGTGTCCGCATCCTAGTTTTTTGAGAATTTTGTAGTGTCCGCGTCAACATCGTGTCTGTGCAACTCAGTTTGCGTCACTTAATATGTTGGTCAAAAACAGGGCACAGCTTTTGGTGATTTATGTAAAGCACTGTCGACAGAATATTAGTTAACAATGTAAAGAAAGAGAGATAAAGCTTATCATGTCAGTCCACTTGTTGTTTACTACATCGAACCGCGTGATAGTCATCACTTCCCATGACACGTACCTTTACATAGTGCTGCATTTGTCTCTATATATATGGCCATTCTAGGAGACCGCTTAACTGCTTTGGAAATACAAACATCCTCATTGTTTAAGTTGGTTTTGAAAGTTCAAGTTTGATTTCGAAACACAAGATGGAAGTAGCTGCTGCTGTCCCGCGCACATATCCGATCTCGTTGGTTCCGTCGTCTCACTACGCCAGAAATCACCTTTTTCGACAGGCCACATCCGTCGTTAATAGATATTATTGACAGACCTTGCCTGTTGGATGGCCTGTCGTTATTTAAGGTGTCGAAAATACTGATTGATGGTAAGCTACTGTCAATAATATCAGAAGAAACTACGATGTTTGCCTGTCAATAATTATCGACAGGCATCACGTGTCAATAATTATCGACAGGCATCAC